>VWZG01008047.1:18981-31224 GCA_013396735.1 Grallaria varia | reverse complement strand
TATGTCACCTGACTCATTTCCCAGCAAGGCCTAAAAAAACAACAAACCTAGCCAAAGCCTAAAATTTAAAACTACCACAATGAGAAAACAGGAAACTATACCCTTCATGTTCCCTCAGAGTTGGCTTTATAAAGGATCCCAAATTTCCTTGATGGCAAAGCTTTCAAAGACCTAATGCAGGCCTCTAAACCAAGAAGGTAACTAAGGTCCTTTAGGAACTGAGAGACCACTGACACTGAAGACAAATGACTCTATGTGTAAATGTCACCTTTCAAGACTGATTTTAGATTTTTAATTTTCAAGCTGTGCTTAGGTGTGTCTCCCCTTTATTATATAGGGCATCAGTGCATCTTTAATTTCCTTTGCATTTGGGATTTGTTCATCTGATGCCATTCCCCTGAAAGGCACCAAGACAAGGTTAACTTTGCATGTGTTCAACTTCAGCTGCAGGCAGTATCTAGGAGTTGGTGTGCCCCCTCAGCTCTTCCAGCACTGTGCTTTGTTTCACTTGGCTGGGCTGACACATCTGCAACCAAAACTGATCTGTTAACAAAAAAATCCCTCACTGTCTCCTCATGAGGTCTTGAAAAATATTACCATGTCACACTATTATCTCCACATGTAAGGTCTGTTCTTGGCAGGCACAGGTGAATCTTCTTCCGGAGATGGGATCACTGGGAAAGAGTTTATAGCTGATCCCAGATGTCCATGGGAATGGTAGCTCCTTTACGTTGCACACCAGAGTGCAGTAGTCAGGCACCATGTAAGACCTGCAGACACCGGAACAGAGTTTACTTTTCTGGTTAGGAATGCATGAGGCATTTTGTATAAAACATTGTATTTATTCTATAGATTGTTCTGATCATTGAAAAGGAATGGAGGAATCCCTTCCCCATGGGATACATTGCTCTCCCCGATCTCAACATGAAAAGCTTGCCTGACTAGAGGAAGCGTAGACGTAGCTGGATAATTTTGCTGTTCTCTAGAGCACTCTAAGGTGAATAACATTTTTTTTACCACTGATGCACATTCCACTGCAGACACCTTGTCGTGGTGTATCTATCTCCTCTGTTTAACTCTGCTATGGATACCTGTGTATTATGTCAGCAGCACATAATTTTGCCAGCTTCATGGGCATCCAGCATCTCCTTTTCTTGGTCATTTGGAGTTGGATCTGTGTCCCTCCACTCAGTCTGGTGCTATTGCAGCATTTCCAGCCATGATGAGCTGAGCAGAGCTTGGGCTGATGATTCATTACTTGGAAGAGTGTTGAGCATACAAATGAGAGGGTACAATCAGCAGTGAGGCTTGCTTTGCGCATTTCTGCTCTACTTTCCATCACCAGTAGGAACATTTCTAAGACCAGCCTGAAATCTTCTGCATCTCTGATGGCGGGCTCTCTAATGATGTAGTACTGTAGAAACTCCTCTGACAGGCACAGTCAGTGAAAGGAGTTTCATACTTAATGAATGTGAAGTGCTGCTGGCACGTACCTACGCTAAGCTCCTCCTCTCCTGGTGGTCTCTGTTAGTGAATTTTATTAGTCAGGCAAGTGAGCAGTTCAAACAAAGACTGAAACAAAAATAACGGACATATGCATCTCACTGCCCTCCTCATATAAATCAGTGTGCAGTGATGAACCATTATTATTTATGTGTATCTAGCTACTTGTAGATGGCCACAATCCAGATTAGATGGTTTCTGTGCCAGTACATCTGATTTTCAATAAGAAGCAGCTGGACTCAGCTGAAGCAAAAGCTTTTTCTGCATATGACAGAAGAGTGTTTCTAAAGCTGGCTCAGTCCAGGACTGTGTAGGACATATTCTAACAAAAATGTTGAGGTTTTTTTTGCTAAACATATTCCAGTTCTTTTCTGAAGAAATGTACTCAGAATTTCCCATACTGCATTGGCAAAGCTGACAGCACTTTACTTCTTGATATAAGAGGTAAGAGTGCAATCCTGTTGACTGTAGTGGTTGTATTATCGTTTGTCCACAGCAGAGAAGTGAGAATCAGCACCTGACATTCATCCACTGGTGACAAAAAGTGTTGGCTGAAAGGCAGGTGGGAATAAAAAGGAATAAACATTAGTGAAGAACACAGAAGGATTAAGGCACCAGAACTATTGCATAAAAATTTCCTGTTAATGCTGAAGTGGCCAGTACAAATGGGTAGTTCATTGAAACCACCAGGTGGTATGGTAGTACCTCACCCATTTTCAGTTTGAGTACTTGAGCCCTGGATCCAGCCTTGGGGTCCCCAGCACAGGAAGGACATTGACCTGAAGAGTCCAGAGGACAGAAACCAAGCTGATAAGAGGGATAGAGTACCTCCCCTGTAAGTAGATGGCTGAGAGAATTTGGATTGTTCTGCCTGGAAAGAGGTGGCTTCAGGGTAACTTAATTGCAGCCTTCTAGTACAAGAAAGATGGCAAGAGATTATTTCCAATGGCATGCAGTGACAAGGCAAGAAAGAATGGCTTCAAACTGAAAGAGAGTAGATTCTGATTAGATAGAAGGAAGAAATTACTGGAGGGGTGGTGAGGCACTGGAACAGATTGCCCAGAGTAGTGGATGCCCCATCCCAGGAAGTGTTCAGGGTCAGGTTGGATGGAGTTCTGAACAGCCCGGTCTAGTGAAAGGAGTCCCTGCTCATGGCAGGTAGGCTGGAACTAGTTGATCTTTAAGGTCCCTTCCCACCCAGGCCATTCAATAACTCTCTGATTTACTGATCTCTTTAGGGAAGAAGAAGAACCAGGCTATGATGCTGCCTCCCAGGTGCTGAAATAGCCCGTTGTCTCTTTGCATTAGTTATTTGTGTTGAGGTTGTAGTGGTATTTCTAAGTTGAAGTGGGTAACTGTTTATTCTGATGATACATTTTGATGCCCATCTCCTCTGAGCAATAAAGTTATTCATAGAAGCGAGGAAATTTAGCACTCAATAGCTCAGGAAACTCGTTCTTTCCTATTTGGAGCCCTAATTAGAGCAATTAATCACTGCTGCTTCTGCCATCTAAGCTTCCAGGCTAGAATATATTGTCCTCTCTTGTCAGAGCAGAAATGTAAAAATGGTTTCCCTTTACCAGACACTTTGCCAGTACAGCCTTTATCAGTGTCTGCCTCCTACCAGCTTCTATCTTTCAGCTAGAGCTGAAAATGTAAAGAACAAAATGACATGACTGTTCCAAAAGAAAGAAGTGTGAAATTTTAAGAGATCAGCTTCTACTCTGTTTGTGTGGGGTTTAGTTGGATTTCTCCACTTGAACTACCTTCCTTGGGAATTTCGTTTGTGTTTCCATAGTGCTGTAACAGGGTGACCATTTTTTTATTGGGACTACGCTGACAATTCCATTGTAGAGATGACTGTTCCTTCCACTTGATGCAATTAAAATTTCTCCCCATAAAATCCCTACCTAATGAAGTTCTCCAGATAAACACCCAGGAGAGGGCAGAAAGAGGATTAGGTTATCTCTGTTTTAACTCCATATCTGCCCATTGGCTGGTCCATCTGTTAATTCAACTGGTTAAACTTGTGATTGTCATTCCATTCTCCCTACTTGCCCACGTATCAATGTGCATGATCTGATAAACTGTAGGGGCTGGGAATAACAGCACAGGACCAAGGCCCTCTCTATCTCAAATCAGACAACTGTGTAAGTTAGGGACATCAGTGCTTTAGTCTCTCTTCTGTGTGGTCTTTGAGAGCAATATTATTTCCAGGGAAGAAAGGTATTTCTTGTGATACGCGCCCACCCTGTGTGCTGTGCCCCATAGTGCACTGAGGCTCCTGAGTATCTCACTGGTCTCAGGTGTAAGGTGAGCAGCTGAAGACCTTACAGTCCCCAGCTTGCCTCTTTTCCTTGTGAGACCTGTGGAGAAGTGTGCTGGTATTTTCCTGTCCTCAGACCTGCAGGTTTCATGGGGGCCACCCCTGGAGCGTGATCAGGGAAGAGTCAGATGTGACTCCACGATGCTGGAAGTGCCTGTACTTCTGCTGAGATTTTGTGGCCTACTGGGAGTGCTCTTATGCTTCATTGCAGTGCCAAACAGAACGGGTAAGCTTGGCTCTGCTGTGGCAGTAGGGACGATGAAGATGGCCACGTATCCACAGCCAGCATACACATTTTTGCCTCACACACACACGACTGAAAGCTCCCAATATGTAGCTATGAACACAGTAGGTACCAGACTGCCACTCTAGTCTAGTCATGTGTATAAGTTTTTGAATAGTCATCTGGAGATTTGAAGCATTTACAGCTGCATGTATAAAGCAAGTTGAAATTCATGTTATTGTTAGTTTTTGCTAACATTATGAATGGTCTGACAGCAGAATTGTGAAATATGCGTTTTCTTCTTGTGTAAATGCCTTCTGTTGCTTCCTTATCAGTCAGCTTCAAAACCTCTTACAATGAAGCAATTCTCTGCATTTGAGATGTTAACACCAATGTTTGTCTTTTTGCGGTCCTTGATGAAAAATTAATGAACTATGAATGAATGAACAGTTCTGCCTTNTTTTTTTTCCTTTTCATGCCTGTATGCCAAGATGCATTTACTGAAACACAGCCAGGGTTGCTTTTTGACTTTTGAGATATATTGGTCCAGGAAAACTTCCAAAAGAGATCCTTATTCTCGAACCTTTGGATCTTGCAGACCTTAAACAGATAAGAACTGCCACAGCCCTTCAGTGAAGGGCACCGCAGAGCATCTCACAGCTCTTGTAATGTGCCAAACATAGTTTTTCACTCATTCCTAATTATTGCCTCACCAGCTGATTAAGTAATTCAGTACACCATTAACAGTCCCTTCCCCTAAGCACAGAGGAACAATGAGTGTGCACTTTGCCATCCTGAACCGGTATGCAGGCTGTTCTTTGGAGAAGTTGCTAGAGGGAGAAGGTAAATATTGAAGTCAAGACGAAACATAAACATAACACCTCTATTGTGAAAGTCTGCAATTTGATCATTTTCATGTTGTTCAGAGGGGGAATAAAGACAGTTCTCTTCTCCCCACTCCACTTGTTTGAATATCTTGCTTTAGCAAAAATGACCCAGCATCAGTTTCCCAAATGCAGACTAAGTTTGCGGCATCCAGTGCCACTGTGTAACAAGTCTGGAGCCTTGGAATTGTGCCAGTAATCTTCCCTCCTCATTCTTGTAACACAGGACAGCATTTCCCCTGGGCAGAAGCATTTCTGTTTTACTTCTCTACACACACAGAACAGTGCCACAGTGCACTGATTTCCAGGGCTTCAGAAGCTCCTTGCATGTATCCAGCAGGTTCTGGCTTAGTAGTGTCACAAGAGACAGGCAGCTGCTTGTTCCCACTGGCAAGATAAGACAGGTCCATTGAATAGGGGAACATGAAGCTCAGTGCAGTGAACAATGGTCCAGGTAAACTGAGATGATGATAGTGCTTTTCAATACTTTTCTGGTAGCTCTCCAAGGACTTTACTGAAGAGGAAGTCTCTATGCTAGTCAAATGCATTTCTGTGCAGCTATCTGTTCCAAATTTGTTGAGAAAAGCACCCTTATGTTCCATTCAGCATAACAAGCTGTATTTCTTAGCAATAGTTTCACACAGAGCTGTATCAGACTTTCTTTCCTTTTGATTTAGAGAAAAAGATGAACCAGAAAACAGTGTGTTTTTTTTTTTTTTTTTTTTTTTATTTCTTACTTTTTTTTTTTTTTAATCTCCTAGTCTTTTTTTGGTGGTAGTAATTTTTTCAATTGCTAGTAATTTTGAGTGCTCAGGTCAGGAGGCTCAGCTCCTGGAATTAACACAGCCTTTGATTATACATCAACAGATTTTGGACAGTTTAGGTAGTTTTTCAACACTTGCATTTCCATTTCCTCTGTTTTCCCAGGAGTCTAATTTAGATGATCTACATACACCAGTAGCTTCTGTGCCATTCAGGAAATGGTAAATATTCCAAAAGGCAAGGAAATAGAAATTTCTCAGTGGTTCTCTCATTTCCAGTGAAGGCATGAGCTTCTTTTAGTAGGACTTTTCCATGTTTCTAGGAGCTATATGACCTAGCACTACCAACACCAGCCTCTACTCAAGTCCATGACCAACAATCCCTTCTGAGGGCATTCATGTTAGTAATGAATAGGTGGCAGTTACATAGACTTCGAGACTGTACACAGTTCATCCATAATCCTTGACTGCATAGTTGTTTGGGACTTTCCTTTTTGTAGCATAACCTTGTGCTGTTGCCTCTGTCATTTGTGAGGAAACGCCAAAATTTGGATGTTGGTGTATAAGGCCTCATCTGCTCCATGTGCCAAACTCCTTATCTGACCTCTACAAGAACTGGTGGCACTCAGTAATTTGCAGGACAGGTCTACTTAATCTCCCTAAATTTAATAATTTATATGCCTGGAGACTTCACTGAGTATTTTTGTGAGATGAACTTTCATTTAAAATGTAGAACCTGTGAGAAAAAGCAAATTGTGAAAGAACCTTCTCTAAACCCAAGTATTAGGTTTCTAAAAATACAAACCCTGGAAAATAATCCTTTTTGATATTATAGGTATTCTTCCATTCTAAAAAATCTTAATATAAAATCAATGAATGCTTTGGACCATTTAGTCCTCTGAACCCATTAAGAGGATGGATCACAATAAGCTTTCTCTCCTCCCACACTTCCCTTTATCCTCTGCTAACAATGGCCACAGAGGAGACCAAATGGTCAAGATGCGTGAAGTATTTAGCAGGTGTTTAAATCCCACCTGATTCATTTGCGAAGACCATGAAATGAATTTCCCCATTAAAAAGATCCATGTCAGGAGAAGAATTCTGTAACTGAAACCCTGGGAGCTTCAGCTGCTATGTTTTATTGTTATGGGAATACATCTACTGGATAGTTTCACTCCGGACACTGACTCTTCTGTGACCTGGTGATGTATCAGTATGTGTTTTTCACTAAAAGTCTTCCCTTCCATAAAGCTTAAGGTCTTCCAGACTATCTGCAATGACATCGGGGTGACACAGTCATAAACTTCAACTGAACTTCACCGTGTCCCTGAACGTGGTGTTGAAAGTACAACTGGCCAGCAGAAAGCAAAGCAGTTATTTGAAACATATTTTTAGAACACCAACTTGGTGATTTCACTCCTCAAAAGCTATGCAGGGAAAGTTTCAGAACTGATACTGTAAGAATAAGAACGTACAAACCCCACACACCCACCTTAAACCTTCAGATTTTTGTCCAGTTGCTTTGTTTGGGTGTTGCCTACTTTTGGCAGGAAATACTGTATGCTGAATTGTTGCAACAGGCATTTGAAGCTTTTTTGCCCAGCACTCCATTAGCCTGTGGACTTCCTGGAGACCTACCTATCTATCTAGACTATTATTATATCACCTGTAGCTGATTCTGGAACATATACTAAGCACTAGTCACATTAACTTCTGAAAGATAACTAAGAAATTTAAAAACTGGACAGTGATCATGAGGAATTCAAATGTTACCCTTATGTGTTTTAATTGGAAATATGAGCCTGTATTAAGAAAAGGTACCTTTAGCATACTTAAAGAATCCCATAATATGAAATTAACAGATCTTAAGCAGCAGAATTTGTCTAAAATATTTGAACATCTTGTAACTGAGAAATACCTGACTTAAACAAACAGATTCAGCTTCATGGTAAAATCTGGAATTTTATGTCATGGTTCCACTTGTACCAGTTTTAAGCCCCTGAAAAACAAGTTTTTGTAATGAAAACGGTAATCAAATATTAGTTTCAGTTGTGCTATTAGACATCCATCTAAGACAATAAAGAATATGAAATGACGAGCATTAGGCTTTTCTTACAGGATATGCTGTGCTTTAAAACTTATTTTATTGATCCTAAAGTTACAAGATCAATTACTGACATTTTTTGAGGATCGATCTTGGATTAAATGGCAAAATGAAGAAAAGGTTTTCATATGTACTATATCCAAAAGCAGAAACAGATTGCTGTTCTCATGTGAACATTCAGAAACCTTTTCTGATTATTAAACAATATGTCTGAAATATATCTAAGTTGTACCAGCCACCATAGCTCTTTTTGGTGAACCAAAGAAGTCCTACAGTGAAATCAAACTTTTGAGTAAAATCTGTACTACTTCAATACAATTTTCCTCAAACATAATTTTTTTACATGTTTTTAGATTTATGTATAATCTGTCTGTCAATTACAATGCAAAGTATAAGTAACAGATTTAAGCAAGGATGTTGGAGTGTGAAAGCAATTCATGTGAATTGTTAATAGGCTGGTGGGAATACATTTTTTCTACATGAAGGCAAATTCTGTCTCATCAAAAGACAGCAGACTTCATTTTCCACTGTTTCATCCCTTGACTAGTCGTTATTTCTTGCAGAACGGACAGGAAAGCTGAGAGCAGTTTGCTACTAAATCAGTACTCCACTGTGACCAAAACAGCAGTATTGTGTCTATTCTTCCCTCATTTTGAACAGATGTGAGTAAAGCTGTAAGCAAATAACAGCAAGCCATGGGGCAAAAAGTAGTCTTGTCATTACTGCAGCTAGGCAAAATGGAGATTTGACAGCACACACACGATGTTTCTCTTCCATTCTCCCTGGTCTTGTTAGTTCAGGCAAAAGCCTTGCAGTTAACATCCTCTAGTGACATGAATCAATCAGGTTTGCATTCCCCTTGACAATCATGTGATGGAAAATGGAAAATAAAGGGACAGTATGAGTCCTCTCAGGCAATTAACCTAAGCTTCAATGCTTCCCACACCAGCCTATTTTCAATTTCAGCACAGTATAGTATATACACTCTAACATTATTGCTCAGAAGATAGAATGATGATTCAGGTTTACTAAAAACAGCTTCACAATACTGCAATCATGCTTGTGAAGCTTCATTTTGTATCCTGTATTTAGAAGTTTCTTCTCACTGAGAAATAAATTTGTGTAGTGTTTATCAGAAAAGTTAGTCACCAGATACCTGAAACACTGGTATACCATCTTTAAGAAAACATGGCTTGTATGGTCAATTTGCCTGCCAAATTTTTTTCCTGGTTTTAAAAAAATGTGTATAATACCATAGGTGACCACCCTTAATACTGCTGTCCATACAAATCACAAATAACTGAGAAATACTATGCCACTGCTGCATCCTGTCATGCCAGAAGACCAAGATTACTTTGAAGATTATTTAGAGTAGGTGTTACACATCACTGGTGCCCAGATCCACTGAAGTCAATGAAATTATGCCTACTGGCTTCTGTGAGAGTCTGATTTGGACATTATTCTGGCAATCTGTCCACCACTACATTAAGCTATTATGGGGATAAAAGCCCAGTGAAGAAAAGTAGAAATTTGGGAACTAAAACTGAGCCACAAATAAATATTCTAATTCAATGGTGTTCTGAAAAGACTTAAATAAAACACAAACACACTTACACAGACATGTGCACACACATACACACACAAAAAAAATTAATTTAACAATCTTAAAAACCCATAGTCTAAAATTGTTTACATTTAAACAACTGACTATAGTAGGTAGCTTTCTTGACTTTCCATTTATTTCCCTGAGCACTGATCTTTGGAACATCTGGAGTTTCAGAATTGTCTAGTTCATAATTCCTAAAATAGTTGTCTTAAATAAAATGCTGTCTTTTTATGTCAAAAATCAATTTCTCAAGTAAAACTAGGATACAACTTTCATGAACAACAATGTATATAGCCAATTTTTTAAAAATCAATAACTATTATTACATGTCTGCATCTATATTTAGGCACCTCGTTGGTCTGATTTTCAAAATTACCCTGCAGTCTAGCAGTTTCCATTTAATTCAGTATCAGGTACTATGCTGTCTCATAAACTCATCCAACTGGAGACCTACAGAAAGATTTAGCCTCCTTGCTTTAGTTACTCATTTTGCAAAATCTCATCTGTATGAGCAATATGTTAAGGAATCGATCTTGTGCCTAAATCAGGCAAAGATTATAGGGCTTCCCAGTCCCCTTCCCGTAACGGGTTAAGGAGGCGCCTCTGCAGAGAGGCAGCATAAAACCAATCTTCAGTACTAAAATGGGAATTAGCAAGGGCATATGTTTTATACTGGCATTCCACACCAGGAAATCTGCTGGCCAAAAGGAGCTCTATTTTAAATTTCTGCTATTTAGAACTATTTGGCAAATTGGCAACTACTGCTTTTCACCCTCTTCTCTGGATCAGAGCTTCAATTGTGAGCTTCACAGACATCAATTTGCAACTTTGAGACTTCTCAGGCATTTTGCATTTTAGAATATACAAAGTGTGCAAGTCAAAACATTTTAGAAAACAAAACTGCAGATTTTTTAATATTTTAGGCTAAAATCTTCTCTCTCCAGTTCTAAGGCTGCAAATTACGTCAGCCTCTCTGCAGCTAGAAAGTTCAAAATAATTTTCCATCGACCACAGAAATAGACTGTAACTTAGCATACCCTGAACTCTGTCTCCCTCTCCCCCCTCTCTCTCTGGGTAGCTGATACACTGGCATTATGCAGCAGGCTCCAAACACAGGATTAACAAAAAGGTTATTTTGGAATACTACATTTCAGTATGCCATAAGGGGAGGAGGGGGTACAGATCCAAATGAAACCAGGAGATTTGCTTTCTGGCTCTTTGTGCAACATGAAATCAAGCCTTTGCCTGTTCTCAAATGATGTAATAAAATATGCCATACCTGCTTCTCTTTAGTTAGTACTTTTTTTACACTATCTGGTACTGGCATTTCACAGCAGAATCCAAAAGGAGGATTTGAGCACTTTTTCTCTTTGCAGAAAGCCTTTTTAATACCTCTAAGTTCATGAAGAGTTAACAGCATACAATCCCATTACTTTTCCCCTCCCCCTTTTCAGAAATCATAGTGGCCTTTAAATAAACAAAACAAAACAAACAAAAACATCCTTACTTTAAAATAGGAATATAAATATGTTTTGAAAACACATTTGGAAGATGTCTTCCAAGATGATTTTTTTTTCTCTCCTAAAACTGCGACTACTGCACCAGTTAAGGCTGTTTACAATATATATATATATATTTTCAAATAAAACTTTTAATATTCAAGCTTACCAGATTGATGAATTGTAACAAATAAAATGGAACTCTTTACAAGGTAAACCATGTAGTTGTACAAAATAGAATTATACCCTTCACCTGTGCAAAACAAAAAGAAATCCTGCCCTGCATTAAAAACACAGAACCTGTTTACAAAAAGGAATGTGTATGACATTTGGACTTCCTTTTTAACTGCCATATCCTAGCAACATCTCAGTTATTTTAGTAAAGGAACTAATCATCAATTTTAAACTGCAGTGAATTTACCAAACATTTCACTATAGACTTCTGAAAGCTTTTACAGTAAGAAGTTATCAACAAAAGCAGGCACGTTAGTGTACAAAAACGTTGTTGATTTTTTTTCCTGTTTCTTTTTCAAAGTGCAGGTTTTTCTCAATGTGCATCTTACAAGACCAACGAATGTTTTAACTCACTAAATCTTAAAACAGAACTCAATGCTCCCAAGGAGTAGTGTAAACGTTAAAGATCCCCAATACACCTCTAGTAAACGTGACACAAATGTCTCTGCGTTGTTTAGAAATTTAGCTCTTTTCAGAGGTAAAGAAGCTTCATGACACCTTTTCCTTACACTGGCTGGTTATCATAAATGGGTAACTCTGGACCGCTAAAGCTGGAGACTGATGAATCACTTGAAGGGAACTAAACTTGACTACAGAGGTGAGGCGACGGGAGGAACCAACCCTTAGGTGTTTCTTGCGCAGCCTTCGGAAAATTCAGCCGCCGGCGGACGAAGGGTCAGTGTGGGGGAAGGAAGAGGGGGAAGGAAGGAGAAAGCAAGGAGGGAGGGAGGAGAAGCTTCCGCAGAGCCAGAGGCACGGCGGCACCCCGCCCGTGGCAAGCTGCGCCCGCGGCGGCGGTGCCATCCAGTAGTCGGTGGTGCGAGAATCGTCCCCGAGTCCCGTCCCGCTGCGGGGCCCGCTCCCGGCTGTCTGGGCGGGGGGCCGGCAGTGGGCGCTAGGTGCCGTGAGCGCAGGGCTGCCCGGGGTAGATCTCCTCGTA
Organism: Grallaria varia; assembly: GCA_013396735.1. Taxonomy (NCBI): domain Eukaryota; kingdom Metazoa; phylum Chordata; class Aves; order Passeriformes; family Formicariidae; genus Grallaria; species Grallaria varia. Next base: position 19,144 of record VWZG01008047.1, on the reverse strand, counting down.
GGCGGGGGGCTGCTCGCTGGGCACCGGGTAGCAGTAGGGGTAGGAGGCGTTGAGTTCGGGGTCCATGGGCGAGTAGCCGGGCAGCTCGACGGAGGGATGCCCGCCGCAGTGCACCTCCACGCCGGCCTCGTCGAAAACGTGGAAGACCCCCACGTTGATGTAG
>VWZG01008047.1:3572-17992 GCA_013396735.1 Grallaria varia | reverse complement strand
CGGGCGGGGGGACAGAGGGGGCGGCCCGCTGGCCCGCTGCGGGTGGCGGGGGCAGAGCGCGACCCCCGGCGAGGTCCGGGGGCGGCGGGGCTGCGGAGTCCGCCCTCCCAGCCGCGGGGCGCGGGGGGCCGCACGGCCAGGGAGGCGCAGCCAGGGCAGGGGGTGGCCGTGGTTTGAACGCCCCCCGCGGCTCCCGTTGCCGAGGGTTGCCGCTTGTTCCCGTCTCCTCTCCCTCTATTTTATTTATTTCTTAGCGCTTGCGCTCGCCAGGAGGCCAGCGAGCCACCGTGCATCCCTGCGACTGCGTTGCGGTGCGTCGGCGGCTCTGATGCAGCGAGCGGAGCGAACGCCACCGCGCCCCGCTGCCCGGCGCAAGTCCTCCGTGCCCCCGGAGGCGGCGGTCCCCAGCACCCCTCTTTGTCCTGTGCACCGCCGGTGAATCCTGTGGGACTGCGCCCCGCACGGCCACGCATGTCGCTCCGTGGGCGGCGGGGCTGGGAGAGGACTACCCACGGCGGCATTCGGGACGCCCCGTCGGGAAAGCCCGCAGCGCCGGGGGCGGCAGCCGGCCCGAGGGGAGGCGCCGCCCATTGCCCCGCACAGGGTGGCTCCGCGATTCCTCGGGGAGCAGCTGGGGTGACCTGCTGAAGGAGGGATTGGAACCTCAGCCTCGGAGCTGGGGAGCAGGGGGACCGTGCCTCGCTGGCAGCCAGGTGCCGGAGGGGGAGGGGGTCCTGAGGAAGCCGCTTCCTCGCCAGTCTCTTTCCTTCCGGGAAACAATAGCATCCAGCTTCCCCGTTTTCCCTATCTCCTGTGCGCACGCCAGCCTTGCTGGGTATTTTTAGCCGGCGCCACTGATTAGCATTCAGGGGAGCAAGCAAGAGGGAGAAAGCAGTTTTGCAAGCTGTTTTCCATCAGTGCAAATGCACCTGTTGGTAGCAGGAGGAGGGGGGAGGTGGCATTATCCAGTGTTTAGCTTTCTCCAGAGATGAGACCTTCCCCCTCTATCCTTCTAGAAGGACCTTTTGGCACCTCCCTGGGGAGCACTGCTGCAATCCTGGGCAGATGGACACAGGTCTCCATTGCAGTAGCTGCTCCTCCCTGAGAGAAGTTTCTGGGTCCTGTGAGAGACAGTGGTCCTCCCAAGGGCCCTTGGTGGGAGGCTATCCAATCTGGAGCCCAGCTCTCTATGGTTGCACTGTCCAAAAGTGTCAGGGGCTCTGATACTCTGAAAGTATCAGAGACATGTCATCCTACCACTTGGGGCTACACAGACAAAGTAATTTTGGCCTCCCTCCCTCCTGTTCACGAAGGGCCCATGAAGCACTGGCTGTGTGCGGAAACACAACAATCCTGACCAACCTTCTTGTGTCCCTCCAGAAAGGGTATGCCATCCACAGTCATCATCACCTCTTCCTCTTCCCAGGCTGTCTCTGACTCCTGAGGACTGAAGTATGTTGGTGTGCCGATCTGTGGCCATGTGATTATCTTACTATAGGATCTGGGACTTTGGCTCTGCTTGTGGTGAGTGCCTGGACTGCTGGGGAGGATCGGCAGGTGTCTGGAAAAGAACTCACCTTGCGTCCTTATGACTCTTAAAAAGTGAATATATAGAGGGCACACTTTACAAAATATACTATGCACTTTCTGAGGTTGCCTCAGAAGAACAGGTTAACTGTCAATCCAGCTGTCAATCCAGAGGACCCTGCTACACTCACTCTGTATGTGGGTTTGTGTGTGTGTGTGTGTGTTTGTTTGTGTGGAAGAGGAAGAGGTGTAGTTAATGGGAAGCAAACACTTAATGGACCAATTATATATAGAATGGTCAAAGTACCTTGGTCCCTGACACACAACATTAACTTGCATGTGAGGGAAATGTGTAATTTGGTTGTTACTGTCAAGAGCTTAAAAAAAAAGATTAATTATTTGTTGTAAATAGTGGGAACATTCATTTAACATTGAACAAATGCAAAATTAAGCTTTAAGCCTTTATGCATCAAATTACTAATCAGCTTTTAACTGACAATGGTTAGAGTAGAAAAAGCAATCCTTGCACTGGGGGTAAATTGTTCCTTTATTGTACAAAGAGTTTCCTTATGTTTCTCTCCTCCATCCTGTTTTGGCAACTGCCAGAAGTGGGCAGCCAGGCTTCTCCAGCATGGTCTTTCACATGTTCCTACAGCTGTCTTAGGTGTTCAGTCTTCCTCGTCTTTCATGTCATCTTCCAAGGAAAGGGCCTTTTCTTCCATGTGTTTGTGAGAGGAGGCTGATCTTTAATAGCATCCACAAAGCTGTGCATTGTTGAGCGGCCAGGTTAACATACAAGTTTAATCATGTCATTAATAGTTCTGTTACACTTTTTTATTCCTCCTATAGGAGAGCAACTTACTACTGTTAACCTTTTCAAAATCTTACCTCTTTCTCTCCAAAATGCCTCTTTGGCTTCCAAGCACCATGTTCAATATGCAAAGCTAGACATTTCACTACCAACATATTTTACCACATGTTATTCATGAACTTCTGTGTTTCACTGTCACTCTGAATTAGAGTGGTTTTGCACCGGGTTATTTACAGCTTTGCATTGTGACCCATTTTCAGTAAGAGGATACTTTATAAACACATACATACACACAGAATATGGTCATTGGCATATCCTGCACATTGAAGTTCAACTGTCTTTGGATAAGATGTCTGAAAACATCATAATGGTGTTGCATTAATAATAATAGACATAAGACTCTATAACACATCTATATTCTTATATTGAATAATTTGTTGATGATTGAGTTGGAATTACTGTAAAAAAAAGACTGACCTACCAGTCTAAATAAAGGTCATTAAAGAGTTCTCTGGATCCAAAAGGATCGTGCTGATGACCTCTACTAGTCCTGGCTAGTAGCCTCTTCAGATAAGAGTTCGGATGACTATTTGCATGTTTATAGCTGATCTCTATGTTTCTAATTGGTCGGCCAGGTCTGCTTGCTTAAAAAAAAAGGGTATCTGTGTGCAACAAAAGATGACAGAACTACAACCCACTTGGCTTATCACCTAAATCAGTCACTGCAGGTGGATTCATCTGTCAGCTTCAGTTAATACCAGAGTCATAACCTGATGGAACTGCTACAGCTGATGACTGTAAGATATGGTAGGTGCCACGTATTTTGAGTCTCAGGCTGTTTTATCTTTAAGCTTTGTTAGTCATGTTTTCCTTTTTAATTGCTCAATCCAGAATTTATCATAGTTGTTTTCAAGGGCTGTTCTGGTGGACTTCAGAACAGGTATATAGGTTTTTGTGGGACAACACTAGCCTGGAACCCATGTTCCCAACAATCTCTTCGTAATCATAGAGTGGGCTTTCTGTGGGTTACAGGAGAAGTAACTTGTGGCCAGATCCTGCCTGCAAAGAGAGGCAGGGAATCTTTGGTCCAAGGTGGTGTTTAGGTCACAGGGTAGCTGAGGGGCTGTGCTTGCTGGGTGCCTGGTTGGGAGTAGGCATTGCCATGACTGGTGGTGCAGACTTGCCTTGCTCATTGTGCACAGAGCTGGATGTTCACACTAACGTGCAGATCAGACTCTTAATTTTTTGTGGTGACTCAGTGACATAAAGGGCAACAGAACTATTAATTATTTGCACTCTAGGCTTGAAGCTAAATATGTGTTTATAAAATAGATGGAGATCTTTAGCTTATGCCACCAAAGTGCAAAGCATTGCATTATCTTATCCTATCGTCTGCCTCTCTTCCCACACTGCATTTATGGTAAGGTACATGTGTTGTTATTTCTATGCCAGTTTGATAAATGGTTGTCATAGCTTTGACTGTTCAGTCATGATGACTGTGTAGCATCCCATAACTTGTTCTGACTACTTCCTTCCCCCCCGCACCCTCCCCCCACCCCTTATTTCTATGGGGGACATTATGGACTATAAACTATAAAATCTTTTGCAAAAATTAGCCTTCACACAGTTAATAAAAATACATTGGAAATTAGAAATTTGAAACTCTGAAGGTGGAACCTATTATGTTTGGTTTTGGTTCTTCATCTCTTCCATTTGCAAGGTCCACTAGAGTGTCTCTGTGTGCGTGAGGCTTGCTGTTCTCTAGTTTTCACAGTTTTTTATGTGGAAGACTTGTCTCTGCAGGAAATGTATGGTGAACACATGCTGAGAAAAAAACTACATAGGCTGTAAGTCTGGACCTAACTGGTGGCTGGGCACTGGTGAAAACCCCAAATTTAGAGATGCTGCTTTAATGGGTGACATTTAAATGGGAAGAAATATAGAAGAGAGGTTGGGCAGAAAATGTAAGGAGTTAAGACAGAGAAAGCAAATACTGTGCTAGAAGCTGGACATGTGTCATTGTCCTTGCAGCTGTTAGCACTAGGTGTTTTGGAATAAAGGAAGAAAGGTTTGAGAAATTAGGGGTATAGACACAACAAGGTGATTTGCACTCTAAGATCATGTCATAACTTAGGTTGGAATGGACCCTTAGGAGGTGTCTAGTCTGACCCGCTCAAAGCGGGCACATCTATGGGGTGAGACAGGATTGTCTGGGGCTTTGTTCAGTCCATGTGTCTTGTATCAGCAACATTAGACAGTGTTTGTTTAATGGGAGCACTTTCAACTAATTTTTCAGAACTAGTTTGTTTCTCGACTCTGTTCCCTTGTCCTGGCTTTAGGTGACACTGGGGCATTTGAAAACATCTGGTCAGGGCTCTGTAAAGAGTCTTTATTGCCATTTTAGTTTAAATGGTCCAGGATATGAATGGAAAAGAGTGTTTTCTCTGTGCAGTAGGTTTTAATCTTTTCAGCCAAGTGGTAGTTACACGAGGAACAGTCTTTGTTCACATCGCTGTAGAACACGATACAAGGTAGTCTGAGGAGAAGTCAGATATTTGCTGTAACTTTGTAAAATTTGCAGAAAATGTACCTGATACTTTCCTCATTGCTGTCTTAATGATGGGACCTGGATGGTATTTTATTGTGTAGGTTCTAGGAAACTGCTAAGTTGATGGTAAAAGATTGCTGAACACTTTGCATGCCAAAAGGTGTTTCAAAATCCTTCTCTTTGGGATCTCAGATTATTTTGAAGTTTCAGTTCAGTCTGCATATTTGATATATTTCCATATCTGTGAAATCACTGCTGTAACAAAGGCTTAAGACCGACATATCACTTAGCTTTTAGTGAGGTCTTCAGCAGAGGACCTGAGCAGCAATCACATACCTATGCTTTGCCTTTTGCTGAACAGTGAATGTGCTGCAGAAAGATGCCAAGAACTTTGAGGGGTCAACAGCATTTCATGGTTTAATCCCAGCCAGCAACCAAGCACGGTGCAGTTGTTGCCTCACCTCCTCCACCAGCAGGATCTTGGAGAGAATCAGAAGGATAAAGGGTAGAAAACTCATGGATTGAGATAAAGACTGTTTAATAGGAAAAGGAAAAGCTGTACACACAAGCAAAGCCAAACATGGAATTAATTCATGACTTCCCATGGGCAGACAGGTCTCAGCCTCTCCAGGAGAGCAGGGACCTGATCATGCATAACAGTTACTGGGGAGGGCAAGCGCCATAACTCCAAATGTCCCCTTTCTTCTTCCTCCCCCCACTATATACTGAGCATGACATCATATAGTATGGAATATCCCTTTGGCCAGTCTGGGTCACCTGTCCCAGTTGTGTCTCCTCCCAACCTCCCATGTACCCCCAGTTTCCTTGTCAGCTGGCAGTGTGAAAAGAAGGAAAGGTCTTGGCTCTGTGTAAGCCCTGCTCAGCAATAACAAAAACATCTCTTTATTATCAGCCTTGTGTTCAGCACAAATTCAAAACACAGCCCCATACTAGACTGAAGAAAATTAACTCTACCCCAGCCAAGACCAGCACAGCGGGGTTTATTCAAGGTTCAGGGGAACAGGAGCTAACTTCCTCACATGGGAGAAAGAGGGTTACTTAGCTATGTGTCCTGTGATTTGACATAGTACTCTCCAGTGTGTTGAAATAAAGAACCTGTTTGCAACTGAGGGGAGGAAGGACTGTGTACCAGGTGAACTGAGGTGGATCAGATGTGATCTTTCCTCTTCAGTTATTGAATGAGATGTCTTGTAAGTCTCATATGCCCAGGTCCAAAATTTAGGTACTGGTTTTGATGCAGGGATCTTGGAAACTCTTATGTTCATGCTACTTTGTCTTAGAGGAGACTCTTCACCGAAGACTCCTTACTTCTGAATTCCTATGCATCTAAATTGCATTTTATCCAATGACTTAAATATATGGGGCAGAACTTGCTCTTGAAGGAGGGACTGGAATTCTAGTGAATGCTCCAATAAATTTTGTTCTCAGTTGGGATGCTTCTTTTTTAGTATAAAGAACCTTGAATTTTCTACAGAAGGAAATTGTACAGCAGGAGTGAGGGGAGAGAGTGGGTCCCCACTCCAGCAAGAGTTGTAATATGGGGAAGTGTTCCCTAGGATCTTCTCCGATCAGAATAATATGGAAATCATTCTCCTGCCTGGGGCTGTCCTATAAGCAAAAGACGTGCTAGGAAGGTGTAGCTTGCATCACGATTTCTTTCTTTGGCTCCACGTTTGGACAAGGAATAATCTGGCTTGGTTCTTGAATGCAGGGGGCATGGTGAGCATTCCCTCATGTAGATCTACATAGATCTACAGCCTAGGAAGCACCTCCCTTCTACTTGAGGGCTGAGTGTGGGAAGCTATGGTTTCTGCTCCAGCTTGGTAACAAAACTGCCTAGCTGCCTGTCATTCCCTGTCTCTCTGAGAGGTCTCAGTCCTTAGCTCAGCGGCTTGCCTGATCTTTCCCTAGCTTGTGCTTGCAAGTAATCCCCATAAAAGTGCATCTTTTTTCATGTCAGCTGAGAACACTCAGAGGTGTAGGGTAGTGAGTGGTGAGCAGTGAAGATGGTAGAACTGAAAAAGCAGCAGCTGGTAGGGCAGGAGACTTTGTGCTTTGTTGACTGTCCTTTGTGTCCATAGCAGCAACTGCTGGGGGGAGTTGACTCTCCAAGGAGAGAGGGTAGCACTGGGTTTTTCTTGAGACATTGACAGTCTGCTTTTAAGTGATTGGCGAAAGATAACCTTTTGTCAGGGCACAAATTCCCTGTATCAAAGTCTAAAGCATCACTGGAAATATTTTAAGCCTTAAAAAGGGTGGGAGTTGTTAACAAAGAGTGGAACACAAGTGACTTAGTAAGTCATCCTGTAAAGGTTGCTGGTCCTGCACACATCCTGTCCCTATCATGGCACTCATGGGCAGCTCCCGCTTTTCTCTAGAAGTCTTTGGCTGCCTCTTGGAAGACTGTGCTGAGCCTCATAGCTCTGCTGGTTAGAAACTACCTGTCTCAGTGCTAAATGTATTTTATGGTCAGCTTGCACATGTTTGTTCTGTGCCAATGTTGTCCTTTAACTTAAAGTGGCTCTTCTCCTTCTCTGATGTTTACTCTCTGGATGTATTTATAGACAGCAAACATACGCCCTCTGAGATTTCACTTTGCTAAACAGGCCAAGTCTTTTCTTCTTATTTTCTTTTTCTTCTTTATATTAAAAACTCTTTATACTCTGCAGTTTGAGTTCATCCCTAAGCACATAACCAGGACAGTATGGTGCATCTTTCATGGTCTTATCAAGGCCTCATCTCTAGTGGGATGTTCTTGCCCAATTATTCTGGAATTTTCATTGCCTTTGTTTTGTTTTGTATGTTTTTAACCCAGTCTTTCCTGTAGGAGGCTATATTTGTACTTAGTGCACCTTGTTCTTTGTCCTCCACTCAGCTGAGATGCTGCCAGCTGGGGGCAGGGGTGACCTTTCCCCTTAAATGACTCTTTTCTCCCCAATTTTTGTTATTCCAGTCCTCAAAGTAATGCAACTTTTGCCTTTCTGATATTTTAAACTTCTGTGTTGAAAATACTGTTGTGCCTTCTGCTTCTCAACAACCTCATTTTATTTTTTTGAGGTGATAGGGTTTTTTGGTTTTGTTTGTTTGTTTTCTTTTGTTTTTTCAGAGTCCTCTGTCAGAAGTGTAAATCTGCTCCTCTGTCATCTAGAGCTGGATTTCCAGTTATCTCCCTTGCTTTCTTCTGTCTATTCTATATTGTTTTTTCACCTCATACAGCCTCTCTCTTTCTCATGTTAGGGTTGCTGGTCCATTTTTCCTGGCCATCACATCTCCTTATGCTTAATTCTCCTTTTTATTAACTGTGTGCAAACAGTACCTCATCTCTAATGGGAGTACCTCATTCCACTAGTAGAAGTCTTTCTTAGCTATGTGCTTTTTGCTCTGTGTATTGACCAGAGCTAAAGAGCTATGTTGTCCTATATTTCTTCATGCATCTTCTCATTTTCTTTCTTTTCTTGTGTCGTGGCTGCATATTCCTGTTCCAATTCAAGGTGCTTTTCTCAGTGATTTTTCCTACTCAAGAATGCTGTAAAGAGTACTCATCATGCTTAATCTTCTCATTTGCTGTTGATGCCTACAATTTTTTCAGTTCTTCCCATTACTGTCGTAATTTGAGGTTTTTCCTTCCTGCCTTCATCTTCAAAAGCTTGGAAGAACCTACCACTGCAGTTACCACTTATTTTCTGTTGCTGGGCCCCTTTATTCTTGCCTCTTGACTCTTTAAATGCCCCACCAAGTTGTAAAGGTAATTTTTTTCTTCAGTTGCTATGTCAAAGAATGAAGTTTTTTCCCTAGATCTAATCTTATTGCCTCTCAGCAGGAATCTGTCTTGTAAGTCGACTGTCTTTTCCATCATTTGGTAGGCAGTGGTCTTCTCTGATGGCAAAAATCCTGGGCAAATTTGCAGGTTTCAAAGCTAGAATGCTGTACAGGTAATTCTTTTTTTGTGGATAGGAGAAAACCCAGCTGCAGCCTTGGAGCTGACAGTCAGGAAAAACTGATTGATATGAGTCCATCATGTACTCTGCCTTTGCCTTGGAGGAGAAGGAATGGTTTTAAATGCATGAAGCCCAGCATGAAACCCCTTTCCTATAGAAGTCACAGTGATTAAACACTTAAATGTAGGAGATGATGGTACTACATTGCCATAGACTTCTGTAAGGGCCCCTGAAGTAGCTTCCAACACTTACCAGCTTCTTGGGGAGGTGTTGAGCTAATTTGTCTCAAGCAAGCTCTCAAGGCACAACAAGGTGGTTTGAAAATCCTGAAAAAACTCAGTTAGCTCCAACTCTTTGCTGGGAATGTGGTCTGATTCCCCTTTCAACTCATAAGGCTCTTACTAAATCAGAATCCTATTTTGTATCCCACCAATACCATTTTATAAAACAACTTCATTGGGTAGTGGGTTTGATAATTCCTTATTCTCTTTTCTGAAGCACTCCACAACAATTCTGAACCCGAGACTGCTGCCTTGGCAGTTCCAGGCCAAGTGGATCTGGTCAAATACATCATTTTCCTGATGCAGCACATCAGGCAGTGGCTTTGTGAGACACCTGAACCTGACCAGTAGGCCATCAGTTGCATCTCTCTTGGTGACCTAGAGCAGGCCAACTTGCTGACAAAGACTGGATAGTGTTTCATGGACTCTCTGGCCACATGATCTGGCAGTGGCATTTTCTGTTAGCCTGTGAGTACTGCAGATCCCAGAGTACCTGTCTGCAATGAGGGTTTGTGCCTGTGGACAGACGGGTTGTCAGGCCCACATGCTCTCTGTTTGGTAGGGCTGGAAGGAGGAAGGTGACGAGTTTCTTCCATCAAATGAGTGTGGGCGTAGAAGGGAGTCCAGTGCAGCCCCTCACAGATATTATCAGTAGGGCAGTGTAAGCAGTCACTGCTGTTCAGCAGTTGGCACTGTCCACTTTTGCTTTTGAGTGTATCTATGTTTTTTCTTCAAAACTTCATCATAGCTCTCCCTATAATGCATGTTGTTTTTAGTTTTTAAACATACCTTATTTTGAGATAACTGTCTGTAATGGCACATGCATGATTAACTCCAATTAACCATATTCAGTTTTGCAACACTTCTGCCATATTTTGAAGCTGGCTTGTGATTGTGCAAATCCGCATCCACAGGTTCAAGCTTTTCAAATTCATCCATATTCCAGGTGTTCATTTTTTCTTTTCAGTACTATGCCTTTGAATCCAATAATTTGTTGTTCAGTTGTCTGCATAATTAACTTGTGGCCTCTAGGACTCTGAGTGCAGGATCCTCATAGTGCATAATTTGTCCTCTTCCCATGATGCTTCTGTGGAGCTGCTGACCACAACAGCATCTCAGTGTCCAGTCTACAGACTCCTTACCTTGCCAAAGCTGGTTAGATGAATACATGCTGTGTTTGACAAGGACCCAAGTACAACACATGGTGAATAACCCTTCACCTTTCTTATTTAAGTACTGAGCCAAAAGTTTGACCCTTATTCTTTTCAAAGTCCTCCTCTCCCTACTTTTTCCTTTTAGTATTAATTTTGTTGCTTTTGTTGTTCATTGGAAAGAGCTCTGAAGTGTTATACATTAAGAAGTTGCAAAGAGCAGGTGATTGATTGAAAGACAAATGCAGTTTGGCAATTGGAGCAAGATGCTAATGCAGTTTATATGTGGATAGCTACTGTGGCATATTGTGGCACTCTGTTGCATCCTGCACCTCTGATGAAGTAAAATTGGCATCTTTCTTTGCAACTTAGCCTGCTGTTTGAAGGTGGCTCTTGGTCCTCTAGATGCTGGCTGGCACCTTTCTTAGTGCATTGCCTCCTAAAGAAAAGCTGAAAACAGCAAGACTGCTAGTGTATATTGCAAGGTCTACCCCTTGTCCTGTTCATGCAAAACAGAAAGCGCATGCACGGTAGATGCCAGAAATGCTGACGTTGGCAGAAAAAGGTCTCTTGGTTGGCCTACATACAACATGGCTTCTTGACATCTATGAAACAGTTCATCATTCCCCCATTTTTTAAGGCTGCATGAGTATTAATTTGCTTCAAGTTATAATTGAACTGTCACTTATTTTAATGGGCTTTGGATCAGACAGGCCTGAGTTTTTTTTATAGTTTTCATTACAGTGTTAATTAACTTAGCATGCAGATTTAACTATGAAGCTCAGAGATTTCATTTAATTTTTATCATTTAATTGTGGAAACATGGCACTAAATGCAGATGAGAAGTTATGTGCAATTAATATTGACCCAGGACAACTCCAATGTCAGACTGAATTTTTTAGCATGGGGTTTTCAAAAAACTTTAGTAGTGGCCTGTTCTTCCTGAAGCTGTATTCTTTCTATAGTCAGGATTGTGTGAAAACTTGATATCTGCAAGTGTCAACACAGAAAGCCAGAAAATCCCATCACTTGGCAATGTTAGCAGCAGTATTACCTCCTGCAATTTTTTATTAAAAACGCTGACCTACAAATAGGTGGAATTAGCCTCTATGTGGAGGTGGATATGTGTATGGGGGCAATTAGGAGACGTTTTTGTTTTCATAGGTTTTACAGGTATTTTATTTAGAGCCATTGATAAACAGCTCATGGAAAGTTTGAGCAGTGACATGGTTTTATCACAATAGTTGGTGCACCTTTGCCTGGCCTGAAAAAGTCCATGCAATGGTGGGAAGGTGTTTCAGTTTCCATGCTGACCTTGTCCTTGGCATGGCTTGTAGACTGAAAGGTGGGCTGACTGCCATAAACTGTGTTGTTATTAGTCTGTTGAAATCTCCATCTGGAGAAATTGCTTAAAGGAGCACTGGCATTTGTACTGTAAGTGGCAAAACCTACCATACTGAAAAAATGAGTAACTTCTTGTCATATCTGCTGGCAAGATTCGTAGTCATAGGTCTGAGGTAAAACTTTGTCTGGATACTTTACTGGTAAACATGTAGCTTGACAAAGTACAGTAAAGACGTTATTGGAAGTGTCCAATAATGGCAAGTATCTGTTATAGATCATTCAAGCAGAGCTGTTCCTGTCAAGATGCCTGTTCAAATTCTGAGAAGCTGGCACACTGCTGCACTCAGGTTTCTGGAATGGCCCATCACCTAGGAACCTTCACATGGTGCTTATCATAGCACCCTTTGGAAACTGTGAGGGAAGGCACAAGATCTTGCCTCTTATGCAGCACTTGAAATGTGAGGTATCTGTGACAGCAAATGTCACTAACAGCTTGGGCAATGAGGTAAAAAAAATAATTTCCTGAAATAGTTTCTAGATTTGAATTGGAGGTCATGGGGATTGTGCAGGCTGTGTCTTCTTCAGATTGACCACTCAGTTAAGAGGAGAATGAGTAAGGAAGACTGATTGGGGGGATGCTTGTGCATTGAAAATTACAGGGGAGCAGCAAAACTGGTTGTTGGTTTTTTTTTTTTTGTTTAAAACCAGAGCACAAAGGCAGTGTTAAAAGCATTTCAGGGGGCAGAAGGGAGAGAGACAAGAAATTGCACAGGTAAAACTGAGTCGCATTGCTAAACTGTGTGTTCAAGTGACAGGACAAGAAGACATAGTCTTAAGCTGTGACAGAGTAGGTTTAGATTGCAGGTTAGGAGGAATTTCTTCACAGAAAGGGTCGTTAGACATTGGAATGTGCTGACCAGGGATGTGGTGGAGTCATAGTCCTGGAGGTATTTAAGGAAAGACTGGCACTTGGTCCCATGGCCTAGTTGACATGGTAGGGTCCAATCATAGGTTGGATTCAGTGATCTCAGAGGTCTTTTCCATCCTAATTGATTCTGTGTGAAAGGCACAACTGCATAGACAAGTTGTGGATTGGCATTTCTGGAATGTGTGCATCACAGTCTGCACAAGACTTAGATGTTTGACTGCTGTTTAATGGTTTTTTTCTGGCTCACCTCATTCATGATACTTCTGTCTTTGGCCTGCCTGAGGAAGCTCCATGTTGCAGGAAGTTAAAGTGTATTGTGCCTGGTACAGAACAGGGAAAGAAAGAGAGATGTCTGTGCTATACTCTCGCTAAAGGGTGTCTCTCCCATGGCTCCCTGTGCTATAAGTGGTCCTTATCTTATAGTTTTGCATTTCAAAGGCTATTGTCATGCATGAGTGGCCATGCTTCCAATATATATGACCCCACATTCCTCCCTCCCCATTCATTTCATCTGCCATGTATCTCAGCCTTGGGTGACAGGGCACTGAAGGGCAGCAAAAAGTCTATAGCTGAGCAATTGCTAGATGTCAGAACAGGCTTCCCCCAAAGTGCACTGGTTTTTCACAGCCTCACCCCTTTCTCATCATATGTAGGCTTTCAGAAAAGAGGGGAAAAATGCAATCCCTTCCTCCCTCACTCCCTGCTCTGCTTTTGAGGGCAGCATGAAAGCAAGAAGATTTGGAGCAGAGTGATGACTGAGCCTGCAGCTTATTGCAATTTTCAGTGCATTGTCGCTCCATGTGAAGAGCTGAAAAGCTAAGCTAGGACAAACAGCCACTAATTGCTGTTCCTGCTTCTCCTGGAAAAACTCCATGTTGGTCTACAAAGGGAGAAGCAACTGTCCCTAAGCACTGGCCTCTTTGTTACGCATAGAAGAAAATATGCAGTTGCCTAAGATCATTTTGATGGCATGCATTGCAGCACATGTGCACACTGTAACTGCTTCACCTGCTTCAGGGCATCTGAGATTGTTGAGCTACGTGTAGTGACTCAGAGGGCTTTCCCTTGATGGCACATAAAAGTTCACTTGCAGAACATCAGCTTACATAAAAGTTTGAGCTATTTTTGTTCAAGTGCACTGCCATACATTTTTAGACTCGCTAAACTTCATGCACACTCCATTTGCCAAATCCACCACTTTACTATATTCAGTGAGAGGGTATCAAAATCCCTCTGAAGCTTTTAGGGACTGCAGTCATGCCGAGTGCTCTGTGAACACAGCCATATTGTTTGTGCATCCAGATCTCAGGGGCAAGTTGCTAATTTGTGCTTGGTATAATTCCCACTTTCTAAAAGTTACAAAAAATACTAAAAAAATCTAATGCAGGAACTACTGCTCAGACTTAGAGTGTATTGAAATAGAGTAGAGTAGATTCTTACAGATTTCATTTGCTAAAACTCTTGTGATGTGTGTTCAGTCATATCTTTGCTGTTAGACACAAATAAAACTGTACATATCTATGCCTTCTTTATTCTTTACTCCACTGCATGCTGTGGTCCATTTCACTGTACTTTGGTTCCAGGGTCTATTTTGTTAGTTCCTCAAAGTGTTTTTTTTCCATGGAAACTTCTAAACCTGTCTCAATCTCCCTGAATGCATCTGCCAGGCCTCTGGACATCTTATTTCAGTAAGGCTGCTGAATGCTTGAAACATTTTCCCTTCTTTCCCTTCCTTTCCCTCTTTTCTTAGAGCACAACATTCTCACTACAGGAAACATTCTTTTTTGTTGGAAAGGAATTGCACATGCTTGGGGGTTTTTTCTGTGCCTTACCTCTAGCAAATTAAAATGGGAATGCCTTCATGGTTTGGA
>VWZG01008046.1:22987-33229 GCA_013396735.1 Grallaria varia | reverse complement strand
GAGGGACGGGGTGACGTCATCGCGTAGGCGCCCCCTGGCGGAGCGGCGTGAGGGGGCAGCAGCCCCTCAGCAGGACCCGCCGCGGTTGGTGCGGTCATGGAGCGGTTTGGGCTCTGCAGCGACCCCAAAGTCACCCCCTCCCATCCCCGGCCGTGGGCAGGGACACCTCCCGCTGTCCCAGCGTGCTGCGAGCCCCGTCCAACCCGGCCTTGGACGCTCCCAGGGATCCAGGGGCAGCCACAGCTTCTCTGCCCACCCTGTGCCAGGGCCTGCCCACCCTCACAGCCAAGAATCATGGCTCAGCTTCGCGAAGGAAAATTTGGGAAGGGCTCTCCCCACGCTTGCTGCGAGCGCCCTGGTGGCTGAAAAGGCCGATGCGAGGTGGGCAAATCCGGTTGCAGAAGGCACAGCAGAAAGTCTCCATAGGCGGTGTTGGTGAGGCACGGTTCTTTCTGCGCTGTCTTTTCTCCTCCAGACTGATTCTGCGTGCATTCTCAAAGGAATCAGCAGTGTTATGGTGTGTCTCCATGCCTCCCAATTGGAAGCCAGAGTGGACCATCGATGGCAGTCAATACGGCCAAGGCTGAGGTATTGTTTCAGAGAGTCCTTGTATCTCCTCTTCGGGGCTCCTCTCTTGTGGCAGCCGGTGGCAAGTTCACCACAGAGCACGATCTTAGGGAGGTGATGATCCTCCATCCTGGAGACGTGCCCTGCCCAGCGCAGCTGCGTTCTCAGCAGCATGGCCTCAATACTGGTGACTGCTGCCTGTTCAAGGACAGCCATGAATCCCTTCCCAACATCCCACCTATCCCTGCCCTCTGGCAGTGGGAAGCCTTTCCCAGCTGTCAAACCCCTGATCAAGGGGAAGATAATTCCCAGTGGCCACTCTCATCTCCTGCTCTCCCCACACAGGAGAGCAAACCTTCCTGCAAGAGGCAAGGGCAGAGTCCCCACTGGAGCCACTGGAAATGCTGGAGATGCCCCGTCCCTGTGGGCTGGGCACAGGAGCTGCCCTTTCTGAGCGCATTGGATCCCAAGCTGCCAACTGCAGTTTGCTTTCATAGTTANGGCCCCGGGGCTGTGCCAGCACTGGGGTGGCAGCAGGGCCAGGGCAGTGCCCGTCCCTGTGCTGGCACTGCTGAGGCACCTCCAGCCCTGGGGGCACTTCTGGGCCCCTCACACAAGGGACACATTGAGGGGCTGCAGCGTGTGCAGGGAAGGGAAGGGAGCTGGGAAGGGGCTGGAGCAGCAGGAGCGGCTGAGGGAGCTGGGGGGCTCAGCCTGGACAAAAGGAGGCTCAGGGGGCACCTTCTGGCTCTGCAAGGCCCTGATGGAGCCACGGTGGGCTTGGGCTCTGCTCCCAGGGAACAGGGACAGGAGGAGAGGGAACAGGCTCAGGCTGTGCCAGGGCAGGGCCAGGTGGGACATGGGGAGGAATTTGTTGGTACAAAGGGTGGTGAGGCCTTGGCAGGGGCTGCCCAGGGAGGTTTGGAGTGCCCAGCCCTGGAGGTGCCCAAGGCAGGACTGGCCGTGGCACTGAGTGCTCTGGGCTGGGGGACAAGGTGGCCATCGGGCACAGGGCGGGCTCGATGATCCTGGAGGGCTTTTCCAACCTCAGTGACTCTGTGAAAGGGTTTCATACGGGTCATGTCCCTCCCAGGGTACAGCTCTGGGGGCAGACCGTTGCGTTTATTTGGTATTTGGTCTCTCAGCCCTTCAGGCCTGCAGGCTGCCCCTGCTGTCAGTGGGGTGCCAGCTCTGCCCCCAGAACCCCCAGACTCCAGCGATGTCTCCTCTCCAGGTGCTGACACAGCAGACACGCAGGAGTTTGTGGCTTCACAGGGAAGGTTTATTTTTAGCACTTTGCTGGATTAGTGTAAGGGCACTGAACATACACTTCCTCTCTGTGACTGAGTAGACAAGGGGAGAGCTCCAGTGTCCATGGAGAACTCTGTGGCACAGGCACTGCTACGGATCCCAGCTGGAAACCCACAGGTTGGCAGCTCCCAGTCACTCCCAAAAGCTTTATGGGCACTAGATGTTTGCATTGATGTTACAACAACCTTACGTCCTAGAGAGCTTGTTCATGGACTTCAACACTTCAAACAAGTTTATCTCCAAAGTCCTAGAGAGGAAGTGGAACCACACAGAATCCCAGAACCACTGAGGCTGGAGAACTCTCCAAGACCATTGATCTCATTGGCCTTGTCACCCAGCCCAGAGCACTGAGTGCCACCTCCAGTCAGATGGTGACTCCAAAGCTCCCTGGGCAGCCCCTTCCAATGTCTTCCAACAGCTCTTTCTGTAAAGAAATTCTCCCAGACAATCTCACTTATCCTTCTGCAAACAAGATGAAGTCTGTTGTCTAAGGCTTTCGCTTGATGTTAAATTGTTAAATGTTATCCCCTGAGGGAAATGATCCCGCAGGAGACACCCCACCAAGGACAAGGGCACCTTTGCTCTTGGTTGCTCAGTCAGGAGACCATCGTGGCAGGGCTGGTATATTTGGGGGTGTCCCAGGTGAGGTAGAACAGCTCTCACATCTCTCCCCACCACACCCTCCCCAGGATCTTCTGTTCTGATCCCAATGGGGCACTGATCTGGTGTGAGGAGGAGAAATTACAAAATTAGGAGAAATGGGGTGGAAGGGGAGAGCCAGCAGAACCCAGCAGCCTCTTCTTGGGCTTGCCAGGGTCAGCTGGGCACTGGGAGTTGCAACACCCAAAGCTAGAGCCGTGTGTCCTGTGTCTGCCCTCCAGGTCTCCCTGGGGACAGGAACAGTGAATCACCAGCGAGTTGTGCAACAGCCTTTGAGGTTGGGGAGGTTCACTGAGGAGAGCTGGTTACTCACGCTGGGCTTGCTGGTTGCTCAAACCCTCTCAGAGCAGGGCCCAGCCCGTGGTGTGCAGGGTTGGAAGAGCCTTTGTCATCCGGGAGCTGCTGTGAACAATCCACTTCGTGTTCTCCAGCTCCTCCCCCAGCCAAAGCAGGGCCAGGGGCTCTGCTGCTGGGCCCAGGCACAGGCCAGGCCATCTGAGGAGCTTCTGGGCCCACCATTCCTGGCTGCTCACCTTGAGGGAGGATCTCCCATGGAGCACAGACCCTCCTAGCCCTTGGACACCCCCAGCTCCCACCGCTTTCGGGAATGGCTAGAACTCAAGTCTTGTGTCAGCACAAGAGCCCCAGTGGAGCTTTTGAACAGCCCCAGATGCTCAGGGCATTGCCTGAGAAGGAACAGAAGAGGAGTTGAAGTTGCTCCACCTGCTGCCATAGGACATTGTCCTCATAGCCGGGGTGCCCACTGTGTGGTCTGGGCTCAGGCACCTGAGCAGGGGCTCTGTACTCCATCCACCCCTCAGCCACAAGCATATGCAGGGCCCAGCTGCCTTTTGTATTTAACTGTTGTCATCCTCGAGGCAGGAGAACTCAAATACACCGAATCCCAGAATCACTGAGGTTGGAAAAGCCCTCCAGGATCATTGAGTCCACCCTGTGCCCCATGGCCACCTTGTCCCCCAGCCCAGAGCACTCAGTGCCACGGCCACTCCTGCCTTGGGCACCTCCAGGGCTGGGCGCTCCAAACCTCCCTGGGCAGCCCCTGCCAAGGCCTCACCACCCTTTTCATGAAGGAAATTCCTCCCCATGTCCCACCTGGCCCTGCCCTGGCCCAGCCTGAGGCCGTTCCCTCTCCTCCTGTCCCTGTTCCCTGGGAGCAGAGTCCAAGCCCACCTGGCTCCCCCCTCCTGGCAGGGACTTGCAGAGAGCGAGAAGGTCCTCCCTAAACCTCCTTTTCTCCAGGCTGAGCCCCCCCAGCTCTGGTGAATTTTTCAAGATGCCTTGGAAAGCCCGATGTAAGAAAGAAGCTTTGGCAGAAAGCTGAATCGCTGAGGAGGGGAAGTGACAGCAGTGCAGGGGGGACACGCAGGGAGGGTGCAGGAAGGGTCCCCCCACTGCTTTTCTCTTTTCCTAATGTGCTGTTCATTCTCACCAGGTTTTCAGCCACCACCCTGCCTCCAGCTGATCCACACAGCCACACGGAGCAGCTGCTGATAAGGCCACTTGGGCAGTGGCAGGAGAGGATGAAGTTTGCAGCAGGTCCTGTCACCATGTCCGTCCAACGGGGTCAGACTGTCACCTGGATCACCCCTCCCTGCCTCTCCCAGGCAAAGGGACAGACAGAGCATGAGAAGAGCAAGAAAGGCAGCTCCCTGTCCCTGAAACGGGGAGTCCCCACCCCAACTTCTGTTCCAGCCCCACCAACAGGAGCAGAAGGACTCGGTCAGCACTTCCAGATGACAGGGAGGACACGGAGGGCTCAAGAAGCCTTTGGCAGGCAGCTCCATGTGCTGGGCACAGCTCTTCTTTCTGCACAGTCACCTTGGCCTGGCTCCTGGCACGGTGGTGCCAGCACAGGCCACTCAGCTGGGCTCTGCCAGGCCAGGCAGCACGCCGGGATGCATCCCAGGAGCTTCCTGCCCTCACCACTGCCCAGTGTGCCAGGACAGAGCTCCTTCCCCAGCTGTAATGCCTATGGACCTTGGCTTTCCCATGCCTTGTCCCCATCCGGGACAGCCAGCCCCCACCAAGAGGTTCAGGCTCTCTGTCTGCTGCCAGAAATTCCTGCCCTCCAGCCGTGGCATCACTTGCTTGTGCTGGGTCATGATCCCGTGCTGCTGAGGGGGGGAAGAAGCCTGGCATTGTTGTCAGTGCTTTGCAGAGCCAGTCACAGCCTTGTTTCCTGTGGCTGGGAATCGGGGAGCAGAGCAGCGATGGAATAAGGGACTGAGAAGCCGTGGCTGTTGAATCCCTGCTGCTGCTGAATGAGGCTTTGACCTCTGGCAAGGGCAGCTCTGCTTCCCCCAGTGCCCAAGGACGCCTGCCTGGAGTCATGGAATCACAGAACCACTGAGACCATCGAGTCCAACTCTTCTCCAGCACTTCCAAGGCCACCACTCACCGATGTCCCTAAGTGCCACACCCACATGTACCTGGCAAGGAGGCAGTGCCAGTTCCAATTCCTAAATCTTTCTGGAGCAGCTCAAGGTACTGAGTGACAGGCTCCCTGGCAGGTTATTAATGATAACCCAATAGTTACCTGTGAAGGAAGATGAAGCATTAGTCCCTGGATCCACGGAGAGCAGGGCCTGCCCCACACACACTGAGAATTCATTCTGCTTGCTGGAGGGTTTGGAGGGATCTTGGGAGCGTGGGAATGCCCCTGTGCCTCAGTGGAGTTCAGTACAGCCAGACTCTGCCTTTTTCAATTACATCTTGCCAGCAGATTATTAAATCCTTTAATCTCAGAGCGGCGATGCTGAGCTGCTGCCTTACAGACACTGCTCACTCCACATCTGTTGGAGACCACGACCCAAAATAAAAGCTTGCAACCTCCCACATGGTTGCCAGCCATCCATTTTTCCTCCTCTCAGCTCCCATGGGACGTTGGCCGAGGTGGGAAGGGGGATGGTGGGGCACAGCCTGGGGCTGTGGGACCTTGGCAAGAGGCAACGGAGTTCCCCAAGTCCTGCAGGAGCCAGGACACAGCTCAGGAGCCATAACCAAGGGGCACTGGGCACATGTGGGCTCCCAGCCTGCAGTCCCCGAACCAGCCAGGGCTGCAGCTCCTCCCAGACCTCCAGCAGTGTGGCTGGTGATCGATGAAGCAGGACAAGGTGCTGCCGAGCCATCTAGCCCCACATGCCAACAGGATTTATCCTCTGCAGCCACATCCTCTCCTCTGGGCAGCCCCAAGGGCCTGCAGGGGAGGCAGCACTTTGCAGCAGCTTTTATTCCTTGTGTCTGGTTCATCATCAGGGTACACAGCTCATCCCTCTCCCCGCTGTTTTAAGCATCCCGGGGTCATGTGGAATTACATGCCTGTGGATGGGAAGACGTTGGAGCTTTGCACCCCGAGCTGGCTCCTGTTTCCCTGCTGCCATCTAATTATAGAGGAGTCAGCTGCCGGCAACTGATCCATCCTAAATCCAGCCTTATTATGAGCTGTGCTGGCCCTTCCAACTCCCCTCCTCTGGATATGGGGTGAATCTTGCACCAGATCCCCTTCCTGGGACAGCAGGAGAGAAGCCGGGAGCATGTGGTGGATGTGGAGCACAGGCAGCTGGGGACATGGCTCTGCTGAATCTCAGAACTGCCATGGAGGAGGGAAATGGGAGCTAAAGCCAGTGGATCTCTGGGAATGCTGGTGAGCTGGTTTGGGGAAATGCAGCCAAATGCCTGCCAGACCCCCACCATCCCCTGTTCCCCTGCAGAAGCCGAGAGAGTGAGAGGGAGAAGGGCCATCCATGTATCCAGCTGAGCTCCTGCCCGAGCCAGGAACACCATCATGTCAGGATGTGTCCTTTACCCGTTGGGAGCACAGGCTTTTCTCCAGGGCTGCTCCAGCCAACACCAGTACCATTGGTCAAACCTCAGAAAAAAGCTGAATGTCAACCCAGTGACTCAGCACAGAGACTGTTATCCCTGCTCCCAACCTGTGCACTTCCATGTGTCCCTGCAGAAGAATGAGGTCCCCCCTGGGGACAGTGGTGCCTCCTGGGACCTCACTGGTGATGTCAGGACTCTGCCCTAAGGATGCTTGTGAGCCCCAGCATGTTTTCCTGGTGACAGCAGAGGTAGGAGGATTTTGGCAGCTCCTGCTGCGGGTTTGGTTTAAGCAAAGCGAAGGCACCACAGGGCTGGGCAGTGGCAGTGATCTGGGAATGGCACTGGGAACAGGGGACGAGAGACTGAGGGAGGAGGTGGAGGTCAGATGCCATCAGCCCCATTCTGTCTCCAGCCCTGAGCTGAGGCTCCAATCCAAGCTGATCTGAGACAACCTCGGAGCAGGGTTTGAGGGAGGGAGCTGGTCTCCAGTGCCACAGCAGCTGCAGCCAGGGGACAACAGGGCTGTTGGTGGGACCTGCTGCACCAGGGCACGTGTGACAGGTCCTGCCGTGTCCCTGGCACCCTTTCCCATGGGCATGGCCCTGGTGGAGAGCCCAGAATACTGCAGGGACCACAGTGCTGAAGGAAATGGGACAGGGTTCCATGGGTGGCAGAGCACCCCCGCCAGCACCAGCACTGGGTGACCATTGCCTCCCACATCTGTCTGGCTCTGGCTGAAGCTGCTGCCAGACTGTGGGAAGGGTGTCCCGAGGTCTCATGGCACCCCTGCTGCCAGCTGAGGGTGCCCAGTGTCCCAGTGGCTGGGGGTACCTGAGGCCACAGCCCCCCCCCGGCTCCCTCTACACACACAAGAGCTGAGAATTGGCTCGTTTGGTGTTTTCCAACATTCTTTCTAGAGTGGAGCATTTTCCTAGAGCTGACCTTGGCTGTTTCCACTGGAGCATGGGGGGCTTAGGTGGCTGTAGCCCCTTCCCTTCCCATCCCATCCCATCCCATCCCATCCCATCCCATCCCATCCCATCCCATCCCATCCCATCNCCCCACACACACCGTATCCCCCCATACACACCGTATCCCCCCCATGCACCATATCCTCCCTCCCAGACGCCCGTTCCCCTGTAGCATCATCACCCTCATTCACACCAGTTCCCCCACAGACACCGTACCTCAGCATGGAGCAAAGCATGGGGGCAGAGGGGGCTTTGGTCTCTGCCCTGGCTGTTTTGGGGGCTGCTGTGGGGTGGATGCCACATAGCCCCCCTGCCCCTGCACCCCAGGGCCACCCCAGGGGGGCACAATGAGGGTTCATTGTGCCCTCAGCCTCAGCACCCTGGGGACAGCCCTAAGGATCAGCCCAAGGCCACCAGCCATCAGCAGCACACTCCATCCTGTGGTGACACCTGCGGTTGAGGGACAGTCCTCACATGTCACCCTGCCCCACCTGGCACCTGCCCTACCTGGCACATGTCCCCATGTGTCATTCTGCCCCTTCATGTCACCCCATCCTCCCCATGTCAGTGTGTCCCTGCAGGTCACCCTGTCCTCACATGTCACCCTGTCCCTCTGTCACTTTGCCCTTATCTCACGCCCTGTTCCTGTGTGTCACCTGCCAGCCTGGCAGTGTTTGGGGGTGCAGTGTTATGGTGCTCTTGAACCCATCCTTGGGGACACGGGGAGAGTGCCACAGGCAGAGTCAGGCAGCACGAGGGTCCCTGTGCCACGGGACAGGGATTTGGGAGGGAGCCAGGACGAGGGGGCTGCAGCAGGGATGGGTTGATCAGGTCTGTGCTGTCCCCCACCCAATGGCTGTGACTGCAGTGGGGGCAACTGCAGGGCCCTGCGGATGGATCCTTCCCTGGAAAAGGCCAGGAGAGGGAAGTGGCCCCAGCAGTGGCCCTCTCCATAGCCCCCATCATCCCCCCATCCCATTCTCTACCTCGTCCATCTCCCCATTTCCCCCTCCATCCCTTCTCCATCCCCTCTCCATAGTACCCTCCATCCCCTCCATTGCCCCCCCATCCCTCCACTGCCACCCATCCTCTCCCAGTCCTCCACCTTCCCATTGTTCCCTCCATTCCTTCTCCATCCCGCTTTATTGCCCCCTCCATTTCCTGCCACCCTCTCCATCCCCTCCAGCCCGCTCCATCCCTGCTGCATCATCTCTCTCATCCTCCTTCCACCCCTCCTCCATCTCCCCTCCATCCCTGCTGCATCCCCCTCCCACTCCCTTCTCTCACGCCCTCCTTTGTCCACTGGTCCCACTCCATCGCTGGGGCTGTGCCTTCGGGGAGGGGACTGTCCCCCCCTGGAAGCTTCTCCTGGAGCCAGAGGACTTGGATAGGGCCAGGCAGGCCTGCATATGGCAGCAAATACCCTAATTAATTAATTATGGGATAATCTCTGGTTCCGGGGAAGGAACGGGCGGCTGCTCAGACTCGATTAACCACAAGAATGTTTAATCTCCCCCCGCAGCCCCGTAAGGCGCCGGGATTATTCCCACTGGGCTGTGCAGGGATGCACCAGCCTGCGAGGGACACAGAGCTTGGGACAGCCCAGGGACCCCCAAACACCACAGGCGGCTGCCGAGGGTGACCCTGCCCCGGCTCTGCAGGGATGGGATGGGATAGGGGGTTATCCCTGTGCCAGCTGCCAGCACCAAGGGAAGGGCTGTGTCCCTGCTGGAGAGCTGAGGCTGGGCACCCCTGCCTCTCCTGCCCTCTGTCCCCCACCCTGCATCCCAATCCCGCATCCCCCATCATGGACCCTGCATCCTGTATCCCACATCCCAGTCCTGCCTGTGTCCTGCATCCCAACGCTGCATCCTTCATCCCATGACCCAGTCCTTCATCCCAGTCTTGCATCCTTCATCCCATGCCCCAGTCCTGNCACATCCCCCATCATGGACCCTGCATCCTGTATCCCACATCCCAGTCCTGCCTGTGTCCTGCATCCCACCTCATTTACCCTGCATCCCTCATCCCAGTCTCACATCCCAGAAAAGTGCTCTGCATCCCACATACAAATCCTGTGCCCTGCATTCTGCAACCCACATCCTGTATCCCACATCCCAGTCCTGCATTCTGCAATCCACCTCATGTACCCTGCATCCAGGTCCTATACCCTTCATCCCACATCCCCATCCTGCACTCCAGTGCAGCATTCCAGTCCAACAGTTCCAATCCTTCATCCTTCATTGCACTTCCCAGTCCTATATTCTTTATCCCACGTGCTTGTCCTGCTTCCCAGTACTGCCTCCTTCATCTTGTGTCCCAGTCCTGCACCTCAGTCCTGCATCCTTCATCCCACATCCCAATCCTGCATTCTTCCTCCCACACCCTGCACACTGCATCCCACAACCCAGAGCAACATCCCAGTCCTGCATCCTGCATCCCACATTCCAATCCTGCATTTTTCATCCCACATCCTGCACAACACATCCTTCATCCCGGTGCTGCATTTTTCATCCCAGTGCTACATCCTTCATCCCAGTGCTGCATCCTTCATCCCATGTCCCAGTCCTTCATCCCAGTCTTGTGTCCTGCATCCCAACGCTGCATCCTTCATCCCACATCCCAGTCGCGCATCCCAGCCCCGCCGCCGCCCCCGGGCGCAGCACAAAGGCCGCACTACAGCTCCCGGCGTGCCCGGGGGGGACCGGAGCGCTCCCGGCAGCGGGGGCGCGGGGGCGTCCTCGGGTGCGGTGCGCGGGGGCGGGGGCGCGCTCGGTTGCACGGGTGTGCGCTCGGGTGCGGGTGCGCGGGTGAGGGCGCGCGGGTGCGAGTGCGCGGGTGCGGGTGCGCGGGTGCGGGGGTGCGGGTGCGCGGGTGCGCGGGTGCG
>VWZG01008046.1:0-12385 GCA_013396735.1 Grallaria varia | reverse complement strand
ATTTACAAGCACTTCAGCATTTTCAAGGCAAAACAGTTTTACTTGTAACAAAATTCCGTCTCCAGTTTTCCCCTTTTCCCTCCCCACATGGATCAGCCTGCTTGGAAGCCGCAGTTCAGTGAAGCAGCTCATCAACTCAAAATGATTTTCAGCAGCTGCTCAATTTGCCCCAAAAAACATGGGAAAAAAGATTCCCTTTGGGGTCCATTTGGCATCCTTGAGCTTTCCTTGATCTTTGGGTCAGGCAGTCAGGGGAGCAGATGGGAGAAGAGGAGGGGGGTGGGCCTGATCCTGCCTGGAGCCCCAGAGCTCCCAGGAGTCCTGGCTGCTCTCTGAGGACTGTCCCCACCTGCCCTCCCTCTCCTGCTTCTCCCCTCTCCATGGCTGCATCTGTTACTTCAACCTCTCCACTTCCATCATATTTTCATCCTCTGGATGTTTCCTCTCCCTGTGCTGTCTCCCTCCCTTCCTGACATCCCTTTCCTCTCCCTTTCTGACCTGTTTTCTGTCTCCTGTCACATTAACTCCTTCCTCTCCTGCTCCTTCCCCCATCACTCCTGCTCTGTCTCTCTCGGCCGGTCTCTGCCTCAGGTACTTGATCATTGAGAACTTCATCCCACCCGAGGAGAAGAACAAGATCATGAACCGCCTGTACTTTGACGGTGATGAGGACCAGTGGAAGTTCCAGCCGCTGGTGCCCACCGGAGGGTACGTCCCTGGCCCTGGCCCTGTGCCCGGCCCATGTGCTGCCCCTGTGCTGATGGGCACGGATGTCCCCGGGGTGGGGGCACCAGGGACACCCTGCAGGTGCCCACAGGTGGAAATCCCCTCCAAGCCAAGCCCCAGTGGGAAGGGCCACGAGCTCCCTTGGTCCCCGCTCGCACATGGATATGCTCAGTTTTTGTTCCCTGACGTGGCTTCTCCCCCAATCTGTGCTCCAGGAGCAGCTCCCAGATGAAGAGGCGTCCGACCTCTGCCGTGGGCTACAAGAGACCCATCAGCCAGTACGCCCGCGTGGCCATGGCCATGAGATCCCACCCACGCTTCCGGGTACGTGGTGGGCACCCCTGTGTCCCACGGGGCAGGGAGACACTGGAAAAGTGGGGTGGGTGGGTGAATGGATGAGTGGGTGGATGGATGGGTGGGTGGATGGATGGGTGGTTGGACGAAGGGTAGATGGAGATGGGTGAGTGCGTGGATGGATGGATGGATGGATGGATGGATGGATGGATGNTGGATGGATGGATGGATGGATGGATGGATGGATGGATGGATGGATGGATGGATGGATGGATGGACAAACAAACACTGGGAGAGAAGATGGAGTAAACAAGCTCACAATAACCTGGGATACGTCAGTTGGAGCTCCCAGCTTTATCCTGCCCCTTGGCAGATTGCTGCTCTCAACTGCTCCTGGAGCTACAGGCCCTGGCTCCGGCAGCTCCTCGCTGTTGGGAAGGATGGGACTGCTCAGCCCTGGGAAAGGCCAGGAGAGCCCAAGCAGGGCCGTGACCAGTGTGGAGCTCTCTCTGTGCCACGGCAGCCAGAGTAGGGCCCTGCTCCCCAGCCTGCCGGTGGCATCTCCGGCAGTGCGGTTTGCTGGAGCTGGTGCCAAGTCCTGCTGTGTGGTGGCTCCTGTGTCAGCTCTCCTGTACCTTGTCCCACTGCAGGCTGAGAACATCATGTTCCTGGAGCTGGACCTCTCCCCCCCGGCCATCTTCGAGTTCGAGCGGAGCAGGGACCCGGCTGAGCAGGACCCCCGGGCGCTGCACCTGGAGAGGCTGATGCACCTGGACAGTCTCCTGGAGCGGCCGGCGGCCTCCCGCGTGCGCAAGTCCCGCTCCTGGTGAGTGTGGGGGGCGTGGGGGGCACGGGGGCTGTGGCAAGGCTGGGGTGATCCATGGGGGCCAAAGTGGGGGCTTGGGGCAGGTGGAGGAGTCACGTTGGGGTGCAAATCCCGTTCCCTTTGGGGCTGAAACTGACCCTGAGCTGCTGTGTGGGATCAGAGTTTAAAATGCTGCTGATATTGCATTGTTGTACAGCAACGCACAGCTCAGTGCAGGAGGGACCTGGAGCTGCTGCAGCGAGGCCAGAGGAGGCCTCGGAGATGCTGCAGGGCTGGAGCCCCTCTGCTCTGGAGCCAGGCTGGCACACCTTGGGGGGCTCACCTGGAGAAGGGAAGGATCCAGGGACACCTGAGAGCCCCTGCCAGAGCCTGAAGGGGCTCCAGGAGAGCTGGAGAGGGACTGGGGACAAGGCATGGAGGGACAGGACACAGGGAATGGCTTCCCACTGCCAGAGGGCAGGGAGAGATGGGATATTGGGAAGGAATTCTTGGCTGTGAGGGTGGGCAGGCCCTGGCCCAGGCTGAGCAGAGAAGCTGTGGCTGCCCCTGGATCCCTGGGAGTGTCCAAGGCCACGTTGGGTGGGGCTTGGAGCAGCCTGGGCTAGTGGGAGGTGTCCCTGCCCATGGCAGGGGGTGGGATGAGATGACCTTTAAGATCCTGTCCCACCCAAACCATTCCATGATTCCATGCTGTACATACACCCCACACACGAGGTACTGCCCTACCCTGCCCTGCCCAGGGTGCTGCCTGCACATGGCTGCAAACAGCTGGATTTGGGGGATTTTGGGGTGGGCGGGAGGCAGGGGCAGCAGGAGGAAAGCAGCGTTTGTCTGTCTGTCCCCCAGGTGCCAGACGCCGCGGTCGCTGCCCTCCTCCACCACTCACGTGTCCCTCACCTCCAGCTCCCCGTGCGCTGCCACGATGCCAGCTCAGGAGTGACGCCTGGAGCCCCGGTCCAGACTGAGCCCGCGGGCGAGGGAGGGCCCGGCCACTTCCCACCTTGTCTGCAGCTGCTTTGTGTGTGTTTGTGCGAGACACGAACGGCCCCAGCCGGGGGACCTGCCCCTCCCTCCCTCCCTCCCTCCTCCCCCTCCCCGGTCCGGATCTGTCACTTTATTTATTTAACGTATTTATTTATGGAGTGGTTGGTGGCGGAGGCAGGAGATGCACTCGGACTGTTGGACACGCGGGGCTGGCGGTGGGCACTGTGCTGACCCCCCGGGTTTGCCCAGCTCCCAGCGCTGCCCACACTGCCCTGGCACAGGGCTGGGCACCGGGACAGCGCCGGGGCGGCACCGCTGGGACACTGTTTGCCAGCCAGGAGGGGCACCGGGCCCTCTCCAGGGGCCTTGGCGGGAGCTGAGGCCACCCTGGACTCATGCTGGCTTTGCTTTGCTGGATCCCAGGGAATTTGGAGGTTTCTACACGGATTTGGGGACTTGGTGGTGGCAGCGCCTTGTCAGAGTCCCCCAGCAGGACGGCCTCAACCTGCGTCAACACTGGTGGCAGTAAGGGACGTGTCATGGATTGGGGCATGGCTGTCACCCCAGGAGCACCAGCTCCATCCACAGGGCTCGCAGAGTCACCAAAGTCAACCAAAGCCAAGGGCTTTGTCCACCTGTGCCACACTCTGGAGACAGCCCCAGCCTGTCAAGGTGCCTGACACCGTCTCCCATCCCTGACAGCAACAACAAGAGGTGGAACTTGCTGTCTCCTCCCACCCAACCCTTCCCAGGGACAGGCAGTCTGGGGAGCAGTGCTGCCTATGGAAAACAGGAGTGAGGGTGGCTCCAACCTGCAGCTAAAGGCAATGGAAAAATGTGGGACACGGTGGTGACACCCGGGGGAGTGATGTCATTGCTCTCCTCCGGGCTGGGAAACGCCACAGGGAAGTCACTGCTGAGTTGGGAGAAATGTCCTAGTGGGTCGTGGAGGGATGGATGTGAAATGGGTGATGGGTAAGGGGAGGCCACGAGGCTGCTCTGGGGATGTGCGTCCCGACCCAGCTGCCACACACGCGGGTGCCGGGACAGTGCTTGGTGTTCCTGCTGCTGGATGCGGAGGGAGGGAGGGAAGGAAGGTGGGACCTTGGAGAAGAACCTTCCTGTCAGTGCCGGGCCAGCAGCTGTGGTTTCCCTGAGTTGGTGGAGGGGGGGAGATCTGTGTCTTTGACAAGATCCTCGTGGATAACAGAGCAGCTTACTGGCTCACCTGGCAGGGTGTGGGTTGGCAAAGGGCTGGAAGCAGAGGGCAGCCCTGGGAGGGAGGTCAGAGAAGATTGCAGGGAGGGAATGTCTTCTGGCAACAAAGAGAATTCCTTCACAGAATGGTTGAGACTGGAGGGGACCCCTTCCAGTTACTCAGGATTTTGTCCAGGCCGCTTTGGAGTATCCCCAGGGAAGGAGACTCCAGACCCGCCCTGGGCAGCCCGTCCTTCCACTGTCGGGCTGGTCACGGCTCACCCCGATGGTCCTGCACACCTCAGGGTGGGGTGAGGGAGGTGCGGGAGCGAGGCATGGGCGCGGAGCAGGAACAGCAGGAACAGCAGGAGCACCGGCTGTGCTGAGCTCAGAGCCGGACAGGGCCCCCAGAGCTGGGCCAGGGGAATCCTGCTTTCATCCCTGCACTGCCTCGGGGTGTCCTCTCCCAGCCCCTCGAGCTCTCAGTCACTGTCCTCTGCCTCCACCTTCCCCCCATAACTGTCCCTCCGAAGCCTTTGTCCCCTTGTCCTCCTGCCCAGCACCTGGCTCGGAGTCTGGCTGGGAGGTGTAGGAGGCTGCCAGGCTGAGCTCCCTCCCTCTGTGCTCAGCCGGGGGAGGAGGTGCAGGGGAAGGTGTTTGAGGAGGGAGAGGTGGGTCCCTTCCACGGTGGGGTGAGGTCTGAGCCACAGGTTCTCCCAGCAGCCAGGGCTGTCCCTGGGCATCCTCCAGAGCAAGCTGGCCCTGTGAAACCATCCCCATCCTTGGAAGTTTTCCAGGCCACATTGGATGGGGCTGGGAGGAACCTGGGACCATGGAAGGTGACCCTGCTCATGGCAGTGGGTGGAATGACGTGAGCTTTAAGGTCCCTTCCCACCCAAACCAGTCTCATTCCATGATCCTTTGGAACATGGTAGATGAGAGAACAGTTCTTTATTTAGTTTCCAGGAAAGTGTCAGGATTCAAGGTCAGGAAGCACAGCCTCGGAACAGGGAAAAGCCTGGGGAGCTGCAGGAATAGGTTTTCCTCCCTTCCATGTTTTCCAATGGCCTCAGTTCACCTTCAGCAGATCAGCAGCTCGTGGAGCCCGAAGGGGTTGAACCAGCGACTGTCTCTTGTCTGTGGGGAACAGCTCAAGAGCTGGGGTTGTCCTCCTGCCCCCGGCCTGTCCTGGGCCATGCAGCCCCACGGGATGGGTGGATGTGCCCCACGGCGTGTGTGGGTCCTCCAAGTGTCACAGCGAGGGACAGGCCCAGGTCTGGCTCCCACAGGACCAGTCAGGGTGGGATCCACATAGAAGCCCTTCAGCAGAGCACTGGCCGGGCGTGGGAGCTCACAGTGCAGGGGACAGGAGGAGCCACTTCCAACATCCAAGTTCCAGTTGTAATGTGGGGATCTGGGAGCCTCCCGAGCCCCCTCTCTGGCTCTCCAGTACTGCTGAGCCCCCCAGCACAGGCCCAGAGGAGGGCTGGGAGCAGCTGCTGGGTCTGAGCAGGTTCCCCGCCCTGGGTGTGTATTCATAATGTCCATCAGTGTCCCTGTGTCGGTGCGTGTGTGTCCCACGAGTGTGTGTCAGGTGTGTGGGTGTTCCCAGGGGGCCTGGGACCCTCAGTGTGAGAGACCCTGGGGAACAGGGCTGGGCTGGGGCTGCTTTCTCTTGTTGGACTGTTCCTTTGGGTTCCAGGTTTGGAGGTTTTTCCGAGCGGGGGTGGGTGTGGGTCTGTTCCGGGTTCATGGACAAGGTGAGGGCCTCGATTAGGACCAAATTTTTGTGCCTGTTGCTCTGGTGATTTACTTAGAAATCAAAAGTTTACTGTCTGGTGGCCCATCCTTGTCACTCTATACATAGGAATATACAGGACATATTATAAATATATATATATTATACATACTGTCTGGAGAGAGGCCGTCCCTCCCACACCTGCCCCGGCCGGGGCGGACCCTCCTCCCCGTGCTGTAATGTAGCTTTGACCCGCACTGGGAGCGCCCCGGGAGCGCCCGCGCCCCTCCAGAACGGCAAGGACACAATAAAGGAATGAGCATCATGGCCAGGGCGTGCACAGCCTCCTTCATCCCAGCCCCGGCCACCGCAGGTACCACGGCAGCACAGCCTGGCATCGCTGCCCTGCTCGGGGCGCGCCTGGGATCAGCCTCGGGGGAGGATTTGGGGTGAGGGCACGGATGTTTCTGCACTGGGATTTCTCCAGCGAACCCAGCTCGGTGAGGAGGACGCTGGGACAGTCCCGGCACAGTCTGGTTTATCACACAGACACAGCACAGAGGGCTGGCAGAGGGGGGGCTGGCAGAGGGGCAGCTGACCAGGAGCCCTGCCCAGGTCACAATATAGGGAGGGCAGTTCCTGCAGAGGAAGGAGGGAAGAGCCTGGGGGTAAATAATAAGATTAAACAGGGACAGTTACAGCCCATGGAGAGGGTAAGGAAGGACCCGTGGACATTGAAGTGAGTGCAGGCTGCTGTGGGACAGGAGTTTGGGTGCCTCGCTGCCTCAGGAGCAGCAGTTTGGAGTGGGGAAGAGTCATATCCAAGGGCTGCTGTGTTTTTCCCTTGCCATTGGAAATGGGGGAATTCCCATGGCTTAGGCATTAAAGCAGCTCTAAGAAAACTCTGCAAAGGCACAGAATTGGTTAGGGTTGGGAAGGACCTTACAGATCATCCAGTGCACCCCCTGCCACGGGCAGGGACACCTCCCACTAGCCCAGGTTACTCCAAACCCCGTCCAGCCTGGTCTTGGACACTTCCAGGGATCCAGGGGCAGCCACAGCTTCTCTGGGCAACCTGGGCCAAGGCCTGCCCCCTCTCACAGCCAGGAATTCCTTCCCAATATCCCATCTATCCCTGCCTTCTGGCAGCTTAATTCCCAGGTCCGAGGTTGTCCATGGCATAGGGATTTAAAAGCCATGCGGATGTGGCACTTGGGGACTTAGTGGGCCCTTGGCAGTGCTGGGGAACAGTTGGACTCGGTGCTCTCCGAGGGTTTTTCCAACCCAAACCACTCCTTTCTTCGTGATTCCAAGCACACAGAGATTTGTTTTGCCTCAGTCCTCACGGTAAAGGTCAGTTGTGATCAGGTGAGTAACACTAAATGCCAGTGACAAGGGGTTGAGGGATGAGGCTAAAATAGGAAAATGAAAGAGTAAAGGTCTCTCAGAGATGCTGGATGTTCCCAAATCAGCCAGGTCAGATTTAATTCGTATGGAGGGAATTCGATAAAGCAAAGCAACCTTGGAGCTGCAATGAGGCAAATAAGGAACAGGATAAACATAAGGAATATGTTTAAAATGGGGAAAGGGGCACTTGGGATTCTATACTCAATTTGACTTCAGCTCCTGAAAGGATCGAATGGATCAACAAAGTCCCTCTGCAAGTCTTGGCAGGGGAACACAGTGAGGGAAATGGCCAGTGTGGGTTGGTCCAAAGCAGATCCCATCAAAGCAGCTTCATCCTCTGCTGGGGCCTGAGACCTTGTGGATGTGGAGGGGGCACAACCTGCGATATAGGGAGAGATTTTGGTGGAACTCTCTGACACCTCCCTGGGGTGAGGCCAAGTGGAGCTAACGATGGAGTTTGCCAAGAGAAAGGGGTCATAGGGAGGCAGAGACAGAAAGGGGGGTGTTCCCCTTCAGCCCAGCACTTCCACAGGTCAGTCCTGCCAGCACCTGCTTTCCCACCAGGAAGGGGACCATTTGGGATGGGTTTGTAAGAAAAGAAAATTATGTGAAAACATGAAAGGTTGAAAGAAACAGGGTTTGAAGATTCTGGAGAGCGGTGGTCGTGGGCTTCCAATACTGGAGGCTGCTGCAAAAGGAAGGGATTATCCCATTGGGACTGACAAGAGGTGAGAGGACAAGAATTCCTGGTCTTAAAACACAGCAAGAAATATTGAGATGAGAATTTGGGACACCCATGGAGAGCCCCCAGGGACAGCACAGTTCACACATGAATGGTACAGGGCTGATTGCAGGGGAGGCTTTAAGAGCAGATGGGACTGTGGCACCAAGGACCATTAATGACATCAGAGGGCAAAGGGTGGAGGGATAACCCCTGAGCATCCCTCCCAATCCCGCCTCCTGAGTCTGTGACTGGAAATTCCTGCAGGGCTGAAGACTGTGTGCAAAGCAGGGAAAGGATTTTTCCACGTCAACCATAGCTGCCAAAACCACTGAGAACTGTGGGCTTGGCACAGCACACAGTCCATCCTGTGGGACTAAAGAGTGACCAAGGGCAGGTAAAAATGCTCCGGTCACCAGCAATCCTCTTTCCTTGCAAATTCCGCAGTGTCTGGTTCATGGTGCTGCCGTGGTGGGGCCATTGGGGTCTCCTGGCACCAGGGACAGCGCTCAGCTGCCGGGTTGGGTTAATGGTTGTGAGCGGATCCTCCCTCTGTGTCCCTCCTGTCCCTCACAGCCCGCGGCAGGCAGGAAATACCCCGAGGGGCTGAGCCTGCAGCTTCGCCCGGCTTGGTTTGGGATGTGTTTGCTCCTTCTTTGGCTTCTCACAAATGTCTGCTGTGGTTCCACTGATGGGGTTGTTCCCTGGACGCAGCCGCCAGGGGAATCTCATCTCAGATCCAAGGTCTCTGTTTCCCTGGAAGAACCACCCCCTGCAGTCCTATGAGGTTGCACAGAACCCGAGTTTTTATGAGAATATTGAGTTTATAGAAATACAAGTTGAAGGGTTATGTCCCATCTACTGACAGGTGAGAAAAGATAATTTTCTATTGAAATGTAGAATATTGAGGGTAAATTCACTATAACAAGATTAGTTTCTTTCTTACTATGATTCATAAGACTTTTTCCGACATAAATCTAAAATTCCTGCCTGAGGCCCTGGCACAGGTTGCCCAGAGAAGCTGTGGCTGCCCCAACCCTGGAAATGTCCAAGGCCAGGTTGGATGAGGCTTGGTTTAGGTTGGATCTCAGGAAAAGGTCCTTCCCCAGAGGGTGGTCGGGCACTGCCCAGGCTCCCCAGGGAATGGTCACAGTCTCAAGGCTGCCAGAGCTCCATGAGCATTTGGACAATGGGACAGGGACAGGGTGGGGTTGTTGGGGCGTCTGTGCAGGGCCAGGAGTTGGATTGATGATTCATGTGGGTCCCTTCCAGATCTATGTTCCATGCCTCTATGATTCCCGTTGCTAAAGCAGCACTAAAGCTTATTACCATCTTTGTTAAGGGTTTTGGGATTTATTCATTATAAAAAGTAACAGAAGAGCCGAACATTTTTACTCCTGAGTAGAGTTTAAAGTATTTCAGCACCAAGGGAACCACAGCCCCCAGGAATTCACTGCATGCACTTCCCAAGACAGAAGCTGTGTGGGAAGCCTTTGGTGCATAAAGGGTTTGGGGGCTTATTTTTGGGTTTTTTTTGCTGTTCCTTGACACTCTGATGACACCCTGTGGGCTTCCTCCTCTACTACTGTAGCTGTGCTCAGACCCAAGAATTCCATTCCTTTCCTCCCCAATGGTTCTCCTACTCCTTTCCCTACAGTTCTCTCTAGTGGTTTTCCCTTCAGGCTGTACCTCATTCTTTAATGGCTTTCAGCAAGGAGTCATGTCACCGATGTGACTGCCCCATCCCTGGAAGTGTCCAAGGCCAGGCTGGATGGGGCTTGGAGCAACCTGGGCTAGTGGGAGGTATCCCTGCCCACAGCAGGGGGTGGTAACTCAATGACCTTCAAGGTCCCTTCCCACCCAAACCCTTCCACGATCTGATGATTCTATGAAAAGGACAGTCCATACTCTGCCAAGGTGAGATTCAGACTAAACTTTGGATGAAAACTTGGGCTGAATTTTATCAGTAATATTTTGCCAAATGACAGTGACTAGAGAACAGCCATTGAGAGATCTGATCATCTTCCAGCTCGTCAGTGGTGCCAGACCAGACAGGCTGGTTTAGTGAAAGATGAGGTGGTGGATAGTCACCTTTGAAAGAATATCAACCTTGTAAGTGTGGGAAAAAGAGGAATGGTCCTCCCAGGTACAGCTCCCGAGTGTTTTACCAGGGGCTGGTGAAGATCCCCAAGTACTCCAGACCCAGCAATGCTTAAAAATGTCAGGTAGAATAAATTAAATGGAGGCCTCCAGAGTGGATATTTCTCAGGAAGTCATTGAATCACAGAACCATGACATGGTTTGGATGGGAGGGACCTTGAAGCTCATCCAGTCCCACTCCCTGCCATGGCAGGGACACCAGCCCAGGTGGTTCCAAGCCCTGTGCAACCTGGCCTTGATCACTTCCAGGGATGGGGCAGCCACAGCTTCTCTGGGCACCCTGTGCCAGGGCCTCACCTCGCTCAAAGGGAAGGATTCCTTCATCATATCTAAATTCTTTATTATCTGAAGGTTATGTTAGGTGTCCAGTGAAATGATTTCTGCTCGGAAGGGCCTGTGGCCCCGCTGAGACTGTCAGGAGGTGGAGCTGAACCAGGAGTGATGAGCTGAGCTGCCCAGCCCACAAGCTCCTGCTACAGTGGCAATTCCAGCCCTTCCCAGACCCAAGGGATTAGTCACACTGCTCCCTGGGAAGCAGTGCACTGATTTCCCTTTCCCCTGGGAGACCTGTGGAGCCCAGCTTTGGAAGCTGCCCTTCCTCCCCCTGTGCACAGCAACAACAGTGGGTAGGAAAACCCCAGCTCCTGCAGACAGGTTTGGAAATCCAGCTGCAGGGAATGACCTGTCTGCTGGAATGTCCCAGTCTCCAACTGCAGAAAGTGACACCTGGCGCTCAGTGCATCACTTCCCAGGAAAAAGGAAAAGGAGTCTGTGTCCTTTTGTGGAAATAGAGCAGAGTGATCTCATTGTTTGTTATCATGTCTGAGATCTCCTGTGCAGGAGAGAAAGGCCAGACTGACCTCGAGGCAGCTGATTCACCTCCTGTGACAGGTGAGATCACCAGCTCCAGCTTCTGGGAATGACTCACACCTGAGTGTTGGGACCCATCCCAGGTCACCTCAGATCGTGGGAGTCCTGGAAGTCATTGTGATCCACATCTTTTTCTAGAAGTGCCCTCAGCAGAGAGTTGTGATGTTCTGGAGGAACATGTGGGTAATAAAAGACAATGAGACAGTGATGCTGAAGTTGTGAAGGTCAGGTAAAGCCCCACCATGAGAGACTTCCTTCCTAGGAAAAAATTCTTTAGGAAGAAACCCTTGGCTATGAGGGTGGGCAGGCCCTGGCACAGGTTGGCCAGAGAAGCTGTGGTTGCCTCATCTCTGGAGGTGTCCAAGACCAGGTTGGATAGGATTTGGAGCAACCTGGGATAGTGGAAGGTGTCCCTGCCCGTGGCAGGGCAGTGGAACTGAATGGGCTTTAAGGTCCTTCCCTCCAAAACCATTCTATGACGATGATTACCCATTCTGCTTTTGCATTAATTCCTATTTAACAAATATGAAATATTTAAGCTCAAAGCAAACTGTTTGTAACCACCTTGCTCCTGGTTTTTACGCACTGGGATAGTGCTTGTACAGCTATGGCAAGGTCAGTCATTCCTTTTACCGTCAGGGATTAACTGATCTCCTCACCATGAGCTGCTCTTCATTTCCTCCTGTGGAGCTCCAAGAGATAAAATTAGATCACAGGAGCACAAACCCAGAGAGCAGCTGGTGCCGGAGCCACTCACTCCCAAACATCCCCAAGAAGCTGCAATTTCTAGTTCAGCCATTGCACCTTCTGCCACACTGAGAGCTACAAAAATGTTGACTCCAGAGAGGATTGAGGGAATATTTTAAAAACCATAGAATGACAGATTAGTTTGGGTGGGAAGGGACCTTAAAACTCATCCAGTCCCACACCCTGCCCTGAGCAGGGACACCTTCCTCTATCCCAGGTTGCTCCAAGACCCGTCCAACCTGGCCTTGGGCACTCCCAGGGGTCCAGGGGCAGCCACAGCTTCTCTGGGCACCCTGTGCCAGGGCCTGCTCACCCTCCCAGCCAGGAATTCCTTCCCAATATCCCATCTCTCCCTGCCCTCTGGCAGGGGCTGTGCAGGGGATGGCATGAGGGAGGAATTGGTTGGGACGGGGCAGGGGAGGACAGTGGGGATTTTAGTGATGGGCTGCCCGAGGCCACAGCTCCGAACATCAGTTAAATCCACATTTACATCCTGTGGTCTGGCCAGGTGGCAGGAGGCACAGCAGGTGACAGCAGGAGCCCAGACTGGTGGCCCTTTGTGCAGAGTTCCCCCTTTGAGGGGGGACCCTGTTTCACAACCCCCTTCTCACTCTCTGTGACTCTGCGGGTGAATTGTTCACAATTTCTGGCTCTTGTTGGCGCTGCTGTCACTGGGGAGGTTGTGGGCACTGGGCTCTGAGGGGCAGTTGTGGCT
>VWZG01008039.1:71423-116133 GCA_013396735.1 Grallaria varia | reverse complement strand
CCCACGCAGGGACCACCCCAAATTCGAACGGCCCCTCCCCAGCCAGCAGCAGTGTCCGGCACCGCCGGCGCCGCCCTGTTTCTCCAGATTTGAAGCGGGCGGGGGAGGGGGGGTTTGCTCGGCCTTATCGGCACCCACGGGCGAGGGTCCCGTGGGGGATTCCTGCTCCGGAGCAAGCAGGCACTGGCCCAGCTCTGCACCCTGCTCCAGGAAACCCGACATCCCCACGAGTAGCAGCCCTGCACTTGGCTCACGCTGAGCCGGGTGGGTGTTTGCCCCCCACGGGTGACAGTGAGCTGGCTGCTGTCCCTCCCCGACACGAGTGTCACCTGCTTCCCGCTGGGAATGCAGCCGTTCCCTGCCAGATCGGCGGGGCTGGGGCTGTGGGTGCAGCGACAACACCCCAAAGCCTCACGGCCGGGTTTAAGCCGGATTTAAGCTGGGTTTAAAGCTCCTGAGTCATGAGGACCCGCCGTTAAACCCGGGACCAGCTCAGTTACTAACAGTGGTTTGATGCCAATTGATGGGGAACGGCCTGAAGCCAAAATAAACCAAGGCAGCCTTAGACTGGCACGGAAACGGCCGCATGGGGGTTGGACTGGCTTAGTTACAGCTTCGCTTAATGGGTCGGAGCATCCCGAGCAGAGTTCTTTACCCAAAGGGAGGGGAAAAGGAAGAGAAAATCTCACCTGCGATGATCTGGATGGTTTTAAATTACAGCTCGGGCTGGATGGAGTGTGCAGATGAGAAGTTTCACATTATTTTCATCATCCCACACACCTGACTCGTGTGAGCCCCATCCTGATCTGGGTGTTTCAGTAACTCAGAAATCATCGTTGGCATCTGTGATTTTGTGGTATTTCACCCACGTGGGTCTCCCCTTCTGCCCTGCTCAGGTGGGACCCCATGGGCAGAGCTGCCTCCTGCTCTGGGGACCTTGGGACAGAAAGGACATGGAGCTGTTGGATCGAGTCCAGAGGAAGCACCACGATGGTCAGAGGGCTGGAGCCAGGCTGGGAGAGCTGGGGGTGATCACCTGGAGAAGAGAAGGCTCCAGGGAGACCTGAGGGCCCCTTCCAGTGCCTAAAGGGGGTCCAGGAGAGCTGGAGAGGGCCTTGGGACAAGGGCCTGTAGGGACAGGACAAGGAGCAAGTGCCAGAGGGCAGGATTAGATGGGATACTGGGAAGGAATTCCTCCCTGGGAGGGTGGGCAGGCCCTGGCACAGGTTGCCCAGAGAAGCTGTGGCTGCCCCATCCCTGGAAGTGTCCAAGGCCACGTTGGAGCAATGGAGCAGTGGAAAGTGTCCCTGCCCATGGCACGGGGTGGAACAAGATGGTCTTTAAGGTCCCTTCCAACCCAAGCCATTCCAGAATTCTGTGAAATGCTGCCATTCCCCCCTCAGTGCCAATTCCAAGTGTCCCACAGCACCACTGCCCCTGTTCCCCATCATGCCAGCCCTCCCCCACAGCCCGGGCAGAGGTTGTCACAAGCCCTGACATTATTTAACGCTGTCCCACGTGGTTCAGTCCCTGGAACACCCACCCAAACTTCGGCAGCTCCCCCTCGGCAAGGAAAGCAGAGCCCCCAGATCCCGCTGCCCCTCCCAGCTCCTCCCCATGCCAAAAGCCCCCCAGCACCCCATGGGGCCGCGGCTGGGTCCCTCCGGGTGCTGTCACCTGATGGGTGACTTCTCGCTGCTCTCAGTCTTGTGACCCGGCCCTGATTCATGTGCCGCGAGCCCGGCCGGTGCTCGGGGCTGTGCCGGCCCCTCCAGGGACCACCGGGGCTTAGAAAAGGGGAACTCCTCCGAGTTTTTCACCTAATTAAAGACATCTTAAATGCACCCGCAGGGAGAGGAGCGAGAGCCTGGGGGGTTTTTGTGCCTCCCGGTGAGGCGGATGGGATGCTCATTCCCTAAATTCCCTCGCCCGTGGGTTTGAGATGGGAGCTGAGCTCGGACAAAGCCGAGCCTTGGAGGCTGAGGGTCGTCACGAGTTGCCCCTCACCGTCCTGTTCGCTGCCTCAGGAGCTCGGGAAAGCTCCGAACTGCTCCTGCCCGTGGGTTTCAGGCTTTTAGGACTCACTGGTGGTGCCTCGGCTCCACAAAGAGAGAGATGGAGCGTCGGTAATGACGACGACGATGACCATCATTGTCACCTCATCCTGGATCACAAAGGATGCTCAGGCACGAAGCCTGAGGCACACACTTCACCAAACCACGGAGGCTTTCCTCCCCGGGTCCTTGGAGTCGCTGGAGATGTAGATCTGGGGCTGGTAAGGTCACAGAGTCGTAAACAGACCCGAAAGGTCACCTGCCACCCACCCCCGGGGACCACAGAGCCGGGGCCATATGTGTGGGCGGCCGCCTGGATGGTCGGCAGCACCAACTCTTCTCGAGCAGTTTGGAGGAGGGAAAAAATACCCCCCGAGCCACCCAAACCACGGGTGGGTGTCACGGGGGTATCTGATGAAGCCGCCGTGGTTTCTCAGGGCTGTGAGTGTTTTGTTTTCAAGTGGTGAGGTGGGATGTGGCAGGCCGGGGGTGTCAGTTCCCTCTGGCAAACAACAGCTGCCCAGATGTGGCTGCACCTGCAGCGATTTATTCTCTGTGCCTCGCATGGCCTGGAGGTGAGAGATGCTCAGCACCGGCAGGGGTGGGATTCAGGCTAATCCGTAATTTCTGGAGGAGGAGAAACTTTCTCCGCCACTCTTGGGTGTAGGAAATCCTCGTTCCAGGCCAAACTCTGCCTTGAGAGAACTCCAGCCAGGAGAAACTGCAGCAGCCTTCCTGCTCCTGGACCAACACCCTCCCAGCACGGGCTGCCTCCTTCCACCTCGCCTGGGTTTTCCTCATTTGCCTGTGAAAACTCCACACCCTCCTGCGGAAAGATTCAGAAACTCTCTCCCGCTGAAATACACGTGGAAAAGGAGACGGGCACCTCCCTCATGGAAAAGGAGATGTGCATCTCCCTCCTCCCGCGTGGGGGTGGAGGGACCCGCAGGCAGAACTTGCTGCCCTGGGGTGTCCCGGGGTTGATCCCAAAGGAGAGATCCCCACGAGCCAAACCCCAGGGCGGCTGGTGGGGGAAACTAAGGGAGCCCCGTGGGTGGCTGTGGGAAGCCCTTTCCTGCCTCAGTTTCCCCCTGTGGCAAGAGAGGGATCAGCCCTGTCTCACCCCGAGCAGCAGCAGCAGCAGCCTGAAAAGCTTGGGATGGGGAGGAAAAGCCCTTCAGAGCAGGGCCAATCCTGGAGCACCCGACACCCCAGGGAAGTGGGTGCTGGGTGGCCAGGGTCGGTCCTTGAAGGGGACAGCACTGGGAGATGGCTGGAGGCCTGGGGAACACCCGTGGGAGCATCCAGGGTGGTTCAAGGGGAAGCTCTGCCTGCACCCCACGGTCCCCACAGCTCTGCCATCCCTTTCCCGGCATCACCCCAAAGAGCATCCCACAATTTCCCCCGGCCCCCGGGGCAGTGCGTGGGTGACTCCAGGTTGTGGCACATTGCTGTATGTACCAGAGGGGACTGGGAATCTCGGGGCCTTCTAAGTCCGAAACAGGTCTTGTTTTCCAAGCCCAGAGGTTTTTCCTGTTATTATCCAGCCAGGGAACAATAGTGGTGGCGGCTGGCGCAGTGTGACCTGGAGATAAGGAGACAGTGTGTGTGATTAGCAGGAAAACTAAATAGTGGGTCCAGCGTGAAAGTGACCCCGAGGGAGCAGCACCAGTAGGAATGATGGGGTTCCAGCCAGGGATCGGGCATGGAGTGGGCTGCAAAACCCAGGGAGATGTTTTGGGCCCAGCAGGATCCTCGGCGTGGTGGCCCCAGGAGTGACCCCGGCGAGGGGTTTGCAGAGAGGCGCCACGAAGGCTTTTGTTTAAACGCGAACCCAAGAAACAAAAAAGGAAACGGAGCCTTGTGTTTCAGCCCCGCGAGCTGTGCCCTGACCCAGCGCGCCGGAGCGGATTAAAGGGCAGCCGAACTCCCCAAATCCACTGCATCCCGTGGGAAAAGGGCTCAGCCTGCGGCGAGCACGGCCCAGAGGCTGCGGAGCTGGAGCGGGGGGATCCAGCGTCGGGGGGTCCCGCGCGTTGTGAAGGACGGACGCCTTTCCAGCGGGTGAAATCCAAAGGCTGCGCGCCTGGGAAAGCGCCGCTCCCAGAGGGCTCCGCTCCAGCCGCTGGAGAAACTGCGGAGAGGCCGCAAAGCGAGGGCTGTGTGAGCCATTGAAACCGGCCCGGGGGCAATTAGCCACTTCCCAGCAATGAGGAAATGGGAGGTTGGCCGAGGACCTGCTGGGGCTGCGGGCAGGGAATGGGAAGCGAGGGCAGGGAATGGGAAGCGAGAGCCGCCGACAAGTGAGGACAAGCCGGCCGGGGCCGCGGGGCAAGTCCGTCGGTCCGTCCGTCCGTCCGTCCGTCCGTCCTCAGCCCTGGGCAAGGCAGGGGTGGCCGGTGCTGCTGCCCGGCACCTTCCAGCGCCCCTCGGGCTGCATCCCCTCTGTCCCGCGGGAGCGGGGACCAAACGCGGCAGCGCCGGGCGCGGCGGCTCCGGGCCAGCAGCAGAGGCGCTGGGCTGGGACCACCGGACCAAACCCGCTCCGTTTTCTGGTTCTACCGAGGAGCCTTTCGGGGCCAAACCACATCTGAAGGCGCTTCCCGGCGGAGTGGGAGAGGCCGGGAGCTTCCCACCCGCTGCGGACAAACCCGGCCCAAACGACTCAGGGAGCAGCTGGAAGAGGAAACAAAACCTGGGCCGAGTTTCTCCCTGCTGAGAATCCCTTGGGTGCTCATCCCGGGATGTCTGGCAGGGCTCTGGGTAAAGCCGAGCAGCTGCTTTCCCTCAGGAATACTTGGAATTTGCATCCCAGGATGCTGCAAGAGCCTCGGTGAACGGGATGGGGGGCTGGGACCCCCAAACCAAACAAGCTCAGACAGGGCAGCGTGGGACCCTCAGTCAGCCCCACAAAGCTCCTCTGATGTTATGCATAACTTTGGAGGCCTGATCATAATTAACTATTACTAATGAATGAAACCATCTCTCCAGGACTGGCCCACGTGCCCTTTGCTGCCAGCTGGTCCCCTCTGGGTGCTGGCACGGACACAGAGGTGGGGACACATCCCCATCCTCGCCTCACCCACCTTCCCCTGTTACTTCAGGAGCCCTCAATTCCTGCCCCAGCCCAGGTGCCTCTCCCAGGGCTCTCCCAGCTGCTGGTTCATGGATCAGCAGGGAATCAGCTGCTGCCTCCGGCAGCCAAGCCAAGCCCCCAGTTCCCAGTGTGGGCACCCACCACCATCACCAGCCCGTGGCACTGGGCACCCCCAGCCTGGGGGCTCTGTGTGCCCACAGCACGAGGATGACGGATGGGAGCAAAGCACCGGGAATTGGAGCATCCCACCATCTCCCAGCCCGCAGCTGACATGGAGAGCCGTGTCCCTTCGCGTCCCACGGCGATGCTGATGCTGGAAAATCTCCCACTTTGGCTCCCGAAAAGGGACAGCCTTGTTTATCCCCACCGGCACACGGGGATTATCCATCCTGACCTATTTCCCGGGAGGTGCAGCAGGGCTTAATTCGGCTTGAGGAGTGCAGAGATCTGCAGATAGAGCCACTCCGAGGTGCGAGATATCATTAATTAATTCACAGGTTGATATAGTTATGCGCTTAGATCATCATCAGCTGATCCTGCTAATCCCTTCTTGAGCAAGTCCCTGTGTGAGGGGGAGCTGCTGCCTTGGCACAGCTGAGTTCCTCGGAGCTGGATCGTCCCTGTGTCATCCCCACATGGCACTGAATCACTGGGGGTGCCAGGGGTGTCCCCCGATCTCTGCTCCTTAACACGCCCCTGGTCCTAGATCTGAATTTTTCCAGGATGGTCCCACTGGAGGGGAGAAGACTCCTGCTCTCCATCAGGGGATGAGGCCCAGAGCTGCCTCCCCTTCAGCCAGGGGCTGAGACTTTCTCTCGTTGGAGTAATTGTTTCAATGATTATTAAAAATAGGTAATTATTACCCTCTTGATTTAGGGATTGTCTTTAGCACAAGCTTCCTCTGGCCTCCAGCCCAGTTTTGGGAAGAAACACCCCCCATGCTCTGCTGGGCACTGCTGCTGCTCACCAGGAACATTCAATTTTCACAAGTTCACTCCTATTTTTTTAAACTCCAGGTCCTCCTTTTTCTCAGTCATCCCAGCGAGTGGGTGGGTTTGCTTTGGGAAAGAGCTGGAAGTGCCCAAACCCACCTCCTAACACCATCCCGGGGGAAGCAAAGGGGGCTGTGTCCATCCCGCAGCCACTTCAGGGCTCAGCTCAGCTCACAGCCCCCTGAAATCCCTGGGAATGGGTGCTTCCATGGACCTGTGGCCTTGGAATTCCACTGGGCTCTGCAGGGCTGGTGAATCCATGCTGGAATGCCTGGGATACGCAGGCAGTGCCCTGGGTACCACCTTACAGCCCACCGAGCCCGGCACACCTGAGCTCGCCCCGCTCTGTTTTCTCCCAGCCCTTCACACGAAAAAGTCAAAAAGCCACAACAGTGGAAAGTCGAGGTAACAAATACAAATAAAACTTCCTCTGGAGGCTAAAAATGACACACGTAGACAGAGAAAAAAACTTCTATCGGTGACAATAACAGAGCGTGGAGCTATTTCAGTGCTGGGCTGTTCCATTGCAGCACTCGGCGCCGGGGTTGTGGCTGCTCAAAACCAGCCACTTCCCCAGGGACGTGACGTGTTTCCTTTCCATCACAAACTGATTTAGAAGCAAAACTTTCTACATTTAGGCAGCGAAAGGCTCAGCTTCTCTTTTCTCTCTCGCACCAATGGTGAGCGAATGGAAGGAGAGATAAAGGGGGTGGGACCAGCATGAAGTGACTGTACGTGGCTTCCTCCTTTGTATTTTTTTCCTTCGTTCTTTCTAAATTATCAAAAAGTGAACCAGAAACCCACAATTAATATTTTCCACGCTGTGAGGGCCTTGTGTGCATCCCAGGGAGAGTTTTTGGCCTTGGGCTGGCTGCGGCTCCTGCCACGCTCAGTGTTTGCAGCCCTGTGTGGGCCTGGGTGCCTGACACGAGGCCACTGGTGCCTCATCCAGTGTCCCAGCAGGAATTGTCCCACCACAGGGTCACTGCAGCCACCTGGGCAGATTCCTGATCCAGACCATCCCCATCCCTGTCCCTATCTCCATCTCCCTGTCCCTGCCTCCATCTTCATCTCCGTCATCTTCATCTCTGTCCCCATCCCTTCTCCACCCTCATCCCATCCACATCCTCATCTCATCCCCGTTCTTATCCCCATCCCATCTCC
Source organism: Grallaria varia (assembly GCA_013396735.1). Lineage (NCBI taxonomy): Eukaryota > Metazoa > Chordata > Aves > Passeriformes > Formicariidae > Grallaria > Grallaria varia. The sequence continues at coordinate 108,826 of VWZG01008039.1, read as the reverse complement.
ATCCTCATCCCCATTTCCATTCCCCACCTCCATTTCCGTTTCCATTCTCTATCCTCATCTCTATGCCCATCTCATTCCCATTCTCTTCTCCCTCTCCCTTTCCATCTCCATCCCCATCCTCCATCTTCTCTTTCCCATTCTTCATCCCATGTCCACCCACCCTGCCCCAATCCCCATCTCCATCCTCATCCCCAGTCCCATTCCCCATCTCCATCCCCATCCCTGTCCCCGTTCCAACTCTCCATCCCCGCCCTCATTCCCACCCTTGTTCCCCATCCCATTCCCGTCCCCATCAGGGTCACACAGGGCAGAGGATCAGTCTGGCCTCCGGCGCCCGGCGATCCCAACCCTGGCTCATCCCCTCCTCTCCAATTAAACCAATTAAACCCAGGAGCAACGGTGATAATTTCCTAGAAGGATAAACATCCGGATTGCCTTTTCTCTCCTGTCCCACCAAAAATACCCTCCCCAGTCCCAGCCACGTGGAATTACAGGCAGGGAGGAAAGGATGGACGGGGGTTTGGCCGCAGGATGTCAACAGAGCATGACCTCTCATTTACACCAGTCCCTCTCACGGAGCTGACGGGCCCATTACACCCTCCCCGCGAGGGCAAGGAGAGAAAAGGAGAAGGAGCAATCCAACTTTAGCAGACTTCCATGACATGGCGCGCTGTCATTTCCTCCGCTGCTAATCTTAGCGCCGGCGGCGCGGCTCGGCGTGTTTTTTTTCTCTGGCTTGTGGTGTTACCCGGCTTCCTTTTTTTTGGTCTTTGTTGCTTTCCTTCCCGCCGGGTCCTGCAGCTTCCCCCAGCGGCGTGTGCACCCCACTCCTGCATCCCTGCCGGGTCCCCATCGCCCCCAGTCCTGCCCGGAGCCGCGCGGGAGCCAACGGCTGCGGGGTCGGTGTTGTCCAGCCTCTGCGAGGGAAACCAGCAACACCGTGCTGCTGGAGGGAAAGTCCCCGACACATCTAACACCCTACAAAGGAGTGAAATCCGCTCTCGCTCCTGGGGAAGCCAGGGAAAGTGACCAGCAGGGTGTTTTTTCGGGAACAGGTTGCGCTGGGATAAACCCAGGGATTGATGCAGCAACAGCAGCATCGCCACCCCCTCTGAAGGATCCCAGCCCTCTCTGCGTGGCTTTGGGCGAGTCAGTCCCTCGTGCCTCAGTGTCCCCTGCCTGCAAAGTGTCCCCTCGCCCTGGGTCTCGCTCCCGTGGCTTATTCCAAGGAGGATGTTATCCCTGGCCACGGGCAGGACAGTGCCAGCCCTGTCACAGCTGAGACACCGGGACACGCTTCAAGGAGGACTTGCAGGCGGGTGAATCCGAGCCTCAGAGAAAACCAAGTCTTAGATGAAAGCCTAATTAAGAAGCTAATTAAAGGGGAGGTCCGGCTAAGTGGCCAGTGGGCAGAGCTCTGCTGGATTTACGCCTTTAATTTCGGTTTTGCTTTCCAAGAGAAGCGGGCTGAGGGCAAAGGCAGGGCAGGGATGGAGTCAGGCCGGGGCAGTGCCCGGTTCCCACGGTGCTGCCCTGTGTGGTGCCACCGAGAGACCCCCTGGCTGGGCACCACCGTCCCACTCCCACCGCTGGGTGACACTGGGAGTGCCTGGGATCACCTTGGTGAGGGTCTTGATGGCAACCCCCCGCCCCCGTCCCCCACGGGGGGATGCAGTGGGTGCAGACCCTGAACTGTCGGATTCACCCGGCGCTCACCATGTGCTCCATCCATATTTTATTCTGGAAACTGCAGGCGTTCAAACTCCAGGTCCCCAAAGGGCAGGAGGGACATGCTGGGGGTCAGGTCACAAAGAGGATGAGGGGAGGACAAGAAGCAGTGTCATCATTCCCGGGATGCCCAGGGTGAGCTGGATCATGGCTCGGGGTGTTACCCTCTAGAGGGGGAAGAGAACTCGGTATTGGGAGCGGTGGGGCTGGGGTTGGAGCTGTGGATTTGGGGGGGGAGCAGGGTGGGCGCATCCTCGGTGGGTCCTGGGGTCCCCTCTGCTCCGGGGGGGAGGTGGTTCTGCTGTGTGAGAACATGCAGGGGAAGGACACGGTGGCCGGAGTTAATCCTCGTAGTATTTGGTGAGGAACTGGGTGGAGACCACTGGGTAGCCCAGCCCAAAGTTCTCCACAAAGCCCTTCAAGTTCCAGGACCCTGGGAAGAGAGAGAGAGAGAGGGAAAGGGGGTGAGCAGGGCTGGAGAGGGGGATGATCTGGGACTAAATCTGGGCTGGGGTTGAACACCAACCACATCCAGGCCACATCCTGCACCCTCTGGAGAGGCACTGGGGACAGCAGGGAGCCCAGGGGTCCCAACCCGGAGCGACCCTGGGGGACACATGGGCTTGGCTCCTCTCCTGCCCCCCTGCCCTTCAGAGCAGACCCTTCTGTGGTTTCCTACGAGGCCACCCCAGGGGTGGTTTGGCTGGAAATCCCCTGACAGCACGTGGGGGAGATCCAAGAGGTCCCCAGTGTCCCCCTGGCTCACAGGCACTGATCTGCTGTTCCACAGACTGTTGGAGCCAAGAGAGTTCCCCATTCCTGACCCTTCTCCTCTGCTGCCTGCCCTGTCCCAAGGATGCTGGAGGTCCTGGCTGGATCCAGCTGTGGTTTTTCCTATGGAGGCGGCAGGAAAACCCTCTCTGGGGCAGCGGGCAGGAGGGATTCCCTCGGACCCCATGGGCCAGAAATCCCCCTGTGCCCTGCCGGGGTTTGTCACCGAGCGTGGGTCTGGCTGGTGGCTGGTGGAGCATCCTGCTCCCGACCAGAGGGGCTTTCCCTGGCCCCCAAACAGCTCACACTGCCACTGCTGCCCCTCCTCGTGGGACACTGGATGGGACTCAGCATGGTGTCACAGGGCAGGGAAAGAGGCCCGTTGTTTATCTAAAAACCCGTCCTCTCCTCTTCCTGGCTGCTCTTTAATGTCACACCACAGCCTGGCAGTCCCTTATCTGCTGTCACATCTCAGCCCCAACCAGAGCAAAAAAGCATCCCCTTTGCTCTTGCAAAAGTGCTGAGCAAAAGCTGAGCTGCTGCATCACCCCTGCGGGGTGCTGGTGGCCCCGGGGTGCTGGTGGAGCTCCCACCTGCTCCCCCACCTCGGGTTCTGAGCTCCAAAAAGCTCTGGAGATGCTCCTGGCGATGCCACTGCACCCTGCAGTCTCCTGGAGCTGCAAGAGGCCGTGGCTGGGATGCTCCAGTGCTCGGGAAGGAGGCGACAGGATGCTCAGGACAGACCCTGCACCCCACATTCCAGCTGGGAGAGGTGCTGGAATGCATCAGGCTGCTGCTGGGGGGTGGGATGGGTCCCACATTGTGCCCACTGCCACCCTCTGAGGACCCAAACCAAGGTGAGAACAGGGACAGTCCCAGTGTCCTGCACTGGTGTCACCCCCAGCTGGGACACACAGCCACGGGCTCCTCCATCCCCAAATTCCAGCCCTGGCAGGAAGGGAAGCTGCTCGTTTCAGGATCTCAATCCACCCCCCCACCGGCTCGGTGCCGGCGGTCCCAGCGAGCGTGGCACCAGGGAAAGGGGTCTCGGGGGGGCCGGGGACGCTCCCGCTGCGCCCGCAGCCTTTGCCGGCCGCCTTTCATCCGCAAAGTTTCAAAGCTCTCGGAAACCCCCTCGGGAAGAGCAGCCGGTGCCCCGCCGGGACCGGGGGGGAGCGAGACGCGGCACCCCCCGACTCCCGGGGGCACCGGCGCTGGCGCTGATGCCGGTGGAGCCCCCGCAGGGGCGCGGGATGAAAGGAGCCGGGGGAGGCTGAGCCGCTGCGGGGCTGCAGGCGCCGGGCCCGGCTCTCGCCCCGCCACTGGGGCCGGCGTTTTTTCCTGACCTACTTTCCTACCTGCCTTTTGGCACCGGGGGTGCCCCGCAGGAAAAAGAGGGAAAGCCCCGGGGCGGCCGCCGGGGTGGCAAAAGGGGGCGATGCGCCAAGCGGATGCCGGGGCTGGGGGGTGCGGACCCCGCCCCACGCCCAATCCAACCCCGTGGGTGCATCCCCGAAGTGCCAGGGCCACCAGGGTGGCATCCCTGCGCCAGCCATCCCAGTTGACAGCAGCAGGCTCCCAGGGCTGGGGACTGTGAGTCACCGGGATCCCGGAGCTGGGACGGGAGCAGGGGGCCGGCCGGGGAGCCGAGGTCGCGGTGCCACCGTCCCCTTTCCCTGCCACAACAATGCGCCGTTTCATCCGCGGCTTGGTCGGCTTTCAAACTCGTTTCCCGAAGGATTAAATCACCACGCTCGGCCCTTGTCTGAGCACCCGCCGGAGGAAGAGGAGGGAGTGCCCCGCTGACACCCACACGTGCGTGGCCGCCTGATCTCAGGGATCTAGCCGGGGAAAGTGAGGCTCAGGATCCCTCAGATCCTCAGATCCCTCGGGTTTCGCAGCAGTGTCACTGTCCCCTGCCCAAATCCCCAAAACGCCGGTCCCCTCCTCTGCTGGATTTAATTTCTCCAGCTCATCCATGGGGTTGTTCTCCTGATGGGAGCCCCGATGCCCCTCTGCCAGGATCAGTGATGTCCCAGCAGAGGTGGCTGCTCTGGTCACCATTCACTGCCACCCTGGGCACTTGGGCTGCCACCGTGGGCTCCTCACAACCCTTGGCCACCTCCCATCCCGGCCACAGCCTTTCCCTTCCCTCCGGCTCCCGGTCCAACCCGATTTTCCAGCTGGGTGGATGGGATTGGAGGCACACAAGGTCGGCTCATGAGTCAATGCAGCGGCCCCGATCCGGAGCTGGAGCTGGAGAGGGATGGAGCTCATCCCGGTGCCTGGTCTCCCAAAGGACTCCTTGCTTTCCTGGGGCAAAATTGCTGGGAGGAAAAAGCCCCTTCCCGGTGGTAAAATATCTTTCCAGGGCAGGAGGAAGTTTGGGGATGCCGGACCATCTCTCCATGCTCTCCAGCAAAAGGAGGTGCTCAGGCACCAGCAGGTGCAATTAAGCCTCAAGATTTCATGCTTAATTAAAGTTGCCCCTCAATGAAAGCCGTGAAGAGACTTTAACCCCCCTGCACCACAGCTGGGTCTGCCTGGTGCCTGAATTCCCCCAGCTGAGGGATTTTCCCGTGGCTCGGCGCAGCTCCTGGCACCGGATCAAGAGCTCAGGGCAGTGCCACCAGCTCGGGATGCCACGGGTGGCTCTGACATTTCACGGACCACAAACTATTATCTTGCATCTCACCAAAACACAACCACGGCTTGTAACAGCCCTGGCTGGGAGGGAAGTGGGGCGAGTGGGCGGAAGGACCGGAGGGACACCCCAAATATCCCCACCTCCGGTCCCTGGCAGGGACAGACCTGCTGCTTGGTGACAATTTAGTGGCAAAAAAAAAAGTGGAGTGAATCAGACTCAGGTGGAGAAACTGAGGCTCTGGGAGAGTTGTTGCCCGAGGTCACGCAGAGCCGGCTGGGGCCAGCATCCATCGGGAACGCTCACGGAGAAGGATCAGGGTGGTTTTTTTCCTGGTGAAACAAGTTTTTTGCTCAAGAGCCACCCTGGAGAAACGCCTCAGCCGTAAACAACCGATTTCCCCATCACCAGAGGGATGTGAGCAGGTGCTGCAGCTCTTGAGGCTCCGCCACTTGCCATCGCCATGTCCTTGGGCACAGCGCCCGACCTGTGCCTGTCGGTGCCATTCCAGCTGGGACACCCCCGTCGCAGGGTGGGCACCAGAGACACCATGGAATTGTCCTGACTCCCCGTGAGCTGCTGGCGTTGCAAAGCCAGGCAGCAAGGAGCAGAAACATGGATTTGTTCTCCCGTTGCCCCTCGCTGTTTAAATTCCCGGGGATCCTTTCCAGGAGCGGGGACAGGCGACACGGGCGGGCCCTGGTTTAGTGCCCTCTTCTGGAGGCTCCGGCCAAGCTCCTGCCATCCCGCCTGGCACATGTCACCTCCCCCGGCTCAGCCGCGCTTGGTCCAGCACCTCCTGGTTTGGCCTCCAAAACACATCCCGCGCCAGGAGGGAGTTTTCCTGGGAGCCGAGAGGTGGGAGAATGAGCTCTGCCAGGGGGCCACGCTGCCAGAGGGATGGAGTATCACGGCCCCGTCCCTGTGGGATGAGCATCACAGCCCCATCCCCACAGGATGAGCATCACGGCCCCATCCCCACAGGATGAGCATCACGGCCCCATCCCCACGGGATGAGCATCACAGCCCCATCCCCACAGGATGAGCATCACGGCCCCATCCCCACGGGATGAGCATCACGGCCCCATCCCCAGGGATGAGCATCACGGCCCCATCCCCACGGGATGAGCATCACGGCCCCATCCCCAGGGATGAGCATCACGGCCCCATCCCCAGGGATGAGCATCATGGCCCCGTCCCCACGGGATGAGCATCACGGCCCCATCCCCACGGGATGAGCATTACGGCCCTGTTGCTGTGGGATGAGCATCACGGTCCCATCACGGCCCTGTCCCAGGTAGGGGGTTGGGGTCTGTTCCAGCCACACTGAGCCCCCCAGAGCCAGGTCCCTCCCACCCACGGGGATGTGCCGTGTGGGTTAACAGGCACAGGGTGAGTCAGGCAGTGTGCACCGACCTGACCTGCCCGTCGAGCTGTGTGCTCCTGCGGTCCTGGCTGGGAAAGTTTGGAAATTTCCCTTCGCTGAGGCCACGTGAGCTGCAGGGCTCCTGCAGGGTTGGCAAGGAACCCACGCTTTGCATCACACAGGACGGGGCACTGCCTGTCCCGGGGGTCCCACAGCTCATCCCGTGCCCCAGGATGGAGCAGCAAGGATGGTGTTTCGGTGTGGGATTTTGGGAGGAGGCAACGGAGGGGAGCTGGGGAGGGAGGTGAGGAGCTGGGAGTTGTGTCAGCCCGGTTTGAGCAATGCCTTGCTAAACCATCCCCACGGCTGATCCTTATCCGGCTCCGAGGTGGTGGTGGTGATGCAACTCCCGCAGCTCCAGCTGCAGGGGGGATGCGGCAGCAAGGGCTGGATGTCACAGCCCAGACCTCTCCCTCCTTCCAATCCCGCTACCCAGGCCATCACCAGACATTTTCCAAGGGTTTCCACTGCCTTGCAAGGATTTAACACCCCATCTGTGTCCCATGGAAGGATCTGAAGTGCCTTTGCACCCCATGAGCATCCCCAGCTTGTCACTTCAGGCGTGCCTGAACACAGGGCATTACCCGTACCCCCAGGAAAGCCCCTCAAGATTGGGATCAAGGGCACAGGGGGTCCTCACCCATCAAGTTCTCCTCCTTGGGGCTCAGGGAGATATGCTCGTGTGCTGGCTGCTCGTACAGGCGGAACTGGTAGCGGTGGTACCCGCTGTGGGGAGGGGGCGAGGGCCGCACGTACCCTGGGGATGCAAAAGGCACGGGCTGAGCTGAGCAGGATTTGCTTCCCACCATAACCAGGCACCCGTCACCCCCCTCCGGGCTGGCATTGCTCTCCCACCCAGTGCTCTCCCACCCTGGGCCCTTGGCACGTGTCAGTGGCAGCTCTGGTGTTCCATGGACAACAGCAGCCCTTGTGCCCACCCAAACCCACCTTCTCATCACCCAGGGGTCATGTCCTGTTTTCCCTCTCCTGAAATAACCTGCCCCAAACCTCCTGCTCTGCCAGTCACCTCCCTCCTCTCTTCCTCCTCCTTTTTCAACTTCAGAGCACCCCGGGGTGCTTCCTCATCTTGACTTCTCCTCCATCCCCTTTCCCATCCTTGTCTCACCCCCACCAAGCCCCCTCCCCATGCGGGGACCTGCCAGGGGGGACAAGTCTGAGACCCTCAGCACCCTTCTAGTACCCCTCGCCCTCCCAGCTGCCCTCTGGGGGTCTGGGCTCCACACTGTGTGCCCCATGGACATGTCAACACAGCCTCAGTGGGAGAGAGAAGCACACAGCTGGCCAGATGTGGGGCCTGCAGCTGGCTTGAGGCATCATCTCCACCTGGTGAGGGCTGGCTGGCCCTGGAAGAGGGACATCCACAGGAAGAGCCCCTTGATGCGCAGCACAGTCAACCCCTCACTCTCCATCAGGGACAGGAGGATGGGACACCAAGGGACAAGAGGCTGAAGCTCCTGGAGGGCCCTGTCACCTGCAGCCAGTGAGCCCCCCGGCCCCTGTCCCTGCCCCTCCAGGGCGTGAACTCCCTTGAGCACCGAGTCTGGCCCCTTTTGAACCGAAAGGCTTTGTTCCTGCAACATCACAGGAGTTATTGGGATACACCCGCTTTTATCTTGCGTTTTAATTTAAGATTGAATCCCTCCCCCCTCTTTCCGCACTGGTTTGGAGCGATTCCAACCGCTGGGGAGTTTTTTTAACCCCTTTTGCCTCTAGGAAAAAAAAATAAGACAAAAAAAGTGGCTCCTACCCCAGACAGCGCCCAGTTGTGCCCTGAGGAGCCCCTCGTTGTCCCTCCCTCATGTCCTGGTGTGCCTGTGCCAACCAGCACTGCCACCCCCTCGTCCCAGCTGGTGGATCCCCCCATGCCCTCGTTTGGGGTCTGCACTCACCTGACAGCACACGCCCTTTGACCTTGCCAGTCCTCAGATCCGCACCCTGGAAGGACAAGGACGGGGGGGGAGGTGTTACTGGGACCGTCAGGAGAAACACACTGGGAGGGTGGACCCCTCCCGCCCCCCCCTGCTGCCCCCACTTCTCCCCAGGGATCCATTTTGCAGCATTCTGTGTGTTTTCCCTGCGAAGATCATCAGGGAAGAACTTCTCCAGGGGGGATGCTGGGCCGGGGAGGATGGGAAGGGGCACACCGGGGGGTTTCTTTGGCTATTTGGGATTTAGGGGGTCAATCCACAGTGCCCTGGCACATGGGTGGTGCTGCCACCCACACATGGATGCCATCAGTGGTTGGTGTGATCATCACACCAGGAAAGCCAAAAAAGCCTCGGTGCTCCTTGGCACACCAGCATTCAGGAGGAATGGCCAATTCCAGGTGGGAAAGGGCCAGCTGGGGTGATTTGCACCAACATTCCCGCGGTAAAGCTTCGCTCCATCGTGGGTGGTTTTGCTCTCAACCGAAACTCCTCCTTGGAGAGCAAGTCCCACTGCCCAGCGGGCTCAGCGCTCCGTCCCCAACCCCGGGATGCTTCCCTGGAGGAGCAAGGCTTTGCTGGGATGCCCAGCATCCTGCTGGGATCGGATTAATGCCAAAGGGGCAATAACGGGAGCTCCGGCCGCATCCTGGCACTGCACAACCCACCTCACCCCTGACCTGCTGTGCTATTCCCAGCCAGTCCCAACCTCCCCCGGCACTCGTAAAATCCTTTCCTACGGCACCCGTTATTCCAGTCCTGCCCACACACGCTCCTCTGCCAGCCCTCCTCTGTCCTAACCTGCCCTGGGAGTTATTACCCTGAAAAAAAAACAACCAAAAAAAACACCCCCCGACACATCTGATAACTGCAAGCCAAAGTGCACGCGAGGAGCAGGGTCGGTTCCCCGGCCCCTCGGCATCAAAGCTTCCCCTTTCCCTGCCGAGAAACCTGCCCTGCCCCGAGTCACGGCTGGTGACAGCCTCGTGCCATCTGCCCCAAGGTCCTGGGGAGGCCGAGGGCCCCCTCGGATCCTTGGATGTTGGCTCCCCAACCCCGGCTGGAAACATCCCCCTGGCACAGGGGCGATGGCTGAGATTTTGGAGCAGGTTTGGGATGCCTGGGATCACGACGGGAGGGGGAATGCAGAGGGCTGGCTGGGGAGGGGGGAGAAGCATCCAGGGGTGCTGGAGGGGACACACGAGACTGTTGGGGCTGCGGCAGCTGCTCTCTCCCTGCCCAGATGTGCGAGCATCCCACTCCATCCAGATGGGCGAGCATCCCGCTCCGCCCAGATGTGCGAGCCTCCTGCTCCATCCAGATGTGTGAGCATCCCGCTCCGCCCAGATGTGTGAGCATCTCGCTCCATCCAGATGTGCGAGCATCCCGCTCCGCCCAGATGTGTGAGCATCCCGCTCTGCCCAGATGTGCGAGCATCCCGCTCCGCCCAGATGTGCGCGGCGCTCCCCCAGCTGTGCACGACCAGCCCACCCACACGGGCGCACCCGCCCTGCCCGGGACGACGCTCGGCGCCTCCTCCCCCCCATCCAGCTGTGCACATCTGCTCCGCCCAGCCGTGCGGCCCGGCCCCTCCAGCTGTGCCGCTCCCGGCCCGGCAGAGGCAGCCGCCGGCGCATCCCCGGCTCTCCGCGCTGCCGGGCCGGCTGCCAGCCCCGCTCTTCAAAGGCAGGCACCGAGGGGTTTGCTGTTCCTGCTTGGAATGCTCCCCGCGCGTGTGGGGACCTCGCTGCTATTCCTGGCTTTGCCAGGGGCTTATCGGGAGAGGCCGGGGCCTCCTCCCTGTTCTCCTGCCCGCTGATGTGGGTTGCCGGCTCAGCCCCAGATGCCGCGGGTTCTGCCTTGCCCCGGGGATGGGAGAGTCAAAGGATAAAGCTCCTTTTAAGCGGCGAGAACAGGAAGAGGGCGGGAGGGAGAAAGTAGGGATGAGCACTCCAAACCCTTTTTTTATCCTTCTTTTTTTTTTTTTTTCCCTAATAGTAAACAGCTACTCTGGGAGCAAACTCTGGGCGCGGAAGGATTCAAGGTGTAAAGCCCCCCTTGCTCCCGCGAGCTTTTCCTCCCTGTTTTTCGTGGAGGGAATGGTTTTCAGAAGGAATAAACCCCCTCCAGGCCGTTTCCCCTTTGCTGACACGCCGGCGAGGGCGAGGGGAGCACCACACTCCGGCAGCTCCCAAAGATCCCTGCCACGAGCGGAGCTAATGGACACTGATGAGCTGCCGTGTTTATTAATGCCCTTTTATGAGAGCATTAATAGTTCCTAATGACACCATTTGAGCTTCCCCAGCCTTTTATCTCCTCTTTCTCTCTTTCCCCTGCCGAGGACACAGCGTAGGAGGTGGAATTAGAGATTTCCACCCTCCGGTCTGTGCCGTGCGGTGTCGAGGCATGGGATGCTCATGCAGAGACCTGGGCAGCCCTAAAAATCCGTGCCACGCGCTTTCTATGCCAGGATCTCCTCTCTGTGATCTTTTCCTTGCCCAAAAGAGTGGAGAAAATCATTCCCCTCCCCGATCCCTGACGCCTCACACAATGCCCAAGGTTCCCTGGAAGATCACGGCCAGCCCTCGGCGCTGCCTCCTGCACGTCGCAGCGCAGGGTGGGGGCAATAAACAAATAAATACAAATAAATTAAAGGCGGTGAGTCACATTTTGTTTTCCTCTTGATCTTTTTTGGGTTTCCCCTCTTCCCCCCTCTCCCCTTTCCTTTCTTCCCCCTCTCCAGAACGTGTCTGATCCCATCGGAGAGGAGGGGAAAGGGATGGGTGGCGAACTCGCCGGCGATTTGCCGGGGCGAGGACGGAGGGTTATGGAAAGTGGGTGTGGGAATCGGCACAATCGCTGGCAGGGGACCAGGACAAACAGATGACGGATGGGACCCAGGGAAGTGCTGGTGAGCGGCGCTGGGCTGCTGCTGCCTCGCTGGGAGTGCGTCCCAACCTGGCCCTGGGGACAGCGGCGACATCACGGGACACCGGGGACACCGGCGGGGAGGGGGCTCAGCCAGGAGCGGGGGGCTGCATCCCACAGGGAATCAGCCGAGGTGGCATCGCGCTGGAACCATTATCCAAGTGGGAAGTTAATCCCCAAACAACCAGGGCTCCTCCTGCGCTGCTCCTCACGGCTCGACGCGGGCAAGCGGCTTCAAAGCCGGCACAGCCGGGAGCCCGCGTTTGCTCTTCTCCCTCTCCCTCTCTCTGTGATCTTTGTAATGAGGTCGGGATGTAGGAATTGGCTCTCGGGAGCATCCCGGGTAGGGCAGAGCTGCCGGGATGGCAATCCAGCCTCCTGCGAGCCGAGCGGAGGCTGGAACACGGAATAGAGGAATAGGATGCTAATTGCAGGTGGATATGGATCTGTTCCACCGTGTCCCTGCGGAGGAAGGTGAACATTTTGGGTTTTCCTCCTCTCCACCAAAGCCAGCCGTGAGCACGGCTCCTGCCCCGGCTCCCCAGAGCGTTCAGGCTCATCCCCCTTTCCAACAAAAAGCATGTGAGAGAACACCCCGGTCCAAGAGAAACTCTCCCTCCAATTATCCCTGCGTGCAGGGAGGCCATGTGAGAGCAGGGCAGGGCCCGGGCAGCTCCCAGCACTCCCAAACTCTGGCATTTCCCAGCTCGGCTGCCCGTTTGCATATCAGCTGGGTTCCACACGGATCCTGCTGCCTGATCTGGGGCACGGGATGCTCCCAAACCACTCTGGCTCGCCCACGCCACGCTGACCCTCTCCCTGCTGGCGCAGCTCCAGCCCACTCTTGCTTTTCCCATCACCATCAAGCCAGGGTTTCGTGCCCCAAGGAGCCTGTCAAGCCCCCAGCCTGCCAATCCTTTCTTTATGATAAATGTCACATCCCGTTATGCCAGCCTGGTTATGCCACTGGATCTTGTTCTCCCCATCGGGAAAGGATTTAGGAGAAAGAGAAAAATACAGAGAAATGCAGAGGGAGTTCCTGGAAGAAAAGCCCACCAAGGTGGGAGTGTCACCCACCCACTGGGAGAGGAAGGGTCTCTCCTGGCTGCTGCATTACTCCAAAAATTATTTTAACAGCAAATTCCCAGGGCAGGGAATGGCTTCACACAGGCAATGGTGGAACAAGACCCCAATGGAACTCAGTAAAGCTAAACTTGGGTGGATTGGGATCTCTCATCTAATGGATCTGTGTGTTTGGGAACTGACACAGCTACAAGCAGCCAAATTGGGTGATTTTAAACACCAGAATCATGCCAGGACACTCCGTCTCAGCAGGCACTGGCAAGACATGAGGCAATACACATCCTCATCCCAAAAAATTGCCCAAGACTTATCAGAATTCCTGGGAAAACTCACTGGGAGCCCCTGAGGAGCATGAGGGATCCCATTGTCCCTCAAGTCCCCACTGAAGGCTCAGGTTGGAGCAGGACCAGGAGGACACATTGGGATGTCACAGTTCCAACAAGGCTCTGAAGAGCCTCTCCCACCTTTACAGGGGTCTGAACTCCAACAATTCACCCCGGATTTTAGGATTCTCAGGCAGCTCTTGCAGTCCCCCTGGCATGGCCTGGCTTTTTTTCTACCTCACTACAAACGGGGAAGGCGACCATAAAAATATATTAAAAAATAAATATCGGGGCACGGTTGCAATTTAAATGCTGCCTGTCTGATCCACCCTAATGCCGCAGGGAAGGACGTGCCACGGGTTATTAACTGAGCCAAATAAACATAAATCATCTCAGCCTTTGGCTCTACGCAGGCTTTGTTTTCACCTGCAAACAAAACGCTGCCCTTCGCAAACCGAACCGTCCCGGACCCGCGCGCCCCTGGGACCGTCCCCGGCGCTCCCGCCTCGCTCCCGGCAGCCCAGGGATGGCGTTCCCAGCGCCAGAATATCCCCTTCCAAAAGAGGGAGGCTCTGCTGGGTGGATTTCCAGCGAGGCGCAGATCCCTGCCCGGCTTAGGCGTTGCTGGCACGGGCTGGGAGCCGCTCTGCGCCTTTCCTTCGGGATGTAGGTGAGGGGTTCCGAGCCAGCGGGGCGGAGGCTGTGATGACACCCGGGTGGTTTTGAAACCTCAGACAAAACACTCCTGTTGAAAAAGGGAAAGGGGAGGAGGGGGTTCGTTGGGTTTTTTGGGGGGTTTTTTTGGAGGGTTTTTTAAACAGCCGAGGCAGATGGAGGGGGAATGGGACGCAGGATGCTGGGCACCATTCCCCAGGTGTGGCTTCAACCAGGACACTCCAGGAGTGGGTTTAAGGGATGGATTTGGGAGCTGAGGTTGGTTGCTTTGCCAAAAAAAAGGTTTTCCTGCTACTTCTGTCTCAGAAAAGGAAGACCTGTAAGATGTGGGCAGTACTGATAGCTGTTGGTGCCATTACCACCATCATCATCATTGCCTCCACTGTGTCTTCAGTGAGTTACAGGAAGAAACTCAGATCAACTGAACCTTCAGCCTCACCACTTCAAACCTGCCCCATTTTCAGCCCATTTACTGCTGTTTCCAGTGAGACCTTTTCCTTTATTGAAATATTAACCAACTTTCCTGATTGGCTCGAGACCCTCCTGCTGTTAATTACTAACAAGCGCAGCTCACCACTTTGCGCAGTGGCAGCGAAGGACGAGGGGTTTGTCCAAGTGACCAATTTGCATTGGCTGAATAAAATGATGGTCGAAAGAGGTTACAAAAAGGGCTGTGATTGCTGTCCCGGGATCCCGGGCAGCTGGAGCGGCGCCAGGAGCAGCACTGGGGAGGGGGGGCTGCACCCCAAAGACCCTTTTTTGGGGAGCATCCCGGCGCAGTCGTGCCCCATCTCCTGGCCCCCTCGGGCCTCTGGTGTGTAAACTGGGAGGATAAATGATGGATGCGATTGCTAAGAACAACAGGGATGTTGATAGCAACCCCAGGGGCGTGTTAGGGAGCCGTGCAGATGCCGGGCTCGGCAGCTGGCCCGGCTTGACGTCCCCCCGCCCGTGTTGCAACTGCGGGCGCAGCAGCTGCCAGATGAGTCACCCCGACCCACTGGCCCCGCGCTGGCCCAGCCATGGGAGGGCTGGGCTGGGCTCTGTCCTGCTCAGGATCCAGATAGGAATCCCCTCGGGAGCATCCTCTGCCTCCCTGGGGCTTGGGGGATAACGGCGGATGCTGCAATGATGGGGTGGGAAACAGCAGAGGAGGAGGAGGAGGAGGAGGAGGAAGAGGAGGTGGTGGAAGGTCTGAGGATGGCTCAGCTTCGAGGGGCAGAAGGAGAAAGGCACTTTTTTGCCGAATTTCCCTCGCTGTGACAGGGTGGCACCGCTCAAACGTCGCTTGCAACACCCCTTTTCCCAGCAGCTGCCCCACCACACCTGTGTTTGCTGCCCTGGGCTTTACCACCAGCCTGGTGGTTCCCGGAAAATCCACCAGCATCTCTCAGGATTCCCCCCATGGATCTGGGGCTCCCTCAATGCCCCAGCCGTCCACCACTTCTGGTGGGGCATCTGCAAAACGCCACAAAACCTCCCAGAAAAGGTGCACTACGAGAGGTTTCCACAAAGGCCACGAGGAACAAGCTTGAACTGGTCAGCAAAAGGGCTGGGTAGGACTGGAAAGGTCTATTCCATCCGGGTTTCTCGAGAGTGGAAAACATGTTTGCTCTGCATGCGTGTAGCTTTAAGATGAGCTTGCTTTTCCAGCAGCACATTTCCGGAGGATTCTTGGAGAAACACCAAATTTTGCCTAATTCAGGCGTTTAAAGGCCCGCAGCCTGATTCTGTGCAGATGAGAGTGGAGCCTGCACTGAACGTTCCCCTGGGATGTGCCCGGGGCTTAGGGTTAGTGTTGAGAGAGGGAAAAAGCCTAGATGCCTAGGGACACTGGGGCTGGAAAATACATGCCAAGAGCATCACGGCAAGGCCCCAACATTGTTGCCCTCTCATCTTTTTCTTGGGGTTAGGGCCAGGGTTCAGAATAGAATTGGATTAGGGCTAGGGTTAGGGTTAGGGTTAGTGTTGAGAGAGGGAAAAAGCCTAGATGCCTAGGGACACTGGGGCTGGAAAATACATGCCAAGAGCATCACGGCAAGGCCCCAACATTGTTGCCCTCTCATCTTTTTCTTGGGGTTAGGGCCAGGGTTCAGAATAGAATTGGATTAGGGCTAGGGTTAGGGTTAGGGTTAGTGTTGAGAGAGGGAAAAAGCCTAGATGCCTAGGGACACTGGGGCTGGAAAATACATGCCAAGAGCATCACGGCAAGGCCCCAACATTGTTGCCCTCTCATCTTTTTCTTGGGGTTAGGGCCAGGGTTCAGAATAGAATTGGATTAGGGCTAGGGTTAGGGTTAGGGTTAGTGTTGAGAGAGGGAAAAAGCCTAGATGCCTAGGGACACTGGGGCTGGAAAATACATGCCAAGAGCATCACGGCAAGGCCCCAACATTGTTGCCCTCTCATCTTTTTCTTGGGGTTAGGGCCAGGGTTCAGAATAGAATTGGATTAGGGCTAGGGTTAGGGTTAGGGTTAGTGTTGAGAGAGGGAAAAAGCCTAGATGCCTAGGGACACTGGGGCTGGAAAATACATGCCAAGAGCATCACGGCAAGGCCCCAACATTGTTGCCCTCTCATCTTTTTCTTGGGGTTAGGGCCAGGGTTCAGAATAGAATTGGATTAGGGCTAGGGTTAGGGTTAGGGTTAGTGTTGAGAGAGGGAAAAAGCCTAGATGCCTAGGGACACTGGGGCTGGAAAATACATGCCAAGAGCATCACGGCAAGGCCCCAACATTGTTGCCCTCTCATCTTTTTCTTGGGGTTAGGTCCCTGTGAGACCCCCCTGATTCAGGATCCCATTCAGACCCCACATATTTCGGATCCCATTCAGACCCCACAGATTTAGGATCCCTCCTCATCCCCAGCTGTAAGCAGGGTCACCGCAGCTGTGTTTGGGTGGGTTACCCCGGGACAGCCCGAGTGGGGGTCCCAGCCTGAGCCCCCCATCCCTCCCCACGGCCTCTGGGGTTCCTTGGCAGCTCGACCCCCATATCAGTTACAGCAGCAGATGAGATGTCATCGCCCCGAGAGGCCGGGCCTTGCTTCACAAGCCTCTTCCTACGAAGAAAGCCAAATTACTTTTTTTTTTTACGGGAGAAGCGCACATGCTCTCACACACACACCCACACACACACACACACACACACACACACACACAGAGCGCCTCGGTAATTAACTTAATAGGTTTCTTACAGAATGCCCCGTGAGTGATGCTCAACATATTCAAGTGTTGACAAGACAGGCGCTGAACCGGACGCCCACACAACGGGCAAACAAACGAGGCTCAGAGCGCAGACACACCTTCATTGTCTGAAACCTGGAGTAAAACTCCAAACCCGCCCTTGTGAAATGGGGAGCCGAGCAGATGGGGCTGAGTAACCCTTCAGCTGCCAGGACCTGCCGCAGGACGCGCGGGACGTGGCGCCGGGTCGTCCCCAGGCGTCCAAAATCAATTTATCAGGGTATCAAGCAGGGGAGAAATCGCTGTGGATCCTTCCATGGGTATCTGGGGATGTGCTGTTGGAAGGGTTTTGGCTCACCAGGACCATCACTGGGGAGTTGGACTTGATCCTTGTGGGTCCCTTCCGACTCAGGGTATTCCATGATTTGCTGAGTGCTGTAATAAATTATTAACAACTTCTCACTCCTCCTTAAAGGAGAGATATTCACCTCTTGGAAATTGGCTGTAAATCAAGGGGGATGAACACGGTGCCATCCTCTGGGTTTGTTCCAGTTCAATATTTGGGCCATTAATATTAAATCAAAAAAAAGACTGAGGACCCCTTGGTGTTGCTGGAGAGCCCTTCCCTGTGTCCCACCCATCCAGTTCCCAGAGGAGTCATTCCCTTCCCTCCTACCTCAGGGAAGTATTTACAATAAAAGACACAATTTTGATTAATCCCTGCTGGCTGGTGGGTGGGCTCAGCCCCCATCTGAGGAAAGCCAAGCCGTGCCAATGAAACCCCAAACTAAAGAGTCACTCCCCCCAAAAAAGAGGGAAAAAACCCCCATCTGGAAGAAGGATTAATGGAGAAACCAGTTTGGACAGAGCTGTGTTGTAAGAGGCAGCAGAGATCCCTCTCCCTCTGGCTCGGGGTGGGATCTTGAGTCAGGAAAATTGCTTAAGAAAGGGTGGTCGTCCATACAGGTTTCACCGGGTTGGGAAACGTTCTCCCGGCGAATGGGACCCGCGTGGAGCAATCCCAATTCCCAGGGCTGTCATCGTGGTGCAGCTGATGAGCTCCCGAAACCCGTCGGGCTCCCCCGGCGTCCCCTCTGCCCGCTCCGTGCGGGATGGGGCTCTGCAGCTGCTCCCTCTCCCTGTCCCAAGGGGATCGGATCCAGTTGGATCAGGGGGCAAAGTCTGTCCGTGTGTGCTGACGAGGCAACAGGACCATCCCAACACGTTTTAGGGGAAGGGAGGGCTGGATTTGGTGGTTCCTCCCCTGTCCCACCTGCACGGGGGCACTTCATGGAGCCAACGTTATTCCTGCTTTTAAGAGATACAAAAAACCCTTTCCAAGGTTTTGATCAACCAGACCCCAGTGCATGGATATTTTGGGGAATTTTTCCGCCGGGAGCACACGGACCATATCCAAAGAGCAGACCTGGGCTGCAGACGGGCGAACCCACGGGGCTCCGGCGCACGGGAATTAAGGATTTAGCTGGGAGTTAGCTCCGCATTGTCAGGGAATTAAAGGTTTACCTGCACGTTGCAGACGGAGGCTTAAAGATTTTACCAACGCGTCAGATTTACAGCTCTCCCAAATTTCGACACCCTTGGGTTTACCCCGCCAGGGAGGATTTTGACCAGGTCTGGGCTGTTCTCCTGATGAAACGTGTGCCGGTGGGGAGGGTGGTGGGAACTGGGGCTCAGGCTTTCCCCACGGCCACGTGGCATCCCAAAATTAGCCCCAAAAAGCCCTGCAAAAAGCCTGGAGATGGAGCCAAGTGGAATCAAACCTTGTCCTGCCATGCAAGTGCAAAGCCACCGGCACAACACTCCTTGGAGAAGGAATCTTTGCACCGAGGTCTCTTTTCCCTCCCTAAAAAAACACCCTGGAAGGTTTGTGGGAGCTGGAGCATCTCTTCCTCCAGCAACGTGTGGTCCTTAAAGCACAAAACCAAGGTGAGACCTGGAAGGGGCTGCGGGGGCAGCGAGTCCTGCACACCCAGCAGGACCTTCCCGAGAGTTCTCAGGGACAAATCCTGACATGACACAAAGGAAAACACATCCCAAGAGTTCTTAGGGACAAATCCTGACACGACACAAAGGAAAATGCATCCCAAGAGTTCTCAGGGACAGATCCTGACACGACACAAAGGAAAACACATCCCAAGAGTTCTTAGGGACAAATCCTGACACGATACAAAGGAAAACACGTCCCAAGAGTTCTCAGGGATGGATCCTGACACGACACGGGTCCAACACGTCCCAGGCGCCCTGCAAAGCCCTGGCTGTGCGCTGCCCATCGGGAATGGCAGCGCAGCCTCCTGCGTGGTGCAAGGCAGAGGGGCAGGAGCTGTGCAATTCCCAGCCCGGGGCGAGCGGGGCTCACCCACACACTGGGAACGGGAGCTGGAGGCCGGGCCCCGATGGCAGCAGGATAAGGCTGCCCTTGCGTAAGGCGTGGAGCACCCGTGGCGGGAGCAGACTTGCTCTGGGCTGCTGTGGCCCAGCCCGGCCCGTGCCGATGGCTGCGGGATGGATCCCGTCCTGCACAGACCCACTCCCGGCGGCGCCGATGGGGGTCCCTTCCCCGGCCCCTTCCCGCTCCCTCGGTACAGAGAGGTGCAAAATAGGCTGTTGTTCGCGAGGGCGCTGCTGATTATTAATAATAACTCAGCTCCGTGGTGCTCCAGTTTTCCCCAGCGCCTTGGCAGCCGGGGCCGGTGATTTAGCGCAACTTAATTATTCCTGGCGTTTCATCACCTCTTGTTTTTGATGTCTGTGTCTCTGTCAGTGCCTCACCTTCGTGACTAAGAGAGCCAGGGAAAAAAACGGGGGGAAAAGGGAGAGAAAAGGGGGAAAGCCCCGAGTTGGAGGGCGCGGAGCTGCTGCCCAGTGGCGGGGCAGGCTCGGGAAGGTGTTCCGTGGGGAAGCTCCGGGTGCTTCCCTCCGTGGCACGGGATGTGCTCAGGGATGCACTTGTGGGGAGGTTGGCCGTGGGTGTGGGGGCCTCTCACCTGAACCCACCCGTGGGTTAAAGCTGTCCCACCCAGCAGCAGAGCCAGCAGCATTCCCTGCCTGCTGCCTCCCAAAGGGAAAGGACAGCTTCGGACATTCTCCACTCCTCAAACACCCCAGCGGGGACTGAGCGTCTTCCCTGGCTCTGGGAAGTGTTGGATTTGCTGGATTTGGCTCCCCAGCACCCGGGGGGCTGCCAGATGAGGGCTGGTATAGGATTCCTGTGGCTCCCAGTCCTCCATCTCTGCCACAGAGCCTTGAGGAGCCACCAACAGAGCTGGGACCAAATCCCGGGATGGTGCCTTGCATCCACCTTGCTGGTGCCACCAAGGGACACCAGGGGACATCAGGGACACACAGAGGGAAGGATTCAGGGGACAAGTCGCTCCGGGGACTGGAGGGATCAGGGCTGGAAGCCCACGGGTGGCAGGGGGACCATCCTGCGGGAATGCAGCTGGACAAGGGTTGGGCACTGCTGGATTTCCTGGAGAAGACACAGCCAGGGGCAGGAGGGATGAGGCAATCCCATCATCCGCCCCTATGGAAATTGGCAGGAGACCCTTGGCATGGCTATGGAGCCACTTTGGACTGCAGTCAGGGTGTCAAAGCCAGATGTCCCTCTACTTCCCCATCCCTCATCCCCAGCGAATCCCTCCCAGCAGGATAAAGGAAGGATTGCAGTGAACACACAGGGCTCTGCACCAGGTAAAGCCCCTGCTGGGCTAAACTCCATTTTAAGGAACAAAACTCCCTTTTCCAATAGTATTTTCCATCCATTCACTGCCCAGCGTGTCGGAGCAGTGGGTGGGTTCCATGACCACATTTTTAGGTGTAGAAGCGCCACTTCATCCCTGAATTGTTGGGATCAAACACTTCCCATGTCCCATTCCCAGCCCTGGGGCATCACCGTGCCCGTGTCCCCATGGGAATATCCCTAAGCATGGAAATGTGCTGCCACAGGAGACTGGGGCTGCCCGTGTCCCATCCCATGGAATGGCTTGGCCAGCTTGTCAGGTTGGGAACTTCCATGTTCAACCAGGTATGGAAGCTCCAAGATTCCAAAGGGAGAGCCAAGGGGAATTCAGCTGCCTGTCCCTGACTGCTTGGGAAAGCACCTGTGAGACGTGGGGTGGGACAGAGGACCAGGACACAGGGCCAGGATGTGGGATTGGCACGTGGGGTTGGGATGCAAAGTTGGGATGTAGCACCAGGATGCAGAGTTGGGATATGATGTTGGCATGTAGTTCTGGAATGCAGGGCTGGGATGAAGGGTTTGGGAGGTAGTTCTGGGATGCAGGGCCAGGATGCAGGGTTGGGTTTGGGATGCAGCACTGGCATGCAGGATTGGGATGTAATATTGGGATGCAGGACCGGGATACAGGGCCAGGATTTAGCACTGGGATGCAGGGCTGGGGTGTGGGATTGGGATGTAGGGCAGGGATGCGGGATTGGGATGTAGTGCTGGGATGTAGCACAGGGATACAGGGTTGGGATTCAGGACTGGGAGGCAGGGCTGGGATGTTGCTGGGTTGGGATGCAGTCCTCGTATGCTGTATTGGGATACAGGGCTGGGATTCAGGATTGAGATGTAGGGCTGGGACTCAGGACTGGGTTTCAGGGCTGGGATACAGCACTGGGATGTGGGCTGGGACATTGCCTGGAATATTCCCACTTTGGGCCACATCCAGGGCAGCTCAGCAGGTGCCCATCCAGAGGCCAGGCTGCTCCTGGATCCGGCTGGGATCCGGCAGCACCTTCCCTGCAGCACCAGGACCCTGGAGATGGGCGGTGCCAGCCCGGGTTGGCATCCCTGGGAGGGCACCAGGAAAACCCAGGCTCCACTCCAGGCCACGCAGAACTCCACAGAGCGCCAGCAAACCAGAGCAGAAAGCCAGGAATTTTCATTAAAGGCGGGGTGGGGGGAGAATTAAAAACAAAAAAAAAATAAGAAAAAAAAATAAAAAGCCAAGCCTTCCCAGTATTTCCCTGCGTGTCTGTGGCCTGGCGCAGCCCTTCTGCTCACGGCTCTGTTTATCCATGACAGACAACTAATTAACATCGGAGCCTCTTGAAAGGTCTTTTCAGAGGTAATGTACTGACAGAGGATGTCAGTGAGGAGCAGTGATTTGTCTAAGCAGTGATCACATTGTTTCAGACTGAATGAGGTGAATATTAAACTGCTTTAAATGCACTCTTCATAAAGCACTAATTACATACTCCCGGGGGAGTACGGGCAAGGAATACTAAACAGCCGAAAAGTCAACAGAGTGCTTTTTATAGTATGTTGCTGGGTTCTGTGTTTTTCTGTCTTTCTTTCTCTCTCTCTCTCTTTTACAGTAAAATCACAGCACGCTGAAGAATACACATTTATAGCACAATGGTTCACATCTAATTATATGGCAATCATTAGTTTTAACCTGGGTGTATTATATTTTCTTTGATATATCATGCCCCCCGGCATCTCTTTGCACAGAACACTTCCAAAGGCATTTTCTCCCCTCCCTGGAAAAAAATGTGCTTTTTTCTCCAGCATTGGCATTTGCTTATAAATTTTTTTTTCCTTCCCCCTAAACAAAAATTTTTAAATTGGCAGGAATAAAAGCGGGTAAGAAGGGGAGGAGGAGAAATCCGTTTAATCAAAATAAGAACCTGTTCCCTCCCTCCTGGAATCGTGCACTTTATTATTACCAAGGTAACTCCACTGGGGTTTTAAAGGGGAAAGGAAACACAGAATGGGCCATTAATGAATTCCTGCAGATCCTGCTGCACTCCTGGTCTGGCTCGGCCCAAATTCCTGTTGGGGGGAACAACTACTCCATAAATTCTTTATTTTTTTAAAAGCACAACTTGAGGAGGTGGCGGGGGTGGGTGGAGGGGGGACTGAAATAACCACAACTCAAATCCTCCCAGCACAGAAAACCTCAAGATCCTCTGATTCAAGAAGTAGAAAAATAAAAGAGCACCATGTGGCAGGGCCTGGCATCCTTGAGGAACCTGCTGCTTCCTCCTGGGAAGCAAAGAGAACTCCGGGAAGTGATGATGGGGACAGGGATGAGGAGGACAGTGGCTGTTTGGCCACCTAAGTGCACAGGGTACAGCTGAAACGCCCCAGGTCTGGCTGAGACACTCAAGGTCTGGCTCAAACGCCCGAGGTCTGGCTCAAATGCATAAGGAATGGCTCAAATGCATAAGGAATGGCTCAAACGCTCAAGGTCTGGCTGAGACACTCAAGGTCTGGCTCAAACGCCCCAGGTCTGGCTCAAATGCATAAGGAATGGCTCAAACGCCCCAGGTCTGGCTCAAATGCCCCAAAGGAATGGCTGAAACACAAAGGATCTGCCTCAAGGAGCAGCTTTCCTGCCTCCCAGCACCTTCCAGTGTCTGAAGGGGCTCCAAAAGAGCTGGAGAGGGACATTTCATCAGGAATTGTAGTGACAGGAGAAGGAGTAATGGGGTTCAAACTGAAAGAGGGGAAATTTAGGTGAGATATAGGGAAAAAATCCTTCCCTGCGAGGGTGGGGAGGCCTTGCCATAGGTTGGGCAGAGAAGCTGTGGCTGCTCCATCCCTGGGAGTGTCCAAGGCCAGGTTGGAGCAACGCGGGATAGTGGGAGGTGTCCCTGCCCATGGCACAGGGGGTGGAATGGGATGATCCTAAAGGTCCCTTCCAACCCAAAGCAGCCTGGGATTCCAAGATTGTAAATGCACAGGATTGATTCTCTAAATGTGGGCTCTGGCTCCAATGCACAGGACAGGAGTCATAAACGAGGGCTCTGGCTCCAATGTGCAGGATACGGTTCAAAAGCACATGGAGTAGGGTTTGACACGCGGGTTATGGCTCAAAAATACCTGGAGTAGGATTTATACACCCAGGTTATGGCTCAAAAGCACATGGAGTAGGGTTTGACACGCGGGTTATGGCTCAAATATGCAGGGTATGGTTCAAAAGCACATGGAGTATGATTTGTACACACGGGTTATGGTTCACTGGTGTCCCCTCTCCTTCCATGGACACTGTCACCAGTGTCCCCTCTCCTGCCATAGACAGTGTCACCAGTGCTTCCCCTCCTTCCATGGACACTGTCACTGGTGTCCCCCTCTGCCATGGACACTGTCACCTCCTGCCATGGACACTGTCACCAGTGTCCCCTGTGCTGTCAGTCCAAGGACACTCCACTGCTGTGCCCGAGCCAAAACCATCACGTGGGTGCCCAGCCCATGCCCCTGCCCCCCTTCCCCTGGATCAGCCACCACTCCACGTGGCTCCAGGTGCCCACGGAGTGGGGCAGGTGCCTCGTGTGGAGCCAGGGCTGGCTGGGCCCTTCCTTCGAGGTGCAAACTTCCTCGGGAAGGAAGAGTCATGCAGCCTTTAGATTTTTTTTTTCCCCTTTAAAGAACATGAAAGAATCTGATAATTACTTCTATCTACCACCCAACTGTACTAATTACCAACCTATTTCTTCACAGTATGACAGACACAGGCTCTCCAAAACACATAGAGATAAATTAGCACTAATTGGTTTTCCTCTGGCTGTTTGAATTAGTATTTAAAGCTCCAATTACAAAGCAGAATAATTACTATTAATGTCCTGTCGCAGTACAAAAGGCAGATATCTCGAGAACGAGTCCAGGTGTATTATTACACTGATTACAGAATATTTAACCTGGCTCGTTAAGACAAAGACATGGGGAAACTTTAAAAAGAGAGGAAAAAAAAGAAAGGGAAAGAAACCCGCAGATGGTGGCAGGTCCCTGCAGGGGATGGAGGGGGGGTCTTTGAAACCTGGGATGAGAGAGGTTCCAGGAGAAGAAGAGAGGGAGAAAGAGCAGGAAAAGAAAAGAGGGAGGATGAGAAAAGAGCAATTCTGTTGGAAAGCAAAGGAGGTGTTGGGAGGTGAGGGGGATGCAAACACCACCCTCCCCAACTGAGTCCAGCAGCATAAAGGGCACTGCAAGGTGCTGCAATGTCTCCCAGGGTTCATGACCCGCTGCCTTCCTCCTCCCAGTCCGCAGGCACTGCAGGGTCTGCATCCCTGAGAACAGGATTCTTTGGGAATAGCCCTTTTTCTGGGGACTGAACCTGTCTGCCCCTTCCCAGCTCCCTGCCCAGGAGGGCTCTGGAGCTGGAATAGAATTCCTACACCATGGAATGAGGGGCTCTTGCTCATGGAGGTGGGAAGGGGCAGGGGCAGGGCAGGCAGAACCATTCCCAGCAGGTTCTCTCATCCTCAGCACCAACCTGGTGATCCCGAGTCAGGAAGATGAGGCAGAATCAGGATGGACTATCCCCTTCCCAGGCATCCCTGTGCCTCTCTCTTCCCTGCTATCACTGCTCCCCAAATCCTTGGAGATCCCGTGTGTGAATCCAGCTGGGAAAGCACATCCCCATCCCTTACCTTCAAAGGAAATAAGAGGATGGTCCGGCCATGCCACGTTGCCATGGGACCAGTGCCATGCTCTGCCTTGGCACCGGGTGGTCCTGGTGCCCTCCCTACGGGGTGCCTCGCTCCTCATCCCATGCCAGGCACCAGCTTCATCCATCCCTGGAAAATCTCCATCCAGGGGGGATTCCTCTGGGCTGGGTCCTCCAGGAGGACCCCCAGCCAGCCCAGCCACCGTGCTGGGGGGACCCTGTGGGCAGCGTTTCGTCTCCTGTGTGCCACCAGCTCCGTGGCACCACTCGATGCCACAGGGGTCACATCCCACACCGGCCAGGACAGCGTGGGATGGGAGGGAGAGTCATTCTGGGGAGTGGGCAGCCTGGTTTTGCCACCTGGGAGACTCCAGGGCTGGGTTGCACACCCCATTGCCAGCCCCCATCCCGGACACGCTGCGGGAAGGTTGGGATATACCTCCACCAGAGTTCCATCACGAGGGGAAAGGTGTGGGCAGACAGGTCAGCAGTGCCCTCTGCTGCTCCCGGTCCCCTGCCACCAAGCTGGCACCACCCTGGCACCCCCAGTGTGCCCCAGGGAGGGTCACTGGGGCAGCCACAGGGGCTGCTCCGGCGCGGGGTGACGGGCAACGGGAACCTTCCGTGGCACGACCCGTTGGGGCAGAGGCCGCCCTGGCACCCTCCCCTGGCATCCCCATCCCTGCAAGGGCATCCCAGGAGCGGGGGGCAGAGCCCACCGCGGTCAGGGGGGCCCGTGGGTGCGTGGGAAAGGGAGGGCAGGGCGGGGAGGGATCTCTTTTTAAGAGCGAAGGTGGGTGGCGTGCGGGGATGCCAGCTGGCGATGGGCTCTATTTCTACTGACAAGGCTTTACCCTGTAGGTGTGAGGAATTCCAATTAAATATTCAGCCTATTTGTCTGTGTGTGGGAGAGGGTTTGCTGTGCAGGAGGAAAGCCTCACATTCAGCTCCGGAGCGAACCATTAAGAGAGAAATTAGCTCAGTTCATCAAGGGAAGCCAGCGGAGGGTTTTCCTCGCTCTCCTACCTTGTTCCATCCCTCGCTCAGAACCAGCAGGGGAATAAACCCATTGCATTTGGCAGGGGAGCGGCGAGGCGGCTCAGATCCCGGCAGAGGCAGATCCCAGCCGGGCAAAAGTCATTGTTCCCTGTGCCGGGGGGATACAATCCCAGCTCAAGCCACCCCAGAGGCTGCCGAGTGAGATCGATGCGCCGGGCGAGGGGTCGGAGGGACGCGGATTTAATTGCTCTCACATTTACCGGCCACCTCTCTTCCGAGTCATTTACAAAGCGCTAATTAATCATCGGGAGCCGAAAAGTTCTCGCTTCCAGATGATCTTTTGAAGGTGATAGTGCCCCGGGAGAGCCGATGCTCTATCGATGAGGGGCCCTTTAGCAGCAATAGGGGATCGATGGGGCTGCAGCGATCCCCCCCCTCCCACCCCCACGGGTTTGGGGTCGGGCTCGAAGCTCCAGAGAGGTCCCAGTACAGCAAAACCCCCGGGAGTACACCCAGACTATCAACTGGGGGAGAGATTGGGGTGAAAAAATGGCATTTTGGTACCAGAAAGCTCCCTGAGCAGCACCAGGGCGAGGGCAGGATGGAGCAGGATGGGGCTGGATCCTGCACTGGGGGAATTTGGGGGAGAATTGTGCTTTGAAAAAAAAAAGCAAAAAAAAGCGCCACGACTGAGCTGATTTCACCATTTTCTGGAGCTTGACGTGTTTTTGCCCTTTCGAAATAACTTTCCTTCTCAGAATACCCAAATTTTAAATAGAACCTGAAGTGGTGAGAATAAAAAAAATAACCAAAAAAAAGATGACTTTTTCATGAAACCACTAACGATATCCTGTTTTCCTCATCTGTTTTGGGGAAGAGAAGTTGTTCCTGACGGGAACGAAGCCGTAATTTCCCTCTCCTGAGGGAAGGCAAACCTCAGGCTCCCTCAGGTGATGGGCAGTGTCAGAGACTCAGGTCCTGGGACCCACTCACTGCATTTAAAATAAAAAAAAAAATAATTTGAAAGTTGAGCTCAAATGTCTTTCAGAGGATGATGAAGGTGAAGGTGATGGGGTGCCAGGAGGGGAGTGACACAGGTGTCCCCATCTACGGGGGTCCCAGTGCTGCACTGTCCCACTGGCTGATCAAACCAGATGCTTGACCACGCAGGGAGGGAAAACTGGATTTAAATGGCTTAAAATCCTCACTGGAAATTTCAGGGAGGAAAATGAATCATTCAGTCAAACTCCAGCCCTGCTGCCCATGGCTGAGTTAACCCCGACACAGGGGCTGCCTTGGGGACAAGCCCTCCCATCCCTGGGACAGGCCTCCCACTCCTGAGACAGGCTTCCCACTCCTGGGACAGACTTCCCATTCCAGGGACAGTCCTCCAACCCCAGGGACATGGTCACCAGTGACTTTCCTGAGGCACCTGAGACAGTTCCAAAAGTAATCAGGGAGGAAAAGCCTCGTCTGGATCCCATGGGACGTTCCCTGCCATGCTGAGCTTCCCTATTCCTTCCATTCATGGGATGCAGGGATGAGATTTCTACTCCTTCCCATACCCGGGATGCAGGAATGAGCTTCCCTCCCCATCCCATACCCGGGATGCAGGAATGAGCTTCCCTCCCCATCCCATATATAGGATGCAGGAATGAGCTTCCCTATCCATTCCAAACGCAGGATGCAGGAGCCTTTTGGAGTTTTTTACAATTCCCAAACCTCCCTCAGCTCTGCTGTCACATTTACGGGGCACAAAGCACCTTTTTGAGGCCGAGGAGCAGAACCCCCCCACTGCAGCCTCCCCACCCAGGGGGGAGCATCCCAACAGCACCCGCAGCTTCGGCATCCGGACCACTGCGCACATACATATGTATATATTTATATCTCTAATTTTTTCCCCCCTTTTTCTTTTAAACCCCAACTCCTGCCCCTCCATAGCAACCCGCGGCTGCCGGGGTCTGACTCGGGCGCGCCGTGGCTGGAGTTGCAGGCTACCCCCGGGTAGGTGTGGGGAGCTCCAGGGAAGCATCCGCCTGGCTCCCCGCGCGTGGGGGGGCGCAGGCTGCGCTGTGGAGGAGGGCAGGAGGCTCGGCGGTGACTAATGGCGCAGACACACCGGGCTGTCTGTGGCACCCGCCGATGGGGAGGGGAGGGGAGGGAAGGGAAGGGAAGGGGAGGGCAGGCAGAGGGTTTTCCTTCGCCTCTGCTGCCTCTGCATTCCCTTTTTCGGGAGACAGCGCGGCTCCCCGCCGGGCTCGGGGGCTCCCGAGGCGGAAGCTGGAAAGATCCCAAAAGCATCTTTGTCGCCGTGGCTGGGGCTCCCCGGCGGCGATGCTGCCGCACATCTCGCCGCCGCAGCCCCCGGGTCTTTGCTGCTCCCCCGTGAGCGGCCCCGGGGTGGCGTTTTTGTTTTCTTTTTGTTTTGGGGGTTCGCTAGTTTGTTTTTTGGGGTTTTTTTTCAGAGGTAAACCCAGATTCCGGAGGTTTTTAAGGCGCCTCGAGCATCGGCTGATGCTCAGCGCGGAGGAGCTGCGGGTGCCTCTGCCGGGCACGTGCTTTCCTGCCCTTTGGACGAGCATCCCCCGAGTTGGGGGGAGCGCCACTAAATGGGGATGCCAAGCCCCCAGACAAGTATCTGCCCCTCGCCTGAGCTCCAGCGGGGTGCGGAGCAGAGAATCCCACCCTCTGCCACGAGCCCAGCCCTGGCAGAGACGACCCAAACGGGCCACCGCAAGAGCATCGCTACGAGCCCCCACCGAGAAGCGTCACGGCCCGCGCCCTCCCGTTCCCTACGGGAGCATCCCGGTTTCACACACCCGCTGGAATGCGGGGGATGCGCAGCGCCCCCGGGGCACGGCACCCCCCAAAAGAGCCCCAAAACTACCCCCCCTCCCCGGCCGGAGAAAAGGACGTTCCCCGGTGGCACCGCGGTGCCAGCTCCCTGCGGGCCGGTGCGGGGCGTGCGGGTGGCGGTGCCAGCCCGGGGGCGATGCCCGGTCCCGCAGGAACACCCGGCCATTCCCCCGGGATGTAAAGGAGCTCCCGGAGCCCGGGCGAGGCGCGGCGGAGGGATCGGCCCCGGCGGTGGTTTCGCCCCCGCTCCCCGGGGAGGGGGCGAGGGGGCCGGCGGCCGCCCCCCGCCACCGCCGTGGGCAGCGGCAGGATGTGCTGTCCCTCCCCTGCACTTCCCAGCGAGCACTTTACATAACTTCTGCTGCTTAGTCACAGCTTCGGCTCTTTTTTTCTTTTTTTTTTCTTTTTTTTCTTTTTTTTTTTTTTTTTTTTTTGGAGCGATTTTCTCAGCCGCATCAGAGCTCGAGTCATTTCGGCAAAGGGAAGTCCCTTCCTTTCTTCCGTTCCCTTGGTAACTGCACAAATTTGCTCTTCAAATGATTCATGACCGGGGTGCTGTAGGAGTTCCCTCCTCCAACACAAATCGCTCCCACACAACCACACATGCCCGATTAATCATTGATTAGTGTCTCTTCCACAAGGTAGACCCGGTGAGTACATCGCTCTCCTCTGACCATCACTGTGGGGTCCCCTGGGTGCTCACGGGGTCCCCAAATACTCATGGGGTTGTGCATGCTCACAGGGTCCCCTGGGTGCTCATGGGGTCCTGGATACTCATGGGGTCTCCTGCATGCTCATGGAATCCCCAAATGCTCATGGGCTCCCCTGGATGCTCACAGGGTCCCATGGGTGCTCACAGGGTCCCCTGGGTGCTCATGGGGTCCCCAAATGCTCACGAGATCCCCTGGGTGCTCATGGGGTCCCATGGGTGCTCACAGGATGCCCTGGATGCTTATGGGGTCCTGGGTACTCATGGGGTCCCCTGGATGCTCATGGGGGTCCCTTGGGTGCTCACAGGGTCCCCTGGATGCTCACAGGGGTCCCCAAATGCTCACAGGGGACACACATAAGAGTTTTCAAGAAATCCCATCCCTGGACACATTTTAGGGGGTTATATATGAAATATTCCCGTGGGGATGGGACACAACAGTGACAGGAGTTCAGTGCTCTCCATGGAGGCAGTGATGGAATCGGAGCTCGGTGCTGGCTGATGGTGATGGAGAACCTCCCCTAAACTCCCAGTGGCATCAGCACAACTTTATTCCTGCTCTAATTTTTGGTTTCTCCCCCAGACTGCCACAGGTTAAACAAGCATAAGGAAAACTGGAATGCCAGAGAGTCACCCCCAACACAGCCAGGCTGGATGGACAGAGCCCAGCAACCAAAAAAAAAAAAAAAAAAGAAAAAAAGCCAGAAAAGTGCTTTTTGGACCCAAAATGCCACAAGGCTCCTCCACACATCCATGCCCGCACCACGGCTTGGGAAGCAGGTTGGGATGGAGCAGGGACTCAGTGAGCACTTGCCTGCCAGGAATACCTCAGCTGGAAAATAAAATTAATGTGCAAAGTATCTCCCTGCCATTTTGGTGGGGTTTTTCTGATTTATTCTCTCCTCGTTAAGAGGAGCTAATTAACAAACCATCATTTAAATAAACAGCAGTGAGAGTGTTTGTAACCTCGGCTTTATTGAATTGTGACAAATTATTAGCCTCTGCATGTTAAATGAAACAGAAGCACCAAGGAGAGAAGCTGAATTCCCATCTGGATAACGCCATACCTGTGTGGAGACGGAGCAGAGGGAGCAACTCCCGGGGCAGATCCCGCTCAGTGCAACTGAAAGATCCCAAATTACCCCAAACCCAGACGGGTTTCTGGGCGCTCAATGCTTTGGCACTGCGGCCTCACCCTAAATTCACCCCTGTGGCACGGCAGGGTCAGGAGCACCCTCGGGACAGGACGAGCGGAAAAATCCCAGCGGCTCCCAAGCACCTCTTTGCAGGCGCCGCAACCGTCTCGCTCCTCCCTGATCCTTGGCAATAGCAGGATAATAATCACCTAATGCACGTCTGTGCCGAGCCCGGCAGCCCGGCACGGCTCCCGGCGCTCCGCTGGCACCGCGGCTGCTCCCAGGAGGGGGTGGCAGCGCCGGGGTGCTGCCCACCCAGAGCGGGTGGAGGAGGTTTGGGGATGGTTTGGGATACCTGGTGCTTTCCCCTTTGCTCCAAACCCCGAATGGGAGCAGCAACCCCGCTCTGTCCCCGCCGCGCCCGCGCTGCGGGATGGCCGTGCCCGAACGGAGTGGAGCCACTGCGCGCCCACCGCACGCTTGGAGCTCCTGCTGTCCCAGGGGGAATTGCTTAACGGCAGCTCTTCGTGGGGCCTTTGGGAGGGTAATTACCCGAGCGTGCTAATTATGTGGCGGGTGAGCATAAAGCCAAGTGGCAGCCCCGTGGGGTGGGAGTGTTGGCGTTGGCAGGGATGCAGCAGTGGGATCGACTCTCTGCCACGCCAGGGTGAATTTCCCCCCAGATCAGAGCATCCCAGGATTGGTAGGATCATAGAAAAATGGAATCATTTGGGTTGGAAAAGCTCCCTGAGGTCACTGAGTCCAGCTGGTCCCCCAGCACGGCCAAACCAGCCACTAACCCAAGTCCCCAGGTGTTACAGCCACACGTGTGTTAAATCCCTCCTGGAATGCTGAGTCAGCCACTGCCCTGGGTATCCTTTGCCAGAGCCTGACCACCCTTTCGGAGAGGAAATTTTCCATAATATGCAACCTAAACATTCCCTGACACACTCTGAGGCCCTTTCCACTTGTCCTGTCTCTTGTTGCCCAGGAGCAGAGCCTGACCCTGACCTGGCCATACCTCCTGTCAGGCATTTCTCAGGATGAGAAATTCACTGAATCTCATAATGGATTGGGTAGCTAGCTCATCCCATGGGCAGGGACACCTTCCACTAGCCCAGGTTGCTCCAATCCCTGTTCAACCTGGCCTTGGGCACTTCCAGGGATGGGGCAGTCACAACCATCCTCACAGGGAAGAATTTCTTCTGTAGAATTTGGAGCGCAAAGGAAACTTCACCAGAGCAGCAGCCTCTGCTTATTTTGTTTTTTCTTAGTTCTTTTTTTTTCTCCCTTTTATTAATAAAGGCTTCATTAACAAGCAGCGACAGAAACTCACACCAGGGAACTGACTATTCCAAGGAGCCAAGTCATCAATTAAACCAACATTTTTCTCTGTTCTTTCCCTTTCAAACCCTCAGTTTCATCACCAAAAAGGGGAGTCGAGAGGGCTCCAGCAAGGAGGAACAATACCATGGCACCACGGACTACATCTCCCCCTTCTCACCCCAGCAAGGCAGCAGATCCCACTGGCATGGCAGGTTCCAGGGATTCCTCAATGTCCTAGATCCACAGGAATCATGGGTACTGAATGGCACAGGCAAGGAAACCTGCCCCAACACTCCAGCATCTCCCAAAATGTGGATCCCTCCTGCCTGCGGGATACCCAAAAGCCGATTTATGTTTTTTCCCCTATAGCATCAATTAACCCACTAAAAATTGTTCCTTGCCCTGACAAGATTTGTCTCCTGCTGGAGTACTGACTGTGCCTGGATCACGAGCGCTCTGCCAAAGTGTCCCCACGGTGTCCCTGCAAAACTGCTCCACCAAAGTGTCCCTGAGGTGTCCTTACAACTCTTCAGCAGCAGTCAAGGAGCAGGAATAGCAGCAGCCAGCAATTAACAGCTGATCTCTATTATTTTTTATAAATTCCAGCACTCTGGATAAGCTGGAGCCATGTACCATGTGCCACAGAGGAAAAGTTTCCTGCGGAGCACGTGCACGGCTGTCCCTTTGGGATGGGGAAAAGGGGCAGGTTGGACGAGCAGCCGGCCCCCCACAGCTCCATCTCCAGCCTCTCCTCACGCAGAAATCCCATAATTTTTAAGGTTAATAAAGCCCTTCTTTGCTTAAGGCAGCACCTGTTTCTATGGTGACACTTGCCACCCGGAGCCTGTTTATCAACCGGCGCCGCGCTGACAAACACGAGCGCCAGAGAAGACACGGCAGAGAACACCAGGAGAGGCGCCAGGACCTCCGGGAGCAGGGATGGGGTGTGTGGTCCCTCAGCATCCCAACCTGCCAATCCCGCATCCCTGCCGTCCCCGCTCCGCTCTGCGAAGCCACCGGAGCCATTGGAACGCCGGGAGCTGCACCCAAGTGTAGGGGGAAAAGCCACTAACGGGATGGGCGACGGGTGGGAATGGCTCTCCTTGGGAAACGTTGGCCACAATTCCCATCTCCGAGCCCGGACTCGACTGGGACATCTCCGTGGCTCGGAGTCCCCACGCCCTGCCCTGGGAAGGGGTGGGTGGAGGGAGCTGGGCAGAGCCGTGCCCGCGGCGGTGGCAGCCCCAGGCGGGTCCCGCTCCGCTCCAGCCTGGCACAGGATTTCTCCCCGGCTGGCAGAACTGGTTTCCATAACGACTTTCTGTTACAAACATATTTTGATAAAAATAAAGTTAAAGCGGCGAGGCTTTAGTGGAGTACAAATTCGCTGCTCTCTCCCTCCCCCTTTCTCCTCCCCAAGGAGGGGGAATAAAGACGGAAAGCTTTCCATTTGAAGGGCAGTATTTTCTCCCTTCTTTTTTCTTTCCCCACTGAATACAAAATGGAAAACCTTGTTTACTGGGTCTCGCTGTAAACTGGTTCCGACTCTGCCTGGTTACCTGATGCTCTACAGTATATACAGGATAATGTGATAAATTCATTTCCAATTCACTGCATTATCCTTTGAATATTTTAATGACTCATTGAATGGAGTAAAAAAAAAAAAAAAAAAGGAAAAAAAAGCTATTTCAAATGAACAATTATGCTGCATTAGAGTAAAGGCTGATTATATTTAAACACTGCTTCCATGGATAACGGGACATATCGACCTCCGCCTATAAGAGCTAATTTGGCTCTTATCTCTAAATAATTTTACACTGCAAATTACCATGAAAACCTAAAGGACTTTAAAAACATTCATCAAAAGATATTATTCCACTTTGTAGCAACATTTTTATTTAAATTATTTTGAATAGGAGTGAAAGCATCTCTCGTGTTTGACAATCGGAGCAGCGACGGAGCAGCGGCTGATAAGGAACGGCGAGCGGCACCGATGGGATGGGATGGGATGGGATGGGATGGGGTGGGATGGGATGGGATGGGATGGGATGGGATGGAATGGGATGGCCTTGCATCGCCCCCGATCCCGGGACTCCNGATGGGATGGGATGGGATGGGATGGGATGGGATGGGATGGGATGGGATGGGATGGGATGGGATGGGATGGGAGAACACAGTCAGAGCCAGAACCCAACCTTGGTGCTGTGCTAAGGCGCTGCAGCACCCAGTAGTGGCCTTTTAGTGCTGCTGGAGCTGCTTCCCTCCAAACTGGGGGATGGCAAAGCCGGGGCGGTACCCGAGGGATGTTGGGAGGATGCTGGGGTGATGCCCACATGACTCTGAGGGGATATTGGGCAATGCCAGGGGGATGCTGGACAATGCTGGGATGATACCCAAATGATGCTGGGCAATGCTGGGGTGATACCCAAATTATGTTGGGCAATGCTGGAGTGATACCCAAATGATGCTGGGCAATGCCCGGTGATACCCAGGTGATGCAGGGCAATGCTGGAGTGATACCCAAATGATGCTGGGCAATGTTGGGGTGATACCCAGGTGATGCAGGGCAATGCTGGAGTGATACCCAAATGATGCTGGGCAATGTTGGGGTGATACCCAGGTGATGCAGGGCAATGCCGGGGTGACGCTGGGCAATACCAGGGTGATGCCAGGGCACTGCCAGGCTCTGGCAGCCCCCAGCCCTCCCGCCGGCCGCCCCGTCCCTCCCGCAGAAAGGCACTTGCAAGCCCCTCTCTGCACCAAAGCAACAGAAGGTGTCACGTAAAGCCTACACGGTTATTTTAGAGCCAGTGTGCAAATAAGCCTGTCAGCTGAAGCTCCTCGGAGCCAAGAGTTCCACGTACCCCCCAACGATCTGCATCTCAACGAGACACCATGTGGCTGAGCCCGCCGGCTCCGCCGCCGCCCGTCGGGGCCGGGGCTTTGGGAAAACACCCCGGAGCCCTCCCCGTGCCCCCCCAGGAATGGGCCCCGACCCCAGGGCCCGGCCAAGGGGGTTTGTCCCGGAGCCCTGCCAGGGTGGTGCCGGGTTCGGTGCCTTTCGTGGTGCAGAAGGGATTTATGTGTGTGTGTGTAGATGAGAGAGATACAAATACACACACCCACGAGACATAGATGGGATAAATATATCCCATCGTTATAGAGATCGTATCAATATACACATTCTTTTATATAATATCACAGCGAATCATAGGATATCTCAGGTTGGAAGGGACCATTGGATCATCGAGCCCAAATCCCTGCTCACATATGTGTGTGTGTATATATATATATTTATATATACTTATCTCGTTTTAAGGAATAGTTGGAGTTGGGATCAGCCCCATCCCTGGTGGAGACAAATCACCTGGGGATGGGAAAACCCTTTCCCTTCCCAAAAATCTCCTTTTTTCCGCTCTCCTGCACGGCCTGACAAGGAATTTCTGACCTTATATACCACAAACTGAATTGCCCAGATGCCAGGGGGTGGAAAAAACCCCACCTTCCATTCATGCTGCAGGTTTTAATCCTACTTTTCCTTTCTTTGCTTAAATGATTTTATACTCCAAGAAAAAAGAAAACCACAATAATTAGCAAAAGCTAACGCCTCGGAAGGATCTGTGTACAGAAGGAAAAACAAGAGCTTGGGCTCCTTTGCGTTCAGTAAATATTAAAATTAATGAGAGACTTTCAGGACCCTGTTGTTAGAAATGCAGAAGGGTTTCTGGGAAGGATTAAAACACAAAACAACACAAAAATAAGCCCTGTACACAAATTCCTGCAATTATTCCAAGCGCTTTCTATTTTTCAGCCAATTATGAAATTCATGGAAAGTATTAATATCCAATTTTAATTTGCTTAATATTCCCATTAACAATAAAAAGTCTAATTAAGGTATCTGTACAAAGAGCCCTCAGCAGTAATTTGAGGGAATAATAGAGGAGAACGACGAGATATTTCTTGTTAAAGGCACGCTGCAAATTAATTGATATCTTAATTAGACTTTAGTACTAAGATTATTAGTTAGATTGATTCAGCGCTGAAACATCTCATTTTTAAAGAGATAAAAGCAAGCAGGAGAGGAACAAAGTGATTTTCCAAGATATTTCCAGAAGCAAAGCAGCGACACCCCAGGACCTTTCGGGAGCGGGGGCGAGGACTCATCCCCTGGACACAGAGGTGGGAAGCACCAGAATTCCACCCAGCCCCATTTTCCTCCTGTTTGCTTCACTGGATTCAAATCCTTTGCTCCTCCCCAAAAGTAAAAAGCAGGAAAGGGATACCAGATTTTCCCCAAGCCCACTTTTTTTTTTTTAAACCACAAAAACTACCCGGCAGCAAGAACTGTTTGGAACGACGGGTTTGTCTCCGCACTGAAAACTGGTGGTGGGGAGTTTGCAAAGTGGGGGTTTTTTTCCAGCACTTCCTTAGAAGAAGGGGAGGGAAAAAAAAACCAACC
This sequence comes from Grallaria varia, assembly GCA_013396735.1. Classification (NCBI taxonomy): domain Eukaryota; kingdom Metazoa; phylum Chordata; class Aves; order Passeriformes; family Formicariidae; genus Grallaria; species Grallaria varia. The sequence continues at coordinate 72,221 of VWZG01008039.1, read as the reverse complement.
ACCCTACAGCAATATATTTGGACCAGCCTGGCTCTTTATAGCCTGAGGAAGCTCTTCCCTACCTACACACCCGGCACCATTTACATTTCCCTGGCAAACACTCGTCCTGCGGGATTTCGCCGAGACGCTGCTGCGCCCAGAGGGAGGCGCATCCCAGGGGAATCCAGCCCTCCAGGCAGTGCCAGGATGCACCCCGATGCTTGGGAATGCCCCGATCTCTCTGTCCCCCAGTGGTCCCCCCAGGGCACTCACCGGGATGTCGGTGACCACCCAGTGCCTCCAGTACCGGTGCCGGGGGTTGGCTCTGTTGGGAGCGTCGGGATCCACCATCACCAGCACGTACTTCTTGTTCTGCAGGAGAGGAGAGCAGAGCACTGTGGGCACGGTGTGTGAGCAATGGAAAAGAAAAAACACCCTCCCAGGGTTCCATCAGCTCCCAAAGCCCTGTTTTTTCTGTGCTTTCCCATGTGCACTTTGATCCAAGCAAAACACGCAGAGGTGAGCGATGAACGTGCACCAGGGGAGGCCACAAACCTGCTTGGGATGATTTGCTCCTCGTGACCTAAACCTCTTTAAATAGTGGAGAAAAGTGTTTTCTGTCTCCTCGAAATCAAAGGCACCAGGAATTCCCTCTGCTTCCAGCCATCCTCCAACCACGTCCCACCACGGCGATGAGCCACAGCCACAAATCCCTGGGAGAAGGTGACGGGATGTTTTGGGGGGACAGGGACAAGCTGGACAGCCCAGGGCCCACGAGGGTGACTCTGAGGAGCCAAACTCGACCTCACCGCCCTCCCC
>VWZG01008039.1:54562-69929 GCA_013396735.1 Grallaria varia | reverse complement strand
AAAAAAAAAAACAAAGGAAAAAAAGAAAAGGGAAAAAAAAAAAAGTGTTAAAAAATAACAGCAAACACGAGAATAGAGTGCAAGTGAAGCTAACAGCAGGCTTGGAATTGGGGACAGATTGTGGCCTAGAAAGGTGACGGCACACGGGGCCGGGGGCCGGCGAGGCCAGACCCCCGTGGGGATGGTGCCCGGGGTCAGTGGCCCCGAGCTGGGCTGGCGGCGATTCTTCCCTCTCCTTACCCGCTGGCCACCCTAAGAGTCACAATCCCTCACCTTGCACCTAAAGATAGCAAAGCCCTCCATGACCCGAGGTAATCCCGGCTGCCTTAGGTGTGCCACATCCCCCGNCACCCCGAGTTTCCCCCACCCCAAACACCATCTGGGTGTGTTTGGCACCGCTCAGAAGCAATGGCAGCCCCAACGGTGGCGATTTTAGGGGGTTGTTTTGGCTGCTGAAATCCCTCCTCGACACAGGCTAAGAGCATTAGCTGCTGTCAGGGCTGCAGACGGGAGCCAGCCCCGAGGGGCACGGGAGCTGCTCCAGCTTTACGAGTGTGAAACAACCCCCGGGGATTTTTTGGAGAGCAGGGAAAAGGTGGCTTTGGATCAGAAAATTCCTCCGTTGCAGAAGAACAGGCAGAGTTTTACTGTGCAAGGGGAAGGGGAAGAGGGGAAGGAAAAGCTGCTTTGGGTTGCCACGGGTGAAAATTTGGGGTAACGAAGCACCGCCCAAAAACTTGTCACCCTTTCCTGCTTGGCCCGGAGCACGGGGGAGCTGTTGGTGTGCAGGACCCGGCGGGGACATGGTGCATCCCACCACTGTCATGGGTTGGGTTGGGAGGGAACTTAAAGCCCATCTGGTGCTACCCCCTGCCATGGGCAGGGACACCTTCCACCAGCCCAGGTTGCTCCAACGTGGCCTTGGACACTTCCAGGGATGGGGCAGCCACAGCTCCTCTGGGCAACCTGTGCCAGGGCCTGCCCACCCTCACCGGGAGAAATTCCTCCCCAATGTCCCATCTATGCCTGCCCTCTGGCAGTGGGAAGCCACTCCCTTTGTCCTGTCCCTCCATCCCTTGTCCCAAATCCCTCTCCAGCTCTCTTGGAGCTCCTTTAGGCACTGGAAGGAGCTTGAAGGTCTCCCTGGATGTTTCTTTTTTCCATGCTTATGGGTGACATCAATGGGGTCACCCTTCCAAGGGCCACCCTTCCAAGGGTCACCCTTCCCTGATCCCCCGGCTATTCCTCGCCCTGGGATACTTTAAAATTATCATTTAGCCATTGCAACGAGCTGCTGCATTCCCGAGGGCTCAGAGCCCTCCACATCCCTGGGAATGGGCATCCTGCCCCTGCTCCACCACTGGAGCTGGTGGCATTTGACACCGGCCCTACATTCCATGTTTTGTCCTGCTAATTGTTTCTAGTGGGAAGCAACAGCAAAAAACCCACTTATTACCGCAGAAAGCATTAGCTGCTCCAATTAGGCACAGGTTTAGGAAACTTGCTCTGAGCAGGCAGGGACTTTTCCAAGAGGCAGGCGAGGCAGGAGAGGGATTTGTGTGCCGAGGATCCGCGCACGGAGCTCGACAGATCCCGCCGAGCCGGGGCTGTGCAGGAATTAAAGACTTATCCAAATGAAAGCAAATAGGGTGTTAAGCGACACACATGTAGAGCGAGCGGTTTCCTTGGAAACCGGCACACATGGAAGCCCCACACACGCAGCGCTCGGGCAGTTTGGGCAGGGCCAGGGAGGCCACGGGGCTCTGCCCTGCTGGGGATGCCCATACTGGGCTGGGGATGGAGCTGGATTAGCCCAGCGGTGTCCACGGAGGCGTCTCCACCCCATTGGCAGCCATTTCTCCATCCCGTTGGCCACCATTTCTCCATCTCGTTGGCCACCATTTCTCCATCCCGTTGGCCACCATTTCTCCATCTCGTTGGCCACCATTTCTCCATCCTGTTGGCCACCATTTCTCCATCTTGTTGGCCACCATTTCTCCACCCCATTGGCAGCCATTTCTCCATTCCACTGGCCACCATTTCTCCATTCCACTGGCCACCATTTCTCCATCCCGTTGGCCACCATTTCTCCATCTCGTTGGCCACCATTTCTCAGCCATTTCTCCATCCCGTTGGTTGCCGTTTCTCCAGGGTGTGGAGGAGAATGGCTCAAAATGTGCGTTCTCCTGGCTGCGGAGGGGAGATGGATGGTGCCTCTCTTGCCTTGAGAATTGCCAAAACTAAAAGGCAGAGCCCCAGCCCGGCGCCAGATTCCCAAAGTGGGTTTGGATGATTTGGAAAAGTCCACCCGGATCCTCCCGGCTCATCCACCTCTCGGAGCTGTTCCTTGTGCATGCCCACCTGGAGCATGGGCTGCACGGGCAGGGAGGTGGGAAAGGTACTCAGAATCCTGGGGAACATCATTCCAGCTCTCCTAGGGAGTGGCCCAGGGTCCAGCCCATGTCCCTGTGGTGCAGGAGTCAGGGCGACGCCGCTGCCCCTGCGAGGTGGGAGCGCCGCGAGCACCAGCTCAGAGTCAGCCTGGGCTTTTTTTTTTTCTTGGCTTGTCCCCAGTACTAAAAAGTTTCTATAACAGGCACCGAGCTCTCAATTCTGCTGCTGCTGCTGCTTCGCCAAAGAGAAATTCCAGCTCCTTCCTCGGTGGGAAAAAAAAAAAAAAAAATTGTTTGCGACCGAGTTGTTGTGGCTTTTGGGAAGGAGCTGCCAAGCGTGGCAGGATTTCACCTTCTTATTTTAAACCTGCACCTCGCCACTCGCGCGGGCAGAAATAGGTCAGCAAAACGAACCCTACTCCGCAGGACTTGCCCAAGGGAACTTCATTGACTTTCCAACGCGCTGCAACTCTCCCCGGCCCTGCGCTCTCCCTCAGGACCCGCTCCCCGGACAAATGTTTATGCAGCCCAATGTCCTAATGGGAATTGATTCAGCCAGGGTGGTTAAGGAGCGTGTTTAAAGGTCTGCTCCCAGATTAAGGTCTTGGGATGCTCTTAGGAATGGATTATTTGCAAGGAAAGAACAGTTTGTTTTCCCTCCTAGGAGGTTCAGCCAGCTCCATGCAATAAAACCGCAATGGGCGTGTTACACACTCAACATAACCAGGCAGAAAGTGGGATAAATATTCCAGAGGGATGCTGGAAATACAGGGCATTGCACCTCTGGGTCACTTTTGGGGAGAGAGGAGAGCAACAGGCCATGCTTCTTCACTCAGAGACCCTACTGCGGGTTCTCCAGTTTAAAGTCCACCTCAATCCTCATCATTTCAACCCCACCTTCCAGCCAGGAGAGAAACCCAGGAGGGAATTAACACCCCAAGAACCACCCCCCACCCCCTGCTCCGTGCCCTCCTTTTCCCCAGCAGCTGTTTATTGGCATCTGGGCAGCACCAGCTAATGAGCACCACGCAGGTGTCCCCAGGCTGGGGACAGGGACACGGCGGCTGCTCCGCAGGCAGGGGAGCCGGGACGAGCTCGGGAGGCGACACATCTCCCGAGCGGTCTGCGAGGAGGAGGAGGAGGAGGAGGAGGAGGAGGCGGCGAGCGGCCGCGGTGGCAGAGCACAGCCTTCCAGCCCAATTACTATCACACGGGGGGACACATGGATTGGTGACATTTGACATTTTCTGCACGATATTTTGATGCAAAATGGCACCTCCGTCACAAATTATTTTCCAAAACTTGGCTTGGGTTCGGGTGGGTTTTTTTGGTGGTTTTTTTTTTCCCTTCTGGGGCAAAAATAAAAAAAATGCAGGGATTGCACAGGGTGGCATTCGCAGCCGAGCAAAAGGGCAGGGTCGTTGTTCCACTTCCATCCCAGCCACTGAGTGGGCAAAGCAAACAGGGTAAAATTCACCCATAAATGCCGGGCTTTGCTCTGGTGCACCTGCACGGCCCTTGGGAACCCTCAAAAAGCCTTTTTCCCTGTCCCCTCCCATCCATGCAGCAGCTCGGGATGGGAGGGATGGTTCAGGAGCATCAGGGGCTCAGAAGCATCGGGGGCTCGGACTCCTCCTGGCAAGACAGGGGTTACCGGCGCTGGGAATTGCTGAACTCTGTGCTACCAGACACCTCGGGAAAGCTGAAATGACTTTAAATGCCTAAACATTTTAAAACAAACCCTGGAACAATTGAGCTCCCAACTCCTCGCCTGCTTTCTCTCCCTCCTCGCTCTCTCTCTCCCATTTTTACGGTTTCCAGAGCTGTTTTACGCCTCATTACCTGCACACTGTGAGTGATGTCTGTCGGTCCTAGAGCTGTAAATACCTTAAATCATGCTTCATTAAGAATATCTCTGGTGCTATTAAAGAGCTATAATAGACAACGAGTTAACAGATGATTAAATATGAACTCCATTTGTGTCACTCACCGCGGGCAGGAAGAGGCTTTAAGTTTTTTAAACTCGCTCTCATTATCTGGGGAAGTGGGGCTGCAGCTGGCGGGGCTGGAGGGGGATGGAGGGATGTTCCCTTGGAAATGGAGGGATGGGGATGGAGGGCTGCTCCCATGGGGATGGAATGATGCTCATGTGGACATGGAGGCATCCTTGGTTGGGGGTGGAGGGATACTCTATAGGATGAAAGGATTGGAAACAGAAGGATGCTCCCATGGGGATGGAGTGATGCTTGTGTGGAGCTGGAGGACTGGAGATGGAGGGATGCTCTAATGGAGATACAGGGATTAGTACGGTGGAGATGGAGGGATGCTCTTATGGAGGCACAGGGATTAGTATGGACAGGTGGAGATAGAGGGATGCTCTTATGGAGACACAGGGATTAGTATGGACAGGTGGAGATGGAGGGATGCTCTTATGGAGACACAGGGGTTAGTACGGTGGAGATGGAGGGATGGTCTTACGAGGATGGAGAGTTGCTCCCATGGAGAAGAGGGATGTTCACATGGAGGTGGAGGGATGCCCTCATGGAAACAGAAGGATTGGGATGGAGGGGCAGAGATGGAAGGATGCTCACATCGGCATGGAGGGATGCTCCCATGGAGAAGAAGGAGGCATGGGGACAGAGGGACGGTCCTGTGGACAAGAGGGATGTTCACATAGAGATGGAGAGATGCTCTCATGGGATGGAAGGATGCTCTCAGGGAGACAGAGGAATGCTTGGGTGAGGAAAGAGGGATGTTTCCATGGAGACAGGGGGACTCTAACGTGGGGATGGGGCACAAGGATGCTCCTGCATCAGGAACACTCAGGAGGGACCGGCTCCTCCACTTTGGGACTCCGAGCTGACTACCTTGGCAGGCCTTTGATCCGGTTTTCCCACCTGGAGTCCAGTAGCCAGAGATCACAAAGAAAATCAAATAATGCAGGAGGAGAACAAGAGGAGATGCTTGGGATGGGATGGGATGGGATGGGATGGGATGGGGACCTGGGAGGAAGGGTGGATGGAATGAGGGGAGGAAGGGCTGAGGGCTGCCAGCATGGACGGAGATGCAAAAGGGACTGAGCATTGCCATCCCTCCAATAAAAATAAAAGCTCAGCACAAATGAATTGCCAAAGCACAAATTAAATAACAATTAATATCATCAAAATCCCATGAGCACAGAAAAATACCGGGGAAAATTAAATAATGAGTGTTTTCTTCTTTTTCTGGATTAGATCTTGCTCTGTGACAATAACGAGCAGTTTCACGGGCAGCTCCAGCGCACAAGTGGATTATCCCACTGTCACAATCCCGGCTCCCTGTGGGGCTCAGGGCTGCGGGTGGTGCCAAACATCTGGCACATCTGTCCCACTGCCAAACTGGCCACGGAGAAACGGAGCTGGGGAAGGGTCTGGAGGGTCAGTGAGGAGCGGCCGAGGGAGCTGGGGGGGCTCAGCCTGGAGAAAAGGAGGCTCAGGGGGGTCCTTCTCATGCTCTGTGATACCCTGATGGATCCAGGGGAGGGCTGGGATCTTCTTCCAGGGAACAAGCGATGGGATGAGAGCGACCAGTCTTAGGCTATGCCAGGGGACAGGCAGGTTGGACATGAGGGGGAATTTCTCCGTGGAAAGGGTGGCCGGGCATTGGAAGGAGCTGCTCAGGGAGGTTTGGGGTCCCCACCCCTGGAGGTGTCCAAGGAAGGACTGGATGTGGCAATGGGTGGACAGTGACATGCTAAGTGGGGACAATGACACACTGTGGGGTACAATGACACGTATGGGGGGACAGTGACACACTGGGGGGACACAGTGACATTCTGGAGGGGGGACAGTGACATGCTAAGGGGGGACAGTGATACATTGGGGGGAACAGTGACATGCTAAAGGGGAGACAGTGACATGCTGGGGGGGGACAGTGACATGCTGTGGGGGACAGTGACACACTGTGGGGGACAATGACATGCTGGAGGGGGTCAGTGACATGCTGGGGGGGGACAGTGACATGCTGTGGGGGACAGTGACACACTGTGGGGGACAATGACATGCTGGAGGGGGTCAGTGACATGCTGGGGGGGGACAGTGACATGCTGTGGGGGACAGTGACACACTGTGGGGGACAATGACATGCTGGAGGGGGTCAGTGACATGCTGGGGGGGGACAGTGACATGCTGTGGGGGACAGTGACACACTGTGGGGGACAATGACATGCTGGAGGGGGTCAGTGACATGCTGGGGGGGGACAGTGACACGCTGCGGGGGGACAGTGACACTCTGCTCCCTACGGGACCGCGCTGGCAGGGCCCATAATTGAATCTCGGTACTGGTGATTAAGTTCACTGGAAATGCCATTTCCATCTTGTCCAAACTCTTAAGTGGCCCCAGCTCCTTATCAGCGGCTGCCGTTCACCTCTGCTCCCCTCTGGTCCCCGGCGCTGACCTCTCGTCCCTGCCAGCCACGGGGTCAGCCCGCTGTGGCCCCGGGGTCACCCGAGGAAATTAATCGCAGAGCCCTCTGGGAGCCCCAGGCGGAGAGGGAAGAAGAGCCCTGCTCTCCATTTGGGGCAAAATCCAAGCATTTCGGGAGCGGTGGGAGCTGCTCAGTCCCAGCCCACCCGCTGCATCCATTTACCTGCAGCCACCCCCCCGCTGCCCCCTCCCAGCACCTGGAATTTGCTGCTTCCGAGTGGTGAGGATCCAAAAGCAGAGCCAGGGCCTTGCTCCTGGCCCTGTCCACCCTATTTAATATATCAGGAATATAGAGGGAATATATATATAATATCTACACTATATATATATATGTGTGTGTGTGTGTGCATATAACATATCTAAAAATATACATATTATATAATATACGTATAATATATTATATCTATTCCATATTCCCATATAGGAGATATATTGCTCTATTTCTATATCTATTTCTATTTTTATATATCCATATAGAATATGGATATATATACATATATATTTTATGTATATACACTATACATATGACAATACAGAATATATATTGCTATATTTCCATGTATATTTCTATATATCTATGCATCCACATGGAATATATTCTACATATATCCTACATATATTCTACATTTCCATATAGAATACACTCCCAATAGATGGTTAGATAAGGAGACAGACATATACTGGGAATACAGACAGATTCCAAATATTACTTAGCAATAAGATCCTGCAGTGAGATCTCAGTAGAAAATGCTTAAGTTTCGGAATAATGGGGGAAATCTACACCCATCTACGCCCAGAAACTGCTTTGGGAAAACAACCAAGAACTAACCCTCCCCTCACACAAACTGCTCTTGCCAGGAACATGAGGGAAAAGATGCTCAGCTCAGAACTTCCCTCCCTAGTCAAATATTTAATAATAAACTAAGAAGAGAAGCCAACTGTCTCCCTTGGATGTGGTTTTCATTTGGAAGTTATTAGGAGTTTTATTTCGGTCCAAAACATCTTTTTTTTTTTTAATTCCTAATGTATGCTTTGTTCTGATAAATCCACTTTTTCACACTAAATAAAGTCCAAACGGGATCACCCCTCTCACATCCCATCCCCTCCAGCCACCCTCTCCCAAGGCTCCCCCTCCCCAGCGCTTTGGTAATCGATCCTGGCCCCCAAAGCCTTAAATAATATTTGAAACAGTCCAAGGGAGCAGAATGTCCACGTTAATGTGTTAATTCCCACGATGCCTCCTCGCTTTGAAATCCAGGGCTGGGGTGGGGAGGGAAATGGGAAGCTCGAACGAATCCCAGGGAAAGGAGCAGGGGCATCATTAACGCAGCCAGATCCCTATCACAGACCGTGCCAATTATTCCCCCGGTGGAACACGGCAAGCTGAGAAGAGCTTTCATTACCGGGGCTCTCACAGGTCCTTCACCTCTGGCCAATCTCACGCTAAAACAAGCATTTTCTGCTCCACGGATTCCGAGCTCCATTTAAATCCATAATTGCCCTGATTTGGGGACATACGGAGCACGGGGACTTCATGACTAAGAAATCTATTAGTCAATAAGCCCGTTACTTTTAAGGGACCTTTAGTCATCTTGCCTCAATTTCTTCCCGGGTCGGGCGATGGCTGGAGGTGCCGATTTCCGCGGCAGGTGGGATCTGCCCCGGCTCCCCTTTGCTGCAATTACCTTCCCGGGTCACCCAGGGGGGAATTCAATCAGGGAAGCAGCCCGTGGGACAGCGCTCCTGCCTTGGAAATGCAATTCCCCGCCGCCGGCAAACAGCCCTTCTCCAAGTGACAAGGGATAGTTGATGGGTTTGCATTAATTCCCAGGCCAAGCAGAAGGTGTTCGGTCCAGGGGTGCTCAGGTGTGGATCAGACATGATCCCTCCATCCCTATTTCCCTCTTGTACCCCTGGTTCAGTCCAGGGATGCTCAGGTGTGGATCAGGTGTGATCCCTCCGTCCCTATTTCCCTCCTGTATCCCATGTTCAGTACAGGGATGCTCAGATGTGGATCAGACATGATCCCTCCATCCCTATTTCCCTCTTGTACCCCTGGTTCAGTCCAGGGATGCTCAGGTGTGGATTAGGTGCAATCCCTCCATCCCTATTTCTCTCCTGTATCCCTGATTCGGTCCAGGGATGCTCAGGTGTGGATTAGGTGCAATCCCTCCATCCATATTTCTCTCCTGTATCCCTGATTTGGTCCAGGGATGCTCAGGTGTGGATCGGGCACGATCCCTCCATCCCAATTTCCCCCTCTCCTGCATTCCCCCACACAGCCCTTTGGGGAGCTGTGGACAAAACAAAAGTGATTTTTCTGCCCTTTTTCATTATTTCTTTGTCCCAACCCTGGCACATTCACCCCGGCTGCTTCAGCAAACTCCCACATTGCGGAGCTGCCATTCCCACCTTCAGCCCAAACCCCGGGTGGATTGTGCATCCCGGGGTTCTCTATTCCCCCGAGGGGGCTGGCGGAAACGGGAGACAATAGTCTATTCTCCTCTTCCTCCCCATCCCTGCATCCAAGTGCCTTGCAGGAGCGCATTAAATGATGCGATTAACATCTGTCACATGCGGTTCAGTCTCTCTTTCAGTCTCTCCCGGGGGAAGGAGCCGCACGTGCAGGGAAAGGGTTTGTTTTGGTGGATTCGGCTTCTTTTTCCAGGCGCTCAGCGCACAGAGGGAAAAGCATCTCCGTGGGTGAAGTGTCCCGTGGCCGGGGCAGGATGGGGAGGGCCTGGCACCCCGCAGCCAAATCCTGGGGTTTTGGGGGTGATGGACAGACCAAAAAGCTGATTGTGAGGCGAGAGAAGGTTTTGGATCCTCAGCTGAGCATTCCCACAGTGGGGTCTTCCTTCCCTCTTTATGCCCAGGCAGGGCTGGATCCCTGCAGCAGGATCTCCCTTCCCCGTTCCTATCCCAAAATCCAAACCCTGCTCTATGTAATGCACATTTCCTGCAGGTTTCCATTCGCTCCCGGTGGGAGCTGAGCCCGGTGCCTCGAAGCTACCACCCAACCTGCTGCTGCTCCCAAAAACACCCCCCGTTCCAGGCAGACCCCGGGATGCTGCTCCCATTGCCCACCCTGCGGGGATCCCCCCGCTCCCCAAATCCACCAAATCCCACACCAAATTCCCTGCCGGCAGCGACGCTGTGACACCCCCAGGGATGCTCCAGCGCCCGGGAAACGGGGAGGAAGAAAAACCCCCAGTCCCAGGGGCTTTTTTGGGAGGGGAAAAAAGGATGAGGCAGCATCTTGGCAGGACAGGCAGGAGGATGGGATGCTGCTCCCGCGGCCGGGATCCTCTTTTAATTGATTTCTCATGCTTTGGTGGCTCCTGGCTTTAATTACAACCCAAGTGTTTGCTGATGCAATTACGGCGCACATGCGATAAAGCTGTTAGAGTGTGTCACTAGGTCGTAGTTCTTCCTTTATTTTTGGGCTTGTGTGGGAAAGGGAGGTGGTCCTTTCTGCACAGATCCCTGGGGGTAAATCCCAATCCCAAGGTGGGTTTCTTTGTGGTGGGGTGAAGGGTTTTTTGGTTGGACTTTTTTGTTTGTTTTTTTGCTTCAATATATTAAAAAGCCAAAAAAAAATATACATTTTTGCCTTGCAGCAGCTCATCTGGGGGTGAAATAATCCACTCAACATTCAGATTATCAGCTAATGCGCATTTGCATTAGAATGGGTTAGAAGAGCTCCCGGGATGGAGCGAGATCCCTGCGGATCAGCCACGGATCCTTGCCCCGGGCACAAAACTGCTCATGGAAGCAGTTCCAAACACATAATGAAACACATAACATATTTAATATGTTATATATATCAGAAATATATAGGAAATGCACATGTTACATAATGTATTTGGAATATACAATTGATATGTATAAAATGTATTGGGGGTATCCATAATATATATATAACATGTAATATAGAGTAGGAATATATAAGAAATATATTATATTTTGGGAATATACTTATTATATATAGACATATAGATACACACATGTATATTTATATATACGGATATATATTTATATATTTTATATATTTATATATTGTGTATTCTATTTTATATATAAAATATATTTCTTTTGTGTGTATATATATATATATATATATAAAATTACTTGGAATTTAATTTATTCACAATATTCTTTGGGAATGGGACCCTGCCACGGGATTTCACTACCAAACGCTTAAATTCAGGAATAATGGGGGTTAAAAAAGCATCATTGACCAGGGAACCTTGTCCTGAGCCCCCAGTGCCAAACCTCAGGGCTCTTCCAAGCACCCCACGCCGGGATGGCCGGTGCCAACCCCACGGAATCCATGGAAAACCAGCGGCACGCGTCCCTTTGCTCCGGCGCCGTGCCCGGCTCATCTTTAACCCACCCTCGAATCCGGGAGCGGCGGCCGCGGCTGAGACGAGGCAAAAACTGAGCCCCAAAAATGCAGCCACGCAATCCCGCAGGCGCAGCGGCAGCGGGAGCGCCGCGGTCCTGACGCTGCACCTTTCCCACGGCAGCTGTCAAAACGAAGCTGTCGCCCCCGTGACGGCCCCTTCGGAGCCTCGTTAAAAATGTGACGCTTCCCTAAGGCGAGCAGGGGGGAGACGGGGCCAAATTAATGAGGATGTGACAGAGTTCTGCGGGTCAGATTGGACTCCCCTTCCCGCCGGCTGCGCTCGGAATAAACCCCGGGATGGAGGGGAGAAGGAGGGGAGGCGAAGGGCGAGGGGTTTGGGGACCGGGCGCTCGCACCAAAAGAGCAATGCTGTGCCTGTCGGCGTCAATCAGGCGCATGGCGGAGGAGCGGGAGGCGCTCGGCTCTGCCGGGAAGGGAAGGGAAAGGAAAGGAAAGGAAAGGAAAGGAAAGGAAAGGAAAGGAAAGGAAAGGAAAGGAAAGGAAAGGAAAGGAAAGGAAAGGAAAGGAGAGGAAAGGAAAGGAAAGGAAAGGAAAGGAAAGGAAAGGAAAGGAAAGGAAAGGAAAGGAAAGGAAAGGAAAGGGAAGCCTCGTCTCCTCGCCCCACGGATCCAGCCTCCTCGGGATGCGCCGCGAGAGGGCTTGCCAACACATCCTTCAGCTCTCCCACTTCACTGCCCCTTCGAGAAACAAACGAACAGAATGGCTTGGTTTGTTTGGAATTTTTTTCTCTCTCTTTTTTTTTTCCCCCCTTTTTCTTTGTCTGGTCTGGGAGGCAGCGAACTTCCAGCAAGAAGCTGGGATAGACTGGAGGCGTCTCCAGCTGGCCAAGGGGCACCTGGCACGGATCAGCGGTGAAGGGTTTGCCACCCGAAAACCCCACGGTGCCAAAAACACAGAGCATCCACAATCCCAGCCCAAGTAACTGGGATTTGGTACCTCTTAAAGACAGGTGCAGAATCCAGCGGGAAATCCACTTCCAAAATGCCCGGCCCCCATGGAAGCTGATGGATATAACCCTGTAGCCATGCCTGAAGGGAAAGGGACACCCGTGAGCCCTCCTTCCCCAGTCAACAGCTTTTGTGGGAACTGGGAATCTCAGGAAAGCACTGAGAGGGTTCCATTTGAGGGCAACTCTTTAATCCCAACCCCTTAAAACTGAAATAAAGCTCGAAACAATCCTGAACCAACCCCTCGAGCCCAAACAGCAGCGAGATTCGGGAGCCAGTCCAAGCTCTGCAGCTTAGGCCCATCTCCAAATATCTCCCAACAAGTTTATTTATGGAAAATAAAATCAGTCCAAGATGTTCACAGCTCAGGAATATTTAATGCTGTTTGGTGAGAAAGTATTTCCAGCGAGGAGGGAACCGCACGGCTCCCCCGGCACCGCACCGGGCACGGTGCTGGCACCGACCCACACCAGTCACCCTGGGAGCATTAACTGGTCTGACTGGAACAGATACCTCCCTCATTTAGCTCATATCAACCCTGCCTAATTAATTGGCTCAGGAGGCTCAGCACAGGGCTGAGGTGAGCCGCGGGAAGAGGGGAGCGTCGTCGCCCCTGGGTGCCACCACGCCAGTGAGGATGCGCTGCCTGGGGATCCAGCCAGACCTGCCCCACTCCTCCTGGCACCGCCAGGGATGGCAAGGACAATTTTCCTGGCTGGGAGGAGGAGGGAAGGGCTGCAGAGCGAGGGATAACCCAGATGATGCTCAGATATGGCCACCCCTGGCGTGGGCCACGCCACCGCCCCTGTGCCAGCCGGAATCCAGGGACCCGCGGCCACCCCGGGGCTGAGGCCACACAGGGAGGTCACACGTGACACGGAGCTGTCTGCCAGGGCAGCCCCGGGCCAAGGGCAGGCCAGAGGCAGCGCGGACGGGAGTCACTTTAATAGACACCTGTCACCTGACGGGGAGCGTTAATGCGTCCCCCTGCTCCCCTGGGACACGGGAGAACGTCCCCATCCTGGCTGCCACCACCCCAGGGGCTGTCACTTGGCAAAGGGGGGGACACACAGAACAGCCAGGGAGGGAGGGAGAGCACCAGGGCAAGGCCTGGCTCTTACAAACAGCTCCGCTCTCCATGGAAGACGTCTCCGAGTCATGCACCGGGGTTGGAAATGTCTCCCATTATAATTATGAGTCATTCGTGACTCAGTGACATTTCTGGAATTAAAAAGCAGGGCCTGGCCCAGGCTGTGCTGCCCCGTGCCAGTGCCACACAACTTCTTTCTGATGCCATTTCCCAGACAAGCAACCCCCCTCGGGAGGCATCGCTCCCCACCCTGGATGTGCAGCCATTCAGGGATGGTCCCCTGGGATAGCAAGTTTGGGGTTCACATCCCAGTGGGGTCTCTTTGAGAGAAGGAAAAACTGGAATCTGAGCCCAGACCAATCCCAGGTGTGGTGCCTGTGGCTGGAGCAGCCCCAGGGATGTCATGAGCTGGGTGGGATTTCCCAAAGTATGGTGTTTAGACATAAATTCCTTAAAATAAATAAAACCAGCCCGTGAAATAAACAAAAGAAACTTCCAATGGCCTGGGCCTCACAACACACACTGAGGTTTAGTGCAAAACTGGGGCCACGCTGCTGCTGCAAAACAGCTGCACGAAAAAAGGGGGTTCAGGGACCCTTGGACACGACAGGGTTGGGATGCTCAGGGATCAGGATGCTCAGGGGCTGGGATGCTCAGGGATCAGGGTGCTCTGGGATTAGGATGCTCTGGGATCAGGGTGCTCAGGGGTCAGGATGCTCAGGGGTTGGGATGCTCAGGGATCAGGATGCTCTGGGATCAGGATGCTCAGGGGTCAGGATGCTCAGGGATCAGGATGCTCAGGGGTCAGGATGCTCAGGGATCAGGATGCTCTGGGATTAGGATGCTCTGGGATCAGGGTGCTCAGGGGTCAGGATGCTCAGGGGTTGGGATGCTCTGGGATCAGGATGCTCTGGGATCAGGATGCTCAGGGATCAGGATGCTCAGGGATCAGGATGCTCTGGGATCAGGATGCTCTGGGGTCAGGATGTTGAGGGGTCAGGATGTTCAGGGGTCAGGATGCTCGGAGGTTGGAACACTCAGGGACCAGCTAACCACCACATCCACCAATACTCCAATCGCTCCATGCAGAGACGGAGCTCATGGAAACCCAGCCAGGCTGTGGCAGGGCAGGGTTTGGCACCAAAGCAGAGCCATTCCCTGGGACTGGGGGGCTTTGGGATACCGGGAAAACCCAGCGTGGCACAGGAACCCTCCGTGCACATCCCGCTTTGCAGGCGATGGACTGGCACAGCTGGGCACGGCTTGGACTGGCACAGCTGGGCACGGCTTGCACTGGCACAGCTGGGCACGGCTTGGACTGGCACAGCTGGGCATGGCTTGCACAGGCACAGCTGGGCAGGGCTTGCACTGGCACAGCTGGGCACAGCTTGCACTGGCACAGTGGGGCACAGCTTGCACTGGCACAGCTGGGCATGGCTTGCATTGGCACAGCTGGGCACAGCTTGGACTGGCACAGCTGGGCACAGCTCAGCACAGCTCCATGCCTGGGGAACACTCAGCACCAGCGCCAGGACTTATCACAGCAGGAACAGACCCGGAGCCGTCGCCCACCCCCCCAAAACGCCCCCTTTTTTAACTGTTATGTCTGAGAAGCCGCGACGTCTCTCCCGGTGCTGTTCCCGCTGGTTGAATCCCTGCCTGGCCGGGATACAACAGCGCCCAAAGAAAAGGGGGGGATAGAAAAAGAGGAGGAAGCATCAGGAGCAGCGACGCTGATTGACAGTGAATGGAATGAGGCGGCCAAACTCCATCGGCGCGGTTGGCAGGGCTGCAGCTCCCGGGTGTCCCTCTCTGCCAGGCTGGCTCATCTTACGGACAGCCTTGGAAAGGCTGAACTGGGAACCCCAGCCCAGCAAGCTGGAGGTGACCAGAAACATCGAGTGACACCAAACTGAGCCCCTCTCCGGACACCAAGAGTGGCCACATTTCCACCAAAGGTTTTCACTACAGCTGGAAGAAATCTGTCAAATCCCTCCCCTGTGTGTGACCTGCCCCTCCGTGAAGAGGGACAATGCCTGGGAAC
>VWZG01008039.1:35381-54453 GCA_013396735.1 Grallaria varia | reverse complement strand
GGGGCTGCAGAATGGTGGGGGCTCAGCATTTTGGGGGGGCCTGTTGCAGAATTGGGGGGGGCTCAGCATTTTGGGGGGGTCGCAGCATTACAGGGGTCGGAGGCATCGGGGTCGGGGGGCCTCCCCTCCCTCTCCCACTAGCCCAGTATTTGTTGGCTGAGGGAATTCCCGTGGAAGCTCCGTGGGCTCCGGCACTGCGGGAAGCCTTTCCTGCAGCACCCCCAAACTCAGGGAAGCCTCTGGAGGGACATCCACGAGCCCCGGGAGCCCTGGCCCAGGCTTGACTCCCAGCTGACGGCCACTTGCAGCCCACCAAAGTCCCTCGGAGGGTGTCACATCCTCCCCTGGTGCCCTCTGGGGCTCTGCTGGACCCAGAGCTCGAGGAGCTGCCACCCTGAGTGTCCCCAGTGTGTGTCCCTGCTGTGCCACCACAACACCCCTTTGATCCGCAGCTTAATTCCTCCTTCCCATTAATTGGTGATCAGGCTCTGAACCTTCTCGCAGAAATGCCGAGATCAAATGATTAGTTAAGAGACAGCCGGGCGAGGGGAACATGAAAGGGAGAAGTTGGGCTGAAGGATCTCCCTCTGCTCCCAAAAAACCCTCCACGGCTCCCAGTCCTGCCTGTCCTGGCCCTTCCTCGAGGCCCTGCAAACTCGTCACACCCCAGAGGGACCAGCACAAGATGCTGCGCAGGGAAATGTTTCCTCCAGGGGAGGAATTGCTGCTAAAAAAGGTGATTAAAAATACGGTACAATGGTCACAAACCTCCCTCGGTGCCCCAAAAGTCCATCAGCCCCCACAGTGGGGAAGACCCCCTGGAAGCCAAATGTATTATATATTATATAATATCTGGTTTTGTAGGTGATGGGAGGCAGCCCGAGGTGAACGGCAGCACTTCTCCCTCCCACAAGCTTCCCCTGGGATGGGGGGAAAAGAGGGGGTTGAATTTCCATCATTTGGGAAGGGAAATAAATAAATGCCAGGCCAGGAAGGGGAGTTTGCACCCAAACTATAGGGGAAAAGCACAGAGTGGAAAATTATTTCAATTACAACGAAAACATGTTTTGTTAGAAAATGTGGATTTGCTGTCGGTACTCGATCCCCACCCCAAAAAAAGCAATATCCAGGGCTATAACACCCCATCTCGCAGGGAGAATGAGTTATTACACCAGAAGATGAATGGCCTGCACTGCAGCTAACTGCTCCAGTTAAGAGAAAAATAGTTATAAACTTACTCTTTGCCCCAAAACGCATTTCCTCCCCCTCATCCCCGGGCCTCGGCTCTCCCCTCGGGTGAAGCTCACTCATGTGCCTCATTTTTATGGCTTATAAAAAATTCCGGAGGGGAAATTTTAATAGAAGTAAAAATAAGGTGAATTTTAGATGGGTGGATTTTTTTTCTTCTTCTTCTCCTCCCCTTCCCCCACCTATTTTTTTTCCAAAAAAAAAAAAAAAAATACACTTGAGGATTAAAAATAACCCGGCTAGTTCAATTGTGGGGAAGGAGGGAGGATGTAAATGAAGGAGCATTCTTATGTATAGCAGCGCTGCCGGTGCAGGGCGACTCGCCCCGCGCCTCTGTTCTGCATGAATAAATCGGGATAAAAATGAAACGCCGCAAAGAACTCCCATCCCAGACCTCCGGAGAGCGGCTCTCCGGGGCTGCAGCCACACGAGCCACGGGCTCTGCCTGTTTTTTAATGTATTTATAAAGAAAGGAACACTGAAATGGTAAATCCCTGCAGGGGCCGCGCGGCCGCTTTGTGGCCGTGGGTGACACCCCGACAACACCCCTCGGGTATCGGGGCTGGTGACAGCGGCAAAAATTAGCACCTGGTTCCATCATCACGGGGTCATTAAGGCTGGAAAAGGCTTCCAAGGTTATGGAGGCTGCCCTGTGCCAGATGCCCACCTTGTCCCCCAGCCCAGGGCACCGAGTGCCACATCCTTGGGCACCTCCAGGGGTGGCGACTCCAAACCTCCCTGGGCAGCCCCTTCCAATGCCCGACCACCCTTTCCATGAGGAAATTCCTGTTGAATTCCAAGCTGGACTTCCCTCTCCCAGAGAGGGCAGTGACGATCCCCTGAGCGCCCGGAATGCTCAGGATCTGGCCACCTCCTCCATCACTTCTGTTTCCCTCCGCTGAGTCTCATCCAGAAAGTCCTTTTGCTTCCAACATCCCAAGAGAAACAGAGATGCTGGAAAGCCACCTAATGACTTAATTAGCGTAAAATATGTGCTGGGAGGTGAGGACAACCCTGGGCAGGAGCGCCTGGAGCACTCTGAGCCCCATCAAAGCAGCCAGACTTTTCCACAGCATCACTGCCTATTCCCACTGCTCTGCCTGCAGATATTCCTGCCACCTATCCCTGTGGATATCCATGCCATCCATGCCATCCATCCCTGTGGATATCCATGCCATCCCTGTGGATATCCCTGCCATCTATCCCTGTGGATATCCATGGCATCTACCCCTGCGGATATCCCTGCCATCCCTGTGGATATCCCTGCCATCCATCCCTGTGGATATCCCTGCCATCCCTGTGGATATCCATGCCATCCCTCCCTGCCATCTATCCCTGCCATCCCTGTGGATATCCCTGCCATCCATCTATCCCTGCCATCCCTGCGGATATCCACGCAGGATCTCCCGACCCTCCCTCCCACGCCCCGGCGAGCGTGTGCCCGCCTGTTACACAACCCTGCTCGGGAGATCCTACGTGGGCAGACGTGGGTTTTCCTCGGCGCTGACAAGCAGCTCTCGCTGCGGCTCCGCGGAACAGGAGCCGCTTATATAAAGAGCCCTCCAAATTCCCCCCCGCGTGGGGGCTGCCCGGAGCCCCCCCTCCGATGGGAGCCGCCTTCCCACCCTCCCCTTCCCCGTTCCAGCCTTATGTGAAATAGTTTTTCCCCCCCTTCTAAAACAACCCAAACCCTCTTTGGTGGAGAAAAAAGCAGCGAGAGGGAGAGAGAGAGAGAGAAATGACTCAAGTGTTTTGTAACTTGTCACATTCGGAGCTGCAATTTGGAGGCAGGAAGGAGGCATCCAAAATAGTCGCCCCAACCCCGGGATTGTATAACAGAGATCCCCCTCCCCTCCCGCCGGGAAAAAAAAAAGGGGGAATTTCTGCCGCGGATTGGCAGCTGGAAAAAAAAAAAAAGAAAGAAAAAAAAAAGGCAGGAGGGCTCGGGGTTGTTACAGCACAGGAAGGAGCCCCCAAATTGGGAAGGATTACTCATCCATGGAAAAGGCTCCTGTGCTGGCGGGGAAGGCACCGGGGAAGATGCTGCAGGGGAGGAAGGATCCCGGGGATGTTTCTCCCGGCTCGGAGCCCCGCGGGGAGGCTGAGCTTTCCCGGGATGCTCCCCGGAGTGGGAGGTGATGCTTGGGAAGCGCAGCTGGAGTGGCAAAGTGGGACAGAGCGGGTTTCCCTGCAGGAAAGGACCTGCCGAGGGGCTGCTGAAGGGCATCAGCAACCTCCACTGGGCTCAGAGCAGGCTGGAGACATCCCAAATGCCGAGGAGGGGGTGGGAGATGCTTGGATAATCCCACGGGAGGGGTCAGGGTGGCAAATATCTGTTTTCAACAGATTCATGTGCTCCTGCAACGCAGTTTGGCTTTGCAACAAAAAAATTAATATAAAACCTCCGTTTCTTCACGACAGACCCAACTGGCAGGTGCATCTCTGCAGCCTTTGGGTTCACGGGTGAAAATAAAGTGGATATAAAGATGCCCTGCAACAGCAGAGACTTGCCCATACAATAAACCAAGACAAAAAGCCAAATTCCCAGCAAATTCCCAAGCAGAGCCCCATCACACCCTCCCTGGGATATCCCCACTGGAATCCTGGACAGCCCATGGCCCATCCCATCTCCACACAAACACGAGCAGCAGCTCCAATATGAGCACAAAACTGGATAATTCAACACAAAGTATACATCTGCGGGAGCAAACCAATTATCTCTCGGAGTTAAGCATTGAGGGACAGAAGTTTTAATTACCAAACCTTCTCATCCTCCCCTCCCACCCCGCACAAAAAAGTGTCTTTTCTGGCGAGTTTATTTAATAATAAAACACAGCAAAATTACATGTCAGTGGAACACGTGCAGGGTGCATGTAAGGTACAAGACGAGCTGAAATGCGTTTTGTCACCAGAGCTGAAAATATCAGTCCCTTTGATCTCTTTGGCTCCCAAGCAGCTCTGGAAGGAGAGAGTGGAGAGAGCGGAACAGGCGGCACATTCCGGGATGCATCCCAGCCCTTGGAGGGGAGCAGGGAGGATGGATGGATGGATGGATGGATGGATGGATGGATGGATGGATGGATGGATGGATGGATGGATGGATGGATGGATGGATGGATGGATAGATGGATGGATGGAGGGGGGGGATGGAGGGATGGAGGGGGGGGATGAAGGGATGGGTGGATGGATGGATGGATGGATGGATGGATGGATGGATGGATGGATCCCAGCTCCTGCCTCTGCACGTGCTCCCCGCTCACGCAGGGCCCCGGGGATCGACAACCTCCACTCCCGCACACGTCTCCGAAGAGAAGAGCAAGCACAACCCGGCTGCCTTAATTGCCATGGACAGGGCTAAAGGGTGGCCCTGTCACCCATCAGTATCATTTAGAGCTTGGGAAGCACCCAATTCCCACGGGGAATGCCCCTTTGGATCTGCGTGCTCAGATCAGTCTTCATTTCGTCCGGCCCTTCGCGCCGTTGTCTGGCTGACGCCGCTGAGCTGGACGGTAACGCCGTGTGATGCATCCCGTCCCCCTGGCAGCAGGATCTGGATGCTGCCAGGGCACGGGAGCCACCCCCTGCTCCAAAACCTGGCTGTCAACAGGGAACAGCAGCAGCAGCAGCAGCTCCAGCCTGCCCGTGGTTACTCACTTCCCAAGGCGGAGGCACGCGGAGGTTGCGATCCCGAGCAATCCTCCAGCAGGAATGTTTTTTACAACTCCCTCCTCCCCGCCCCGACTTCCTTGGAAATTCACAGCCAACCTGCTAATGAGTCTTTGTGAAACTTGTGCCTCTTTACCTCTAATTTTACAGCCTGTTCGGATTTGAGCTCTGTGGACAGCCTCACATTTGGTTTGGAATTACAGGCTGAGTGGCTGTTCTCTCCTATTATTGTGCTGTCAATCTCGTATTAGCACATTATAATATGCTACACTGAATGCATCTGTTCTGTAGATCACAAGTCCTAATTGTCATTTGTTGAATCACTTTGTCTTATATGATTGTTAAGCAATTATTTCCCCCCAAAGCAGCTTAAACTTTGATTACTGTATAGTGTTTACAGGGATCAAAGGGAAATCGGCGGCTGCTTCAAACACTTTGCTGCTGGAACCGTCAAAAGCGTGTCCTGCACGCGGGAGATGCCGACACACAGCAGCGAGAACAGAGGGGCCTCTGGGTCCTTCCCCATCCTCCTGCCTCCAGGGGAACGGGATTTGGTCCTTCCCCATCCTCCTGCCTCCAGAGGGAATGGGATTTGGTTCTTCCCCATCCTCCTGCCTCCAGAGGGAATGGGATTTGGTTCTTCCCCATCCTCCTGCTCCAGAGGGAATGGGATTTGGTTCTTCCCCATCCTCCGCCTCCAGAGGGAATGGGATTTGTCCGGGGTGGTTAAACGTCCAGCAAACGCGTAGGTAATGAAGCAAACGGGAAGTGACATTCCTGCCAAGATTGCTCATGGAAAGAGGCTCTCCTGGCGTGCGGCACCAGCTGTCCCAAAGGTCCCCTCGGGTGGGGAAAGGGCCCGGTTGGGGAATAACACCCTGGGTCATGTCACTAAAGCACTCCAGTGCTTTCCATCAAGGGGAAAAAAACCCACTCCTGGTCCTCAAAAGGCTTGGAAATTCAAGCAGCTCTTTGCTCAGGAATCACATCCCAGGCTGAGCCTCCCCAAAGCTCCGGCAGTGGCAGCTGGTGGGTCAGCAGAGGACGGGGCTGGAGCAGCAGAGCCCACGGCACACCCAGTTTCTGGGGGTGCCACCCCACGCCAAAGCCCTCGGAGGGGCACTTTGGTCGCTCAGAGCCCTCACCCTGTCACCCCCCTCGCCGCAGAGCCGGTCCCAGGCGCCCGGAGCTGCTGGGCTGGGATGCTGGAATGGTGCTGGAATGGTGCTGGAATGGTGCTGGAATGCCACAGTGAGGTCCTGGGGCATGGGAACCCAAAGCAGCAGGGCCAACGGGAGGGGTTCATCACCAGGGGCTTGGGCTAATCCCCACAACATGGGGCTGACAGCATGGGGAAGGAATGCTGGGCCATTGTTTGTGAGTAGCCCAGACAGGACTGAGAGAGGAAAAACACCCTGGTGGCTCAGGACTCCAGAGGGTTCCAGGAGCCAAGGAGGATGCACAGACTGTCAGGAATCTTCTGCTTCAAACCACCTTCCTCGAGGAGCCTTGGACTGAACCTGAGTGCCACACGAAAGGTCCCTCCTGCAAAGCCCCTCCTGACCCAACTGGGGCACATCCCCACCAGGACATTGAACAGACCCTCTCCTCCTTTTGTTACAACTTAATGACTTCCCTCATACAAAGGATTTTTTTTCCAAAATAATGGGCCCCAGCCCCGAGAGCGCAGAAACCTTTATAAATCAGGACTGTCCCCAACTCGGCCACCAAGGGCTCACAACAAGGGGAGAACTGGGGACAGGGTTGGGCTCTAACCAGCAAGTGGACTTCACTGTGGACTCCAGGGAAGATCCAAACTCCTGGGAGAGGCTCCTTGCCCTGCCCTTCCCTCCCTGGGCATGGCTGTGATCCCCAGTGCCGTGGCAGGACATCTCCAGCCCCAGAGCAGCACCCCTGGGTGCTGGGTACAGCTTTAGGCACCACAAGGTGCTGCAGGACAAGCCCTGAAGGCATCACCCCATGTACCACAGAGCCAGGGGCTTTTCCAGCTGCTTTTGCAGCTCCAGTTCGTTCCACCCTGGAAATGGCTTTAAAAAAAAGTGACCTGCAGATCTGCAGAAAGAAGTTGTAGCTCATGGACATGCAAGCTGTGGTTGGTCAGGAGAAGGTTCTTCCAAAATCAACTTCAGTTTAAAATAGTTGAGTCTGGGGGTAGGAGCCCTGAGAAAAGCACTTTTCCCTGGACCTTGCCTGGAAAACAAAAAGTGCTGCCCCTTCCCACATCCCAAACAATTGATGGCACAGCCCAAAGAAACCGACAAAGCCTCTGAGGAAGTTGTCAAACCCCAGGGATGAAAACAAACCTGGAGGAGCAGGTAAAAGGTAGTGCGAGAACTCCGGGCAGGTAAATTGCTTTTTAACAAGGAGACAAGTCCTATCAGCAGCATCTGCCGTATGTTTTTATAAAGCCCAGAAATATGTGTTCAAAAGGCCAGTAAATAAAGTTCCCATCGATCGGATCTCAAGTGTAATCTGTTTTTCTGTCCGCCACCAAGAGTGGTAATAAAAGCCAATCACGGGACAGTTAATGCGACGATACATCATCTTCGGGGGGGGATTGCTTAGCTGCAGAATTTATAAACTCGCCCCAAATTGATGCAACGGCCAATTTTCTTTTCCAATTTATTTTCGGTTGAGCGAAGCAATATTTGTGGCAGGACGAGGAGGACGCATTTCCCGTCTTCCCAGATGTTCTTTCGCATCGTGGGGCTCGGGAAGGCTCCTCCCGTCGGGGTTTTTGGGAAGGTGCTGGGAGAGGTTTGAACATTTGGGGTTTGCTCCATGTTAATAACCTTCAATACGCCTTTGCCCCGGTGTGTTGCTCCCAGGGGTGCAGCCAGACACAACAGCCGCCTTCACTGCAGCAAAGAACGCCCCAAAAAGGGGCCTTTGGGGCAGTGAAAGTGACGTTTGATGGGCCCGGTTTCAACAGCCTGGTGTTTAAACTCCGTAAGCATCACGAAATATTCAAACCCGCTATAACCACACACAAAATGATGTCTTAAAGTCCTCCAGGCCGGGTTTTGAGGCCGTCAGAGCTTAGCTTTGCAAGGTGCCACCGCACTTCGATGGCCCTTCGGCCAAAACCACCAACATTGGCTCACCAAGGGCCATCAGGGGGAGACCTTGGGCATGGGCAGGGTCAAACCTGACCCCCCAAACCCATCACCAGGATCCGGCACAAGGATGGAAAACGTCCCATTCTCCCCACCCCGCTCCGAAAAAAAACGAATAAAAATTTCCAGAGATAAAAACAAACGCTCCGCATTTGGTTGTTGTTTCTCTTGAAGAGAGACAAAGTGTTCCACGGAGAGCCGACACTTCCCACGCGAGTTTGCCTCCTCCAGCCCCGGGTTGTTTCTGCCACGGATTGGGATGGAAAAAGCATCTCCCAGCCCTTCACTCGGCCCTCGGCGCCCCGTCCAGGGATGGCCGGGCGGGTGCACCGAGAAACATCGCGGAGAGATGGAGAGAACTCCGGCAAAGTGAGGCTTCCCCTCCTCATTTGGGAATAAACTGGGAATAATGGAGTTTCCTGGGCTCGGAGATCCCACCCCAAACCCGTAAAAGCAACTCGCTCGCCTCGGCCCTGGCACAGATGACGCAACTCCTGCTCCCACTCCACCGAGAGCGAGTGTTTAGAGGGGAAAAATATCATCCTAAAGCAAGTTCAGGAGCAAGGAAATCGAAT
The DNA here is from genome assembly GCA_013396735.1 of Grallaria varia. NCBI lineage: Eukaryota > Metazoa > Chordata > Aves > Passeriformes > Formicariidae > Grallaria > Grallaria varia. The sequence continues at coordinate 45,827 of VWZG01008039.1, read as the reverse complement.
ATTCCTATCAGATATTCTCAGGGAATACAAAAGGCGTACGAAGCAATGCAGATCCTGTTGTCTGCGATGGGTTTGAGACCACCTGGCCCCTCGCCCCAAATTAACCAACCCCAGTTCGGATGTTCCCGATTGCACCGAGCTGGGGATGTGGGGTTTTTTTGGGAAGGCCAGAGGAGGAAAAGCAGCACAAACCACGGGAAGCAGCAGGACCCGTGTCCTCAGATGCCGCCTCAGCGCAAGATGTGCCGAGATGTCTTGGAAGGAAACGGTGCCAAATCCATCAGCAGAGCCAGCGCCGGTGCCAACGGGAGCCGCTGCCCCTCTGGGAGGCATCCCCAGGGATCTGCCACCCCCCCCGACACAGCTGGCATCCCATCCCGGAATAAACCCAAATAAAGCCCAAATAAATCCCAAATACACCCCAAATAAATCCTGAATAAACCCCAAATAAGTCCCGAATAAACCCCAAATAAACCCCGAATAAACTCCAAATAAACCCCAAATAAACCCCAAATATACCCCAAATAAATCCCGAATAAACCCCAAATAAATCCCAAATATACTCCAAATAAACCCCAAATATACCCCAAATAAACCCCAAATAAACCGAGGCTGGCGACGCACACGCCGCTCCCAAGCCCAAACTGAGGATATTCACTTCCCTGTTTTTTGGGATTCAGGGATGCACAGCCTGCATCCCACCGGCACAGCAGGGAAAGGTCTGGCTCTTATCCCTAAAATCCTTCCCCAATCCAGCAGCACCGCTCACCCAAACCAACATCCCCCTTCCCTTCTCCCTGCCAGGCTTGGCTCTCCAGGGCTGAAATATAAGGAAAAAAACCTCCCTACATCCCTGGGAAAGTTGGAACTCCTGGGGTGATTCCATGTGCAGCAGCCAGAATGGAGGGTTATTTGGGAAGAATCAGGAATCTTTAAGGAAAAGTTCTACTTCAAACCATGTGATGCACGGAGGGAAGAGACTTCCCAGAGGGCGAGGAAGAGCCGGAAAAAAGGATTGTTAACGCTGAGTTTGCCCTTATCAGCTGCATCCAAAGGCCCCAGGGCTGGAGTTATTGGGATATGGGAGTTACTGGGATGTGGCAGTTATTGGGATATGGGAGCTGTTGGGATATGGGAGCTGTTGGGATATGGGAGCTGTTGGGATATGGCAGTTACTGGGATATGGCAGTTATTGGGATATGGGAGTTACTGGGATATGGCAGTTATTGGGATATGGCAGTTATTGGGATATGGGAGCTGTTGGGATATGGGAGTTATTGGGATGCCAGCAACAGTATTTTGGGAACACTGCGAGCCACATCCTCGGACAGCCAGCCTGGAGAGCACAGAGGGACACAGAGGGTGGGATTCCCTCCTGGATCCCACTCGTTCTTCTGTTTCACCCCGGGAGGGTTCCCATGGCTCCCAGTTCTCCCAGTCCTCCCAGTTCTCCCAGTCCTCCCAGTTCTCCCAGCCCGGGAGGCGCTGGAGCTCGGGAAGTTCAATGCTACCACCTGGTGGCAGCAGGAGGGAACTGCAGCACAGGGGGAGGAGGGACACCCGCCCCCCCCCCCCAGCAATTCCCGCATCCCAAATTCCATCGTTTCCCGCAGCATCCCGGGAAATGCCAAAAATTAAATAGAATTATCACAATAGAATGGAAAAATTTAAATAGCCCAAACGTAGGAGAAAATATAAATAGAGTGACCATAACGCAGCAAGAAGATTATTTAAAGTTTCCCCCTGTGTCGTGGCCACTTAATGCATTTTTTTCCCCATGTTGCAGCAGCTTAATTCAGTTTTCAAAAACAGCCACGATGTAGCAAAAATTAAAATCATTAGGTGGCCACAATATGGCAAAATATCAAGTCATTAAATGGCCAAAATGTGGCGATATTTTAACTCATTATGTGGTCACACTGTAGCAAAAATAAAATTTAAATTAAATATTAAATAAAAATTAATTAAATTTAAATTAAATTAAAATTTAAATTTTTCTGCATGCTGGACACTTAATTCAAAGGGGTTTTTTAACACTGTGGCCATTAATTTTTTTTTTCCCTTTTTTCTTTTTAAATGGCCAAAATGTAGCAAAATTTAAATCATTAAGTGGCCACAAAATAGCAAAAAAAAATTGTTTAATTTCTTTGCTATATTCCGGCACATTAATTAAATTATCGTAGTACCAAAAAAAATTATTAATACTTTTAAAAGGCCACAAGATGGCAAAAATTTAAGTCATTAAGTGGCCACAACATAGGGAATATTATAAATGGCTACAACCCAGGGAAAACAATGTTTATAATGCAGCAAATAGTTTTAATTGAATGTTTGGAATATGGTGAAAATATTTATTAAATGGCTATAATGTGGCAGAAATATTTGTTGCAATGGCTGCAATGTAGCCAAAATATTTAGGAAACGGCCAATGTAGCAAAACAAAAAATAAAGATTTACAAGTGGCCTCGAGGTAGTGAAAAATAAAGTCTTACGGTAGGAAAAGGTGATTTAATGGCCACGATGTAGAAAAATAATAATAAATGGCCACAATACAGAATAATAATACTAATAATAATAATAGTAAATGGCCACAGTGTAGAAAAATAAAGGGCTGCAACACAGAATAATATTAATAATAGTATATGGCCACACTGTTGAAAAATAAAAATAAATGGCCGCAATACAGAATAATAATAATAATAACAGTACATGGCCACAATGTAGAAAAATAATAATAAATGGCAGCAATATATAAAAAATAGAAATAAAAAGGCATTTCGGTTTATCCACACAGACTCGAGCCAAGCCTCTGGAGCGATGGGGACACGTGGAAGTCCCCCCGTCCCAGGGAATTCCTTGGCCACCGACACGGGAGCCGGAGCAGGACCCACCTTGTCGGCCTGGGGGTAACGCACGTGGGGGCTGCCCCATTCCTGGCTGACCCTGCGCCGGTACCCGTGGCACTTGGGCACGTACGAGCAGGACACCTCGCCCACGTCCGGGTAGATGACTTCCAAATCCCCCCTGGAAAAGAGGGAAGGGCGTGCAAGGGGCGAGCGGAACTGGGGGAAGCGGCGCCACGACCCAGCCGGGCTCGGGGTGTGCTTGGGATGTGGGATGGGAGCTGCTGCCACCAAAGGTGCCCCAGCGAGCTCGGGGCAGGATCTCGGGCTCTGCTCCCGCTCCCGGGAACTCCCAGTGGGAATTTCAACATCCCTTGGCAGATGGTAGGAGGGAATCCTTCCCTGTGAGGGGGGGCAGAGGAGCTGTGGCTGCCCCACCCCTGCAAGTGCCCAAGGCCACGTTGGAACAGCCTGGGTTAGTGGAAGGTGTCCCTGCCCATGGCAGGGGGTGGCACTGAAGGAACCTGAAGGTTCTTCCCAACCCAAACCCTTCCAGGATTCCATGGAAAAGTAGCCTCCTTCCCCTGACATGTTCCATAGAAAACATCTGTCGTCCCCGGTGCTGCGAAAATCCCCTGCAAAGGCCCCGCACAACAGGCCGGGGAATAACTTGAGGGGAGCAGGGAGAGCCCAGAGTGGGGGCAAAAGGCAGCAAAGCACCGACATTTCTCGTCCTGGCCGAGGGGAGACTGGAATTGGCTGTGCCAGGGGGTGACACAGGGGACACCCAGGGCAGGCGAGGAAGGACACGGAGCGTCACTCACCGGCAGAAGTCCTTGTCCGTGTCACTGAGCACCTGGAAGATGCATGTTCGGGAAGTCTGGTTGCCCCAGACCCCCACGAGGAACAGGCTGAGGGCCACCAACCCAACCTGCGGGAGCCTCATCGTGCCCTGGGGGACAGAGGGACAGGCAGGGTCAGCGCCACAGGCACAGCTGTGCCCGCACACAGAAACCAGCTCCGGGCAAAGCGCCCCCGTCCTTACACACCATTTCCCTCTCCAGTTCCACCACCTTAATCGCAATTAATGGCAGAACGAAGGTTTGTTTCCCGCCGCTTCCCCCTGCCAGGAATCACTGAACCCCCCGGCAAGAGGACCCACTTCCACAAGGCTGGTGCATCGTCACCCTCCACGTGGCACTGGGGATGTGCCCACGTGGTGACAAACTGGACTGGCCCCCTGTGACATCACGGTCCAAGCCCAGGCAGCTCCAAGAGGAGGCAGAATCCCAGTCTCCAGGCGCTGGCCCCGCTGCTCTCACGCGATGGAAAAGATGGAAAACTGGGGTCAGGTTTGCTCGTGGTGTGTCCAAGACCATCCCCAGAGGACGCGCAACCAACCACCAACCACCCCAGCCTGACACATCCCTGGCAGAGGAACAGCCCCAGGGCTCACCTCGAACCCGACCACCCCTCCCAGCCCCGGGGCAGAGCCTTTGGCACGCGAGGACGGCCACGGCCACCCGTTTTTAAGCCGTACAAACCTTGAGGATGAGGAGGGACGGGCTTTCTTCACCCGCCTCCCCCTGCCAAGCCCAGCTCCTGCCCTCTCCTGCCCCGGGGCCACACCAAGCCTGCTGGACCCAGTAGCCAAGGGCCACCAGGGCCGGCCCTGCCGAGCCACTTACCAAGGTGCCGGCGATGGCCCAGCAGCAGCTCCGAGGCAAAGCCTGGAGCTTTGAGGTTGCCGTGGTGATGGTTTCCTTGGAAGGGAGGGAAAGAAGGCACCGGGAAGGAAAGCGAAGCCCCCAGAGAAGGGGCTGCTCGGGCGCTCCAAATCCCCCAATGGGTTTTAATCCCCCTCCCACCCAAACGACCCCCAAACGGCCCCAACAGCAGCCGGGAGGGTCCCCAGCGGCTCAACCCCCACCCCGCGCCAGAAGCTTCTGAGCTGAGCGGGAAGGACCCGACCCAACCACCCCTTTGCCCGTCCCTTCCATCGCCCACGGAGTCGGGGATGAAATCCACCCGCCTCGAGCCAGCTGGGAACAGGGATCACACCCCGGGCCGTGTCATCCCAAAAGGAAGCGGCGGCACGCAGGGCTGACACGAGCCAGGACCGACAGAGAGAGAGACTGGCATGGGGCTCGACTAATTAGAAACATTAATGGATCGGGAATGATGCAGAGGGCTTTAGGGGGCTAATGGCTCCGGTTCCCACGCTCACAGCCCGTAATTAGAGCCCTGCTCCCACAAACAGGCTCACGTGAGTAATGCTCTTCCCAGCCATGGGAGTCGGGGATGCCGGATCGCCTGAGTCAGGAGCGCCCGGAGCGGGGTTGGCATCCTCGAGGTGGCACATGCCATGGGGGGCGGGGAGGGGGTTGATAAGATGGCATATCCAGCCCTGGGCACGGCTGCTAATCAGCACAGACTTCCCAGGAATTCTGCCCTGGAAAGGCAGGATTCACCTTTCAGGTGGATTTCTAAGACAAGCAGGAATTCCTTTGGAAAACTGAGGGTGGGGCTGAAACTTTAGCAAGAGGCTGCAGGCAAAGGGACAGTGGCTTTGACCAGGACAGACATGGGGACTTGGATGCCAGGAGAGCTCTGGGCATGGACGAGGGAATCTTACCTTGGTAAACCAGAATGGAATGGTTTGGGTTGGAAAAAACCTTAAAGCCCATCCAGTGCCACCCCCTGCCATGGGCAGGGACACCTCCCACCAGCCCAGGTTGCTCCAAGCGCTGTCCAACCTGCCCTTGGACACTTCCAGGGATCCAGGGGCAGCCACAGCTTCTCTGCCCGACTTGTGCCAGGGCCTGCCCACCCTCCCAGGGGAAAGAATTCCTCACCAATATCCCATCTATCCCTGCCCTCTGGCAGCGGGAAACCATTCCCTTTGTCCTGTCCCTCCATCCCTTGTCCCAAGTCCCTCTCCAGCTCTCCTGCAGCTCCTCTAAGCACTGGAAGGGGCTCTCAGGTCTTCCTGGAGCCTTCTCTTCTCCAGGTGAACCCCCACCCAGCTCTCCAGAGGGGTTCCAGCCCTTGGAGCATCCCCGTGGCCTCCTCTGGACTTGCTCCAGCAGCTCCTCCTGGACCCCGGAGCTGCAGGTGGGGTCTCACCTGAGCAGAATGCCCTGCAGCCCACACTGAGCCCGGGGCACAGGAGGCTTCCCAGCAGTTTGGGCTGTTTATTTAAGCAGAACGGTTGGCATTGCCGTGGTCCTGGCACCTCCGAGCCCCAGGTCTGTCTCGGGCTGGCACAGCAATGCCAGCCGAGGGCAGCAACCCCTTGGCTCCCCCAGTCACTTTGAGGAGGGAGAAGGCTGGGGCTCGTTTTAACAGCCACAAAGCACCTGGAAAGCCAAAGCGCAGGAGTGGGAGCCAAAAGACACGTCGGGCAGAGCCGCGGGGCCATGACTGGCATTGGCAGAGGAGGGGAGAAGGTGCTTCGAGGCACATCACGCCTTTGCAGACACCTCTGAGTCCCTCCTGCAGCCCCTGAGCCGCCACCAAGGCGCCAAAATGTCCCCCCCGGAGCGCAGAGGGGACACGGGCCGGCCAAAAATACAGAGATTCCAAGGAAGCCCTTGGCCATCGGCTGAGCCTGAGGAGATCCCAGAGCTCCCATGCCCACAAAGCCTCCAGCTCTGCTGCATTTTACCTCGTCCTGGGTTTTAATGCGAAACAGTTGTTTCCAGGCCAGAATTTCGCTTTAAATGGTGAGCAGACAGTGGCTTTCACTTCCCACGTGGGCCAAGAACACATTGTTTGCAAGCTTTGGAATTTCCCATCCGAGTTTCTGCCTTCCTGTTGGGGTTACTTTAAGCTAAACCAGTGTCATGCACGGGCCACTTGAGTGGGTTTTTTTCGCATCTCCCTCCCTCTCCCCCTTAACAAAAGCTATTTTCTTGGAATCTAAGTTTGCTTCTATCCGTTTTCATTAAGTGAGGTCAGCTCTCCCCAGGCATTAATTGCCTGCAGGGCCAGGGAGGGGTCCCTGGCCTTGAGTTCCCCCCCCCCCAGTCCCGTGACACAGGAATCCTGGCACCGTGGGGGTTTTATTTCCTCCCTCTTACAGGCTTCAGAAAAGTTTTTAACTCGCCGCTGAAGCCACTAAAAACCTCTATCCCTTTCTTGCCAGCGAGCCAAAGGGCTTATTCTCCTTTTCATGAGAAATAAATATGTTCCCTGTGCTCCCACCTGAGACCCCCCAAGCTCAGCTCTTCCTTTAATATCCAGCGTTTTCCTCTGATCTGGGAGAAAAATCACATTTGCAGGTGGCATCAGTTTCCCCGTGGAGGTGCCACTGAGGGACGTGTGAGCAAAGCACCCAAAGGGCTCATGGAAACCAACTGCTACAGGCTGAAAAAACTCCCTAAAGGAACCAGTGTTTACACTGGCGATCCCAAGCAACAAGAGGGCGAAGAGCAAAGGACCTGGCAGAGCCCCGGTGGCCAGGGGAATTCCCTCAATCTTTGCCTCGCAGGAAGCCCATTTTTCAGCTCTTTATTCCACAGCAATCAGAAAAGGAAACAGAAAACCACATCCTCTCTCTCTCCATCCCTAACCTGCTGTACCTCCAGCTGCACCCTGGCTGTGCCTCTTATCTCCCTTCTCCAGGGGTTGTCCTCACATTTCCCCTCTTTGCGGCGCCGAGAACTTCATTCCCTGCTCCAAATGAACGACCACAAGGTCTCCTTCACCTTGTCCCAGCTCAGCCCTCGGGGGCGAGAGCTTTGTGAATTAAAGAGCCTTTTATTGCAGAACACGCCGTAAATTTGCATCTGCACCCACTCGTGGGGCCAAACCTCCTCCTTGGAGGATTTTAAGTGGATTTAAGAGATGGGTGAGATTTACTGGGCTCCAGTTTCCCTGGGTCTGTCCGGTGCCACAATTAAAGACCCCAGGGCGTACAAGGCAAGAGCTCAAGAGCTGGGCCTGGATTTCTGTGTCTTTACAGCATTAATAAGATTCTGGGGCAAAATACGGGGTGAGAGGGTTGTATTTCTCCCTCCCGACCCCTGTGGGCCTGCGGGCTGGCACAGCAGAGCTTTTGCAAAGGCCCAGGTGCAGGTCCCAGAGTGATTAACACAGAAGGATTTTTGGCTTCACTCTTTGTACCTGCCAAAGCTCCAGCCCTGAACTCTCTCTCCCCCTCCTGCCCCGTTTTCCTGGCAGGCAGCTGGGTCTGGTCCAGCCGGATTAAACGTTGTCACTGTCACCAGCAGCACTGCAGAGGTCACGGGTGACTGAAGGGGAAGGGTCAGAGCCCCAAAAGAGGGGGATTGGACCCACAGCATCCACCTTCTGCAGAGCCCTCTGAGCAGGAAGCTCAGTGGGTCAGGGGGGAGATGCTTTTTGCCTTTGGGGTTGGTAGCACCTCACGGCAGCAGGGGAAGGTGGCAGTGCAGCACAAACTGGGCACAAGAGCCCACCCAGGGCTGCTGGGACCCCCAAAACCTCCCTTGGCCCCAGCCCCCCTCCCCCTGCCCCAGCCTGGCATCGCGGGAGTGCTGGGGACAGGAGGAATATCCGATATTTCCTGGGCAGTCGGCACGCAGTGGGGCACAGTCCCCTGAGCCTGGCAGCAGCCCACGGTGCCACCCCCGTGTGGCATCACGCGAGGATCGCCCCTTCCCCTGCCAGCCCCCATCCCAAACCCCGGCTCCAGCGGCACCACGAGCAGGGACACGTTCCATCCCCTGCGGCATCTGCCAGCGCCCTGAGCCTGGCACGGTGGGCACGAGACACGGCAGCACCTTCCCCCGTGCCATTCCGGAGCCACCCACCTCCACGCCCCACCCGTGCCCTCCCCTCCCAGAGCAGCAGCTGGCACCATTTGGGGGGGGTCAGCGGGAGGCTGCGGGCTGCAGAGCCCGGGGGAGGTGACCTTGGTGGCAGGCGGGAGGTGACCGGTGCCATGGTGCCAGGTGGGATGTGCGGCATTGCAGACACCTGGCAGAGCCCCCCGTGCCACGGCGGGTACCTTGTGAGCGCTCCCGCCGGGGCTGCAGCTCGTTCTGGGCAATGTCTTCTATTTTGGGAAGGCTCTTTGCACTTGGCCTATATTAAGCACATTCATTTCGCAGTCACAAGGCGGGCGCGGAGCGGGGCAGGAGCCACTTTTTCCTCCAGCAGCTCCACAGCCAGGCAGATCCCAGATGCCAAAGGCGCTGGCACACACAGCCAGCCAGATCCCAGATGCCAAAGGCGCTGGCACACACAGCCAGGCAGATCCCAGATGCCAAGGGCGCTGGCACACACAGCCAGGCAGATCCCAGATGCCAAGGGCGTTGGCACACACAGCCCAGCCCCGCCACTCGCCAGGACTCAGCCCAGTTCAATCCCAGTCGCATTCCTTCCCATTCACACCGGCGAGCGCCTCTTTAAAATTCCTGGCTCGAATTCCACCCCGCCAAGTCCCGCTCCCGGAGATGGAAAAACCACAAAAGCGTTGCCGCAACACCGCCACGCGCGACAGCGGCGTGGAGGGCATGCCTTGAGGAACCCTCAGGTGCGCCCGGGGAACCCGCGTGGGCAGGGATTGGGATACGGAAGGCTCGCCCAGGCTCTTCCACCTTTTATCCGCCCTCCTCCAGGACGCTGAGCCCTGGCTAGGATGAGGATCTCTGCCCCACGCCTCGTGGGTGCGCTAATTGTGATTACAGCCCTTTAGGGATGACAGCAAAAAAAAAAAAAAAAATTAAAAAAAAAAATAACCAAACACCTTCTTCCAGGTCACCCGGCCCGGCTGGATGAGGCTCGTGGGAAAGCCCCGGGGCAGCGGGTTAATGAGGAACCGCCGATGAGGGAGAAGCATCCTTTCTCTGACTCAGGTCCCACGAGCCGCCCCATGGAGGGGTGCCGGGCTGGCAGAACCCCCTGGCTGCCCCGCTGCCCACCCTGCTGCCCACCCCAGCCCGTGCCAGCTGGGCATGGGGACCTGCGTGGAATTTAGGCCGGCTGGGCAGGGATGGCTATAAATAGCATCGTTTCGGATTCAGCCTGCTCATCCTTTCAGCCTCCGGTTGGTTTTCTCCCTCTTTCCAGGGCTCTCTGCAGGCTGGGGATGGAGCGGAGCACGGGCTGGACCCTCCCTGGAAGTCACGCAGGGAAAACAGGGAGATGGAACAATTAAACTGGTTCAAACCCCCGAATGTTGATGCGCTTATACCAGATGAACCTTCGCAGCAACAGCCCCCCAAATCACACTAAAGTGGCTTAACCCTTCCCTAAATGGGTTTAACTGGTTTGCGGCAGGGGCTCGTACAGGTTTAACGAGCTCAGCCGAGTCCCAGCAGCGGCGCTTTCCTGGCAAGCCCTGACCTCCCCATCCCGTCACAGCCCCAGGCCCTTCCAAAGCTGCTTTGTGGGCTGGAAAGAGGGGTGGGCACTCCACTGAGCACGGATATCATTTCCAGAAGGTTTGCCCAGCCCGCAGCCGTTTTTTTCCCAGCCCACTGGCACCCCTGGCTCAGGAGAGGACCCCGAGATGTCCCCTATTCCCAGCTCCCCGCACTGTCCGCGTCACAGAGCCCCTGCCCTCCCAGCCCCACCAACCAGCCACGCGCAGAACGGGAGAGCAGAGCCTGACCCC
>VWZG01008039.1:8088-21516 GCA_013396735.1 Grallaria varia | reverse complement strand
TCCCCGACCCCCCTTCCAACAACGAGGAGCGTCCAGCCCACCTCTTGGAGGACCCCCTGTGCGCGGACGTCATCCTGGTGCTGCAAGAGAAGATCAAAATCTACGCACACAAGATCTACCTCTCCACCTCCTCCTCCAAGTTTTACGACCTGTTCCTCATGGACCTGAGCGAGGAGGACCAGCAGGGCACGGCGGGGCACGGCTTCGGCGCGGCCGTGCCCGCGGGCGCCGAGCGGCCGCCGCACCAGGAGGAGAGGCACCACGGGCGGGATTTCCTGCTCCGCGCCGCCAGCTTCGACATCTGCGAGAGCGCCGAGGAGGCCGGGTGCGGCCAGCGAAAAGCGTGCCTTAGAGCCTCCACCAGTGACGGCATCCTGCGGGGCGACCGCTACGAGGGCGGGCAGCGCGGGCTGCGGCGGGGCAGGAACCTCTCCTCGTGGAGCCGGGCCTTCACCAGCATCCAGGAGGAGATGGCAGAAGACCCACTGACCTACAAGTCCAAGCTGATGGTGGTGGTGAAGATGGACGCTTCCATCCAGCCGGGCCCCTTCCGGGCCGTGCTGAAGTACCTGTACACGGGGGAGCTGGACGAGAACGAGCGGGACCTCATGCACATCGCTCACATCGCCGAGCTGCTGGAGGTCTTCGACCTCCGCATGATGGTGGCCAACATCCTCAACAACGAGGCGTTCATGAACCAGGAGATCACCAAAGCCTTCCACGTCCGGAGGACCAACCGGGTGAAGGAATGCCTGGCCAAGGGGACTTTCTCGGGTACGGCTTTGGGGCCTGAGAGCAGCACCCCTGTTCCTTTTGGGGGAGGGAGGGAGCTCTGAGAGGTGGGTGGGGGGCTCGGAGCTCCTGGCTTTGCCCTGTGGCACGGGCAGGGCAGTCGTGCTGCGATGTTCTCTCGGCTTCCTCGAGTTTTCCGGTCACACTTTGCTTTTCTGGGATTGTTATGGTTTTTTGCCATGAAAGTGAGTGTGACGGCCCTTCCTCAGCCCATGTGGCAGCTCCTGTTGTTTACGGAAGAGCAGCAAAGGCGACTTCCTTCCCTCCCAGCTCAAGGTTTTTCACAGGGTCATCCGACCTCTCGGGACCAAGTAGAATAAGTAGAATATCCCCAGCTTTCTGCTGAGCACCATGAGCCACCAGCACGAGGTGACATCCCAGGGGGATGTGAATGTCCCGGCCTCCCTCTGGCTGGATTTGTGTCAAAAGGAAGGATCCTAATATGGTCAGGCTGTCACCGTGAGGGGACAGATGTGTTGTGGCCCACGGGAGAAGCCGTGGAGAGCAGAGATCCCCGGCATCCTTCCCAGTTCTCCCAGGACTCAAACTTGGGTGACACATTTGCTTCCTAAGTTCTGCCCTTTGCTTTCAAATGTGTGGTGGAATGACCTGGGAAAATCCCTTGGAATAGGCAGAGCATCACCGAGGCCCTTCCCTGAGCTCCTCTGAGCAGGGGGGGGGATGCTGAAAAAAGGAATTTTTACAGGGTTTTTTTAGGATATGCCCTGCTCTATCTGCTTCCCTCTGCTCTCCCCAGTGTGAGGTATTTTGTGGCAGGGGGTGGCTGAGCCCTGGGTGACAGGGACAGCTGTGGTACCAATCCCTGTGCTTGTCCCCAGATGTCACCTTCGTGCTGGATGACGGTGCTATCAGTGCCCACAAGCCCCTGCTCATCTCCAGCTGCGACTGGATGGCCGCGATGTTTGGTGGCCCCTTTGTGGAGAGCTCCACCAACGAGGTGAGGAGAGGTCCTGGGATCATCCTGGGAGACCGGTGGGGACGGCCACGAGGTGACAACACGTGTGTGTGTCTCGCAGGTGGCACTTCCTCACACCAGCAAGAGCTGCATGCGGGCGGTGCTGGAGTACCTGTACACGGGGCAGTTCAGCTCCAGCCCCGACCTCGACGACATGAAGCTCATCATCCTCGCCAACCGCCTCTGCCTGCCACACCTGGTGGCTCTCACAGGTGAGCCCGGGTGGCTGCAGCGGGACGGTGGCCCTCCGTACCCCAAGCTGCGTGGGTGTGGGGTGGGGGGTGTCACCCTGCCCCAGCCACCCCGTGACCCCATGTGTGTCCCCCACAGAGCAGTACACGGTCACAGGCTTGATGGAGGCGGCACAGATGATGGTGGACATCGACGGGGACGTGCTGGTGTTCCTGGAGCTGGCTCAGGTAGGGCAGGACCCCGTCCTGGCAGGGCCGGGGGGGCACAAGGTGCTGGGTGGTGACACGCAGAGGGCTCTGCCAGCTCCCCGGGGTGACCCTGCCCTGGCAGAGGGGACAACCAGGTCTGGTCTTGGATGTCCAGGGAGAAACAGCGTGAATCCCTTCCCCTGGTCCGTGCCATGGTGGGCTCTGACCTGGCCATCATCTCTTGCAGTTCCACTGCGCCTACCAGCTGGCCGACTGGTGCCTCCATCACATCTGCACCAACTACAACAACGTCTGCCGCAAGTTCCCCCGGGACATGAAGGCCATGTCAGGAGGTGAGTGGGAGCCGGCGTGGGATGACGGGGCTGGGGAGGGGTCCTGGTGGTCCTGGCAGTGCCCTCACCCCCTCTCGTGTCCCCGCAGAGAACCAGGAGTACTTCGAGAAGCACCGCTGGCCGCCGGTGTGGTACCTGAAGGAGGAGGATCACTACCAGCGGGCGAAGAAGGAGCGGGAGAAGGAAGACTACCTCCACCTCAAACGGCAGCCCAAGAGGCGCTGGCTCTTCTGGAATGCCTCCTCCTCCCCTTCTTCCTCTCCTTCATCGTCGGCAGCCACAGCCTCCTCTTCCTCCTCCTCCTCCTCCTCCTCGGCTGTGGTTTGAAAGCCCGTCCTTGCCCTGGCTCCAGCATCCCTGGGAAGAGATGGCGAGGAGGAAGAGGAGGAGGAGGAAGGAGGGGGATGGCCTGCCCCAGCGCCAGGCGGGGACCGTTTGCCGTGGGCCGAAGCCCCAGAGGAGGAGATGGTGGCCACGGGGCTGTGTCCCCTGGAGGGGCTCAGGGCCAGCCCCTGGTGCTCCTGGAGCCCTGCTCTCCCCGCGCCGCGGTGCCAGCGCTGCAGGACTGGCAGAGCCCGAGCAGCAGGAGAAACTCACGTTTACAGGAGCACGAGGGCTGTGTTGTCATTTTATTTTGGATTTTATTTTTCCGTTTGGAACATCAGCAGCATGAGGAAGAAGAAGAAACGCATCCCGCTTCCACTTTGATTTGTAACCAGAAGCTGTGGGATATGGTTTGTGTGTCTGATGGCACTTGGAGCCACTGGAGGGGGTCTTGCCACCCCCTTCCACTCGTAGCAGGGTCAGGCACACTGCAGGGGACCCTGGTCCCCAAATGCCTCCAGGTACTGCAGCATATTCCCCTACAGGTGGGGTCTGTCCTAATTCAGGGCACGGAGGGGACCAGAGTCCTCTTCTCCCCGTTCTTAACTTTTTGTTTAAAGAGAAAACTTCAAGCAAAAAAAAAACAACCCCATCCCAAACCCACTCCTCCGACCTGCCACACCAGAAACCAACCCCAGGCCCTTGGCTTGGGATTTTAGCCTGGAAGGCTCCATTGTAATAAATGGTATTTTAAAAGCCCAGTGTGGTCCCTGTGTGTTTGGGAGGGAGCAGCTGGACACGGCACATCCTTGTGCCCTCCTTGGGGTGACACCATCACTCCCTTCCAGCACTCCCAGCACGGACAGGGACAGGGAAGCATTGCAGGATCCATCCATTCATCCATCCAGCCCAATCCCTTGTCCAGCAAGCGAGAGGTGGCTTTTCCTTCAGACTAACTCTGCATGTCCCAGCACGGCCCCAGGGCTTTGCAGGGCCGCCAGGCAGGGCAGGCAAGGACCCGAACCTCACCCTCTGGGCCCTGGCTGGAGGGAGCACAGAGGGATGCTCCGGGTGTGCCCCCTCCACCCACGCCACTCTGGGGCCTCTCATTTTACATGCTCAGCCTCAGCCAGGAATGCAGAGTGAGGTGGCATCTCCAGCAGAGTGAGGTGGCATCTCCAGCAGAGTGAGGTGGCATCTCCAGCAGGAGTGAGGTGGCAGCTCCAGCAGGAGTGAGGTGGCATCTCCAGCGGGAGCCAGGTGGCAGCTCCAGCGGGAGCCAGGTGGCAGCTCCAGCGGGAGCCAGGTGACAGCTCCAGTGGGAGCCAGGTGGCAGCTCCAGCGAGCTCCACCCTCTGAAGCCCCCGAGAGCAGGGTGGACCACAAGTTTCTTTCCCTGTCTGCTCCCGGGCACTCGCTGCTGCTTCCCAGCCCCGTTTGCAGAGCCCGCCGTGTCCGACACTCCACCCTGCATGTGCCTGGCCCTGCAGGAGCTGCGTGCCCAGGGGGCACGAGGGGCTGCCCAGGACAGTGCCCTGGGCACGAACCCGCGGGCAGGTCACCCAGGGCTCCTGCTTTTCACACTGGGGACAATCCCCAGGGGCTGGTGGGCAGCCCCAGGGGCGTTTCTGGGGCCAGCAGAGCCCTCTCCTCACTGAGCACTGCATGGATTTGCTCTCGCAGCACACACAGAGCCCTGGCTGGGGGGAGCCCGAGCAGCTCCAGGGTGCCAGCCCCTGCCCCAGGGACAGATGTCACCCTCCTCTCCTGGCAGGGGACAAAGAGCACGGGACTCCTGGTGTAGGGGTGAAGGCAGAGGCCAGGCTGGGGTCTCTCCCCGGCAGAGGCATCGCTGGTGGGGACCATTCCCGGTGGGATACTCTGGTTCCATGGGTTGTTGGGTCCTCAGCACCACAGGGAGCAGCTGCTGAGCATCTGATCCAGCTCCTTTGGTACCCACTGAAACCCTGGCAGAGCATGGGGCAGGGGGAAATAAAACCAGAGAAATCAGGAGGATTTTTTTTTTGTTGAAAAGTTAATTCTTCCTTCATAAACAGAATTGTAAAAACTGGAAATAAGCAAACTGGCTGGGCCAGAGCTCTGTATAAACACATACAACTCATGCATATCAAAATACCGATATTTTTATATTAACTTTTAAGTTAATGTATGTAAACAATTGCTAAATAAATAACAAATACACAACTTCTGCTTCTGTCCTTGTGGGTTTTTCAGTTTTAGTGAGTGGAGAAGTGGTGGGAGCAGGAATGAGTGCTGGGCAACACAGGGCAGCCCTGGCCTGCTCCCCCTCTTCTGGGGAAGGTCCTGGTGGACTGGGATACACTGGGGTGGCAGGACATGCAATCCAGTAGTTTTTCCAGCCAAGTTGTCCCTGAGCTACATGTGAGAGGCAAAGTGTTTGAGGAGCAACCCGTCCAGCTGGGGGCTGGATGGCAGGAGCCCATGCTCATGCTCAGACCTTCAGTGCATTCACCTTTCCACGCTGGCTGGAGACACAGGGGCTGCAAAGCCACCCCACAGCCAAGGGAATGGAACCAAACTGTGACCAGCAGGTCCAGGGAGGTGATTTTTCCCCTCTGCTCAGCTCTGGTGAGACCCCACCTCCAGCTCTGGGGTCTCCAACATCAGAAGGATGTGGAGCTGATGGAACAGTTACACAAGAGGCCACGGAGATGCTCCAGGGCTGGAGCCCCTCTGCTCTGGAGCCAGGCTGGGAGAGCTGGGGGGGTTCACCTGGAGAAGAGAAGGGTCCAGGGAATGCTGAGAGCCCCTTCCAGTGCTTAGAGGGGCTGCAGGAGAGCTGGAGAGGGACCTGGGACAAGGGCCTGGAGTGACAGGACAAAAGGGAATGGCTTCAAACTGAAGAGGGTCAAACTGTACTAGATATTAGGAAAACCTTTTTAAAATGAGGGTGTGGGTAAACACTGGCACAGGTTGCCCAGAGAGGTGGTGGCTGCCCCATCCCTGGAAACATTCAAGGTCGGGATGGAGCAACCTGGGACTTGGGAGCAACCTGGTCGAGTGGGAGATGTCCCTTCTCACGGCAGCAGGGTTGGACTAGATGATCCCTGAACTGTCCCTTTCCTTAGGCCACCCCAGTGATCATAGTGCAAGTAAATCATCCCCACTCTCCCCTCAAAGTCCAGTTTCCAACTGGCCCCCGACAGCAAGCAGAACCATTAAACTTAGCTTAACTTAAAACACAACTTAAGGCAACAGGAAATAACCCAACACCCCACCAAGCATACAGTATGAAGTTGCTGAGAGATGTTCTAGAAGCAGAAGCCATTTCATGATGCCAGGAAGCCTCTAAAAGAGAGGATAATTCCGTTAAAAACTGCAGGGACACCGACAAATCCATGTAGTACCAGTGCTTCCAAGTGGGATGGTCCCAGAGGCAGCTTGCAATGATTTTTGGCTCTTTGTCTTGACCTGGTGAAACCAAGAAAACACCTGGATTTCAGGAGGAAGCACCAACATTGAGCCCGTAGCTTCAACAAGGGAGGACCATGAGGTTCATAATCCATGAGAGGATCAGCTCCTCCTGGCTCAGCTGAGCTCTTCAATGGCTTCAAAATGGGAAGAGGCCCAGCCAAGCTACAAACGGCGAAAATTCAAGTGTTCTGGGAAGGGCAAGGCTTTAGGGTGAAGTACGGAGGTGCAGGGCCTGCTCCTCAGCCCCAGGAGGAGGAGCAGGCCTGAAAAACCCCCTCTGGACCAGTTTGAAGGAGATGTCGTCTGCCACCCCCCTGAGGTCGAGCTGGTCCAGGGTGTCCAGCAGCGTGTTCACAGAGGCCCTGGAGCCCTCTCTCTCCAGCCACTTCTTGAGCATTTCGTAGAAGGCGTCCTGTGTCCGCTCGAGGGGCAGGTCGTTCTCCGGCAGGTCGAGGCTGCGCCCGAATCTCTTCCAGTACTTGGAGTCGATGGTTTCAGCAAGGATGTAGAAAGTGCCTCGCAGCACTGCAGGGGGAAGGGGAAGGCTCAGAGGACGGGGCAGAGCACGGGCAGCTGGGTTGGAAATCTCTCTGCCCCCTTCTGCCCCCTCGGCACATCCACCCGGCCCCGACACTCACCCGAAATGGGGTCTTTCTCCAAAGCTGGAACCAGATTCCACCGGGATGTCACGCTGGGAGACGGGACACTCGGCAGCATCCCCTGGAATGACAGTGTCCTGGAGCACCCACCAAGCCCTGGCACAACCCCCAAGCGCCCCAGTGTGGGGACTGGGGAGCCTCTCCCTCTCTCCAGGGGCTGTTGGGGCAGGACACCAATCCCACCCCCAGGACATCACGGGTTCCTAGCTCTGGGATGGCACAGAGAGCTGCCTGGTGGGTCCCCTGCCTGCTCAGCAGCAGCACTAAACCCACAGAGGACTCCGGCAGCCCCGAACCCCGGGCAAGGACAGGAGAGCCCTCGCCATCCCCTGTGGAAACAGCAGACCAGCCCTGGAAGCCCCCCGAGTTGATCAGCTCGGGGAAGGCAGAGGGAAGCATCAGACCTTGGCCAATCTCAAGGCTCAGGTTCGTGTACCTCTGGCTCTGCGGGCCCGGGGAGCGGCCGGGTCTGGGCGCGCTGCTCGTTGCGCTCATTGTCCCCTGTGCCCACGTTCACCCTCCGGTACCACAGATTTTGCATCATGCAGTTCTGTGGAAGGAGAGAAACGCAAACCGTGGCGGGTGGTCCCGGAGGGCACGGCTGCCCCGGGGCCCTGCAGGGATGCCAACTGCAGCACCTGCCCCGCCGTGCATTCAAGGCACCCTGGACGTGCCAGCACCTCTGCCAGCACCTCGTGGCACTGCGGAGGGGGCTGCAAGCACACAGGGAGACCCCACAAACACCAGAGACCCTCCTCTGCTTGGCCCAGCTCAACCACATCCCTACAGGGATGAGACTCATCCCCCTGCTCCTCCAGCCTTCCCAAGAGCTGCGGGCCAAGTGGAGAGCAGAGGGCATGGGGACCTCAGCCCAGCCCCACAAGCAGGGCTGCCACCCTGCTGCAACTCACCTTCACACCACTGGACGCTGTGCACAGGTTTCTCCAGGTCCCTGGAAGATGGAAACAGTGCTGTGGTCCCTCTTTCCCCAGGCAGGTCCCTCTTCCCACCCAGCCCAGACCCCTGCAGAGCCCCGAGCCCAGGGGAGGGCTCTGGGGGTCCCCTGCACCCAGTGCTCACCTGGGGTGAGGTACTTGCAGGCAAAGAATAAAACCAGCCCCAGGATCGGCACCATGAGGATAATCCAGAGGTCTAAAGCAGCAAAAACAGGGATGTGGGGAACTGCTCCCGGTCCCCTCAGCAGCAGCTCCCCCCTCCATCCCTCAGCCCATGCCCCCTCACTCACAGGAGGAGCTGGTGCCCGTGGCAGGACCGCACTGGGTGTCTCCGTAGGGTGTGCAGGGAAGCAGCACCACCTGACCCTCGGGACACCTGGGAAAAGGGGAGACAGGGCCGGCTCAGCAGCTGGAGCTGCGGGCAGGGGCAGGGAGCCCCTCCGGGACCCCCAACTCACCGGGGCCGGCACTTCTGGCACATCTCGCAGGGCTGGTTGGGGGCGCAGAAGGTGCCGTGCTTGCAGGCACACTCCGTGTTCCTGGTGGCTTGGCAGGGACTCAGCTCCACCTGATCTGTGGGCAAGAGGACACAGGGCTCTGTGCCAGCTCCGTGCCAGCTCCTCTCGTTAGCGTGGCACTAACGACCCCCAGCCAAGCCCCAAGCCTGGGGAAGACCAGAACGCTCCCTGCTGTCGAGTTTCGGGCTCGCCCTTTCCTGCCCCACTCCAAGGGAAAAGCAACTCTTGGAGCCTCCTCCCTCCTGGTCCTCGTGGAGGTTTCGTGTCCGAGCTCCGCATGAGGGACGCTGCACTGGACACAGACATGGGTCTGGCATGGGCTGCTCCACCAGCTCCACAGCCACCCTCTGGGGACACAGCAGGTGACAGTCCCCACACCAGCACCACCCTCGGTGCCACCAGCTCGTACCTTCCCTGCACTTCCAGCACTCATAGCAGGAGTGGAGGTTGTTCGGGGCCTCCATGTACTCCATGTCGCCGCAGGGCCAGCACTCGCTGGAGCCGTTCTGCTCTCGGCAGGGCTTGGCCAGGTGGGTGCCTGCAAGAGGAAGGGCAGCCCTGAACGACTTCCTGAAAGGTGGCGATGGGGCTCTTCTGCCAGGAGACCAGCAGCAGGACCAGAGGGCACGGGGCTGAAGCTGTGCCAGGGGAGGTTGGGGTGAGAGCTTAGGGACTGGTCAGGAGTTGGAATGGGCAGGGTGGATTCATCCTCACTGGAGGTTTTTAAGGAGAGGCTGGATGTGGTGCTCGGTGCCATGGTCTAGTTGGTGGTTGGATCAAAGGTTGGGCTTGATGATCTGGGAGGTCTTTTCCAACCTGGTTAATTCTGTGATCCTATTACAATTCTATTCTATGGGTTTTGCCATGAAAATGAGTGTGACGGCCCTTCCTCAGCCCATGTGGCAGCTCCTGTTATTTACAGAAGAGCAGCAAAGGCGACTTCCTTCCCTCCCAGCTCAAGGTTTTTCACAGGGTCATCCGACCTCTCGGGACCAAGTAGAATAAGAAGAATATCCCCAGCTTTCTGCTGAGCACCACGAGCCACCAGCACGAGGTGACATCCCAGGGGGATGTGAATGTCCCAGCCTCCCTCTGGCTGGATTTGTGTCAAAAGGAAGGATCCTAATATGGTCAGGCTGTCACCGTGAGGGGACAGATGTGTTGTGGCCCACGGGAGAAGCCGTGGAGAGCAGAGATCCCCGGCATCCTTCCCAGTTCTCCAAGGACTCAAACTTGGGCGACACATTTGCTTCCTAAGTTCTGCCCTTTGCATCCATGAGGATGGAGATGTCTGTGCAGACAGGTGGGTGACTTGCCAGCTGTGTATGCACAGGTGGCCAAGAAGGCCAGTGGCACCTGGCCTGTATCAAAACCAGTGTGACCAGCAGGACCAGGGCAGGGATTGTCCCCCTGTGCTGGGCACAGCTGAGGCACCTCAAGTGCTGTGTCCAGCTCCTCATGGCAAGAGAGACACTGAGGGGCTGGAACATGTCCAAGGAAGGGAATGGAGCACCAGAAGGGGCTGAGGGAGCTGAGGGGGCTCAGCCTGGAGAAAAGGAGGCTCAGGGGGGACCTTCTGGATCTGCAAGTCCCTGCCAGGAGGGGGGAGCCAGGAGGGAATTGGGCTCTGCTCCCGGGGAACAGGGACAGGAGGAGAGGGAACAGCCCCAGGCTGGGCCAGGGGAGGGGCAGGTGGGACAGCAGGAGGAATTTCGTCAGGGAAGGAGTTGTTAAATGTTGGAATGAGCTGCCCAGGGAGGTTTGGAGTCCCCATCCCTGGAGGTGCCCAAGGCAGGACTGGCCGTGGCACTCAGTGCTCTGGGCTGGGGGACAAGGTGGGCATCGGGCACAGGGTGGGCTCGATGATCTCGGAGGCCTTTTCCAACTTGGATGATTCTGTGATCCCGTGACTGCACTGCCAGTGAAGCTCAGAGGCAAAGGAGGAATCAACAAAAGGAAAATATTCCCACAGTGAGTCCTCAGATCCAAAACAGTGGAACGACGGAGAGCTGGAGCACCTGCTACCCCTCAGAAAAGGCAAGGCCATGCCAGCTCTGCCATGGCAGGGTCAGTGTTGTGACCATCCTACCTGGGGGACATTTCTGGCAGTAGAGACCCTTCTCTGGCGCGTAGTAGAGATCTGTCCCTGCCCTGCCTGGGTCCAAGGGATCCGAGAGGTTCCATTTACCCAGTGCTGCTGCATCAGTTCCAAAAGGAACTCCCTGGTAAAAAAACACAGAACAAACTGGGTTAAAAACCACCCCAAGTCCACGGGATAAGTGCAGAAAGAGAAGGGCAGGAGCTGCTGTGCCCAGGGGGCTCCGGTGAAGCGGGAGAGGAGCTCTGGCACGGCTGAAAGGCACCAGGGGCAGAGGCCAAACGTGCCCTCGAGACCACCCCTGTGCCAGGGGATATTCCCTTGGCAAAGCGTTTGCAGGGGGATTCCCCTGTGCCAGGTTATCAGCCACAGCAAGGACCCCCTAACGCTTCCCTAGGATAACATCAGACCCCTTTTCCTTCCCCAATTTCAGCCCTGAAGGGAAGGCAAGGGCAGGGAGGGAGAACAGGCTTGTGGGAGGAAACGGGCCCCGTGGCAAGGCTGGAACGTGGCCCCCATGCCCACAAGAAAGGCCTGAGCTGCTCCAGGCTCTGGCACGTCCTCGTGTGTCTGCATCATTCCTGTTATCCGGCCGCGGAGCAGGAACACAACAGGCACCTTTTCCTCTGGCTCTCCCCCACCCTCCCTGCTGACTCAGCTCTTCCTGCCCCGCAGCAGGAACAGCCACCCCCTCCCTGAGGGTTTGGGGGGCTTTCAGGGCACCCTGGTGTTCCCAAAGTACCCTGACCCAAGGGGCACGATGCCCTTGGCCTCTCAGCCAGCACCGTGGGCACCAACGGGGCATCCTCCAGCCTTCACCTCTCCGTCACTGGTTGTAGGGGACAATACATCACGACAGTGACAACCTGGAAGAGGCACCTTTTCCTTTCCCTTCCAAACACGGAGTAGAAAGTCTGCCTCTTCAAGCAAATACCCATCCCTGAGTCAGACAGGCTGAACAATAGGGACCCCAGCGGCCAGCCAGCCTGTCCCCTCTGCAGCCCCAGCAGAGCCCTGGTCCCCAGCCACCGGTGTCCTGCCTCCACCCCAGACACCTCCCACGCCTGGACAAGGAAAAGGATCACACCAGAACCAGCCTCAGCAGCTCGGGCGGTCACGGGGGGGCAGAGGGTGATGCAAACCCACAAGGGACCCCACTGAGACCAGCCCGGGGAGGGGATGAACCTCCAGCACCACCACGGCACAGAGCCCCGGCCATCTCCAGCCCCTGACTCAGAGGGATCAAATCCATGTCCCTCCAACAGCTTCTGGCTCTGCTTCTCCCTGTCTCCAGCTGGGAGGGTTTGCAAGTTTGTAAAGTGCTTTTTTTGTCTGGCTGAGGAGCTTGATGCCCAAGGATTTTAGTGTGTGTTTTGTATGGATTCTCCTGGGTCGCTCACATATAAGGGGGTGTTTATCTATCTATCTGTCTCAAATAATTTCATTTTGAGAGGGTCTTTTAGGCATCAAGCTCCAGCTACAAAGCAGCTCTCAAGGCTTCACCCAGTCTGGTCTTGGAAGTGAGGGGACAACCCATCCCACTTCCACACTGTCCCCACAGGGAAAAAAATGCCTTTTCTTCCCCACCAGAACTGTGCCAGGCTTCGAGGGAGACAACAACAACAAGACAGTGTTATCTGTTCTTTGGAAAGCCCCCTTGGACTCGGCATTGCCTCACATGCAGCAGCAACAAGTGCACGATAGGGTTATCAGCCACCAGCACCTTGCTGCCCTCGCCAGCCCACGGGCAGAAACCAGCCTTGGGCAAGACATGACTGAATTCAGGAGCAGTTTCACCCGCAGAAAACAACCCAAAAAAGCCACACTGCCTTGAGGCACAGGAATCCTCAATCGGCCTCTTCCTTCTGGACGACCAAGTCTGGAAAGAAAGCTCTGGAAAGCTTCGAGCTTTGAAATGTCCCTTCTCCCATTCCCAATTGGTTTTTTTTCCCCGAAATGACCCCATGCAGGAGTTGGGCCCTGCAGCTGAGGACAGACCCCTCTCTGAACCCCTGACCATCACTGAAGCATCAATCCACAGCCCCGGGTGGCAGCGAGGGAGGACCAGGGACAAAAGGGATGTCAGGCATGCACAAGGCATGTCTGCTCCCAAGAGCAGGTTCGATGAATGCAGGGATTTTCCCCTGGATTTCCCCCTTTGGAATCGGAGCTCCCGCAAACACAAACGCAGAGATACATCCAGGGCATCCACTTATTCCTCCTGGCCGGCCGGTGGCCTTTGCCCAGCAATGATGCAACAAAGGAAACATGGCCAGAGCGTGGCACGATCGACGAGGTGGTGAATCACCACTCAGACGATCCTCTCTGCTTTTACTAAAAAAAAGAGGATTAAAAAAAAAAGGTGTGGGGGAGAATAAAAGCCAAGGCTGCTACGAGTGTGCCCTCAGGGGACGGGTTTAGTAAGGCCCGGTTTCACCAGGTACCTGATAAACAATATACGGAAGGAACTGGACCAGAAGTTGATTCTCCTTGAAAACCCCGTAGGGGCACTGCTGATGGCAGCGGGCAATATTCCAGGGTGGGCGCAGCGCTGGGCCCCCTCCCCGCAGCGGGATTAGGGGCCAGACCCGGCACAAAAGCCAGGGCGGGACCCCCGGCCCCAAACCCGGGCCAGGCTCCGTCTTTCTTCAGGTGGGAACAGCGCGCAGCAATTCCAACAGCGACGCCCAATCCCGCGCCCAGGGAAAGACGAGCGGCGCAAACGGGGATTTTCCATCCCCAAAGGCGGCGGCGCCCGCGGGTTTGGCGTCGGAGAGGCAGAACTGCGGGCCCGGGGCAGCGCAGAGACCCCCGGGCTAACACACCCCCGAGGGTCGGCACTGCCCGAAACTCGGCGACACGGATGGGCGGCCGAGGCTTGGGAGCGCCGGGAAGGGGAGGGGAGGGGAGGGGAGG
>VWZG01008035.1:175251-247218 GCA_013396735.1 Grallaria varia | reverse complement strand
CTAGCCATGATGATGATATCTCTGTGATAACTTAAATTCCAAGGTTCTTCCTATGCAAGCTATGAAGTCTGCAGGGAATAGTTTTCCATGTGTATTTATCATTTATTCAGGACCATCTAACATTTGTACAGTATCCATCAGAGAAGCCTGCTATGCTGATCTTTGCTTCCAGCAGTTTACATCATATGTCACGTTGTGGATCATTCCATACTCAGTAATATGAACCAGGAAGCACAACCTTCTGCAAATCTGTGGTTGTATGCTACTTTGTCATGCCTGTGCCTGTCAGCAGCCCTTTGGACAGTCCTGCTCTTGTATAAATCTGTTATATACAACTATAAAATCAGAATAAAACTGAGTTTAGAAGGGACTTCTGGGAGTTGATAGGTACTATACCTCTGTTCAAAGTGAAGTCAAAGAGAGCAGGTGGCTCAGCATCTTCTCTGGATGAGCTCTGAATATCTCCAAGGAGAGAGGCTGCACAGGCTCTCTGGTCAAGCTGTTGAAGTGTCTGACCACCTTGTGTACTCACCATTTTCTCTGTAAGGAAGGTTTTGGACACAGTGTTGAAATCTCCTGGAATGCTTCTGCCCTGCTATGTTGCCCTTCCAGCAGATACTGGGGTGTGTCAAGGCCCTAGTGAGGATCAGGACTTGCACAAATGAGGCTAATTCCAGTTGTTGGAAGGTTCATCAGTTTCTTCCTCATCAGGACGTTTGAAGCAGACATCTGCCACAATGTTGTCCATCCCTCTAATTCTAGCACAATTGCTCTCAACTGGCTCATTAGCCATTCTAAGGCAAAGTGTTGCTACACTCTCTCACTTTAAAGGGCAACTGCCCATCCAGCCCTCCTGGCTTGTCCTTCCTAAAGAACCTGTATCCATCCATTGCAGCTCTCCCACCACACTTCCTAGTTAGCCTGTAGCCCAGTAACTGCACACAGAGCTCTTGTTTTTCCTGTTTTGTTTTCATGCTGCGTGCCTTAGTGAACAGGCGCTTCAGACTGGCACCTGGTTCTGCTATGAAGAGCTTCTGCCACAAGACTGTTCTCTTCACCCTTCCTTATCTGCACACATACACTTGAGCTGAGCCACTTTCCACACTGTTTTGTCATTCTTGACGTCTCTCTTGTCCCCTACAGACTGGACTTTTTGCTTCTCAGCTGGGTCCTCCGCTTCCTCACTTGAATGTGTGTTGTTACCTTCCTACCCTATCATTCATAGTTGTAGTAGTAATGGAATTAGTTGAAACACTTGCTAAAATTCCTTGTGAAGTTTGTTGTACGTTGGGGAATACATCTGATGCAATTATACAGATGTTTCTAAGAGTGCAATGGGATGTAAATCAATTCTGTCTAGTCAGAAACTAAGATTATAAACTACAGACAGTCTTTATTAGAGGCTTATTAGATTAGGTATCAGGAAGAAATTCTTCACTGGAAGGGTAGTGTGGCACTGGAACAGGTTGGTCAGTGAGGTTCTGGATTCCCCATCCCTGAAAAGTGTTCAAGGCAGGTCAGATGGGACTCTGAGTAACCTCGTCTAGTGGAAGGTTCCCTGCCCTCTCCAGTGGGGCTGGAACTGAATGATCTTTAAGGTCACATCCAACCCAAACCACTCTGTGATTCCATGATTCATAATAATCTGGTTTTCCTTGTGGAACTTATTTATTTAATTTCAATGGTAAATTTGAAGCTAAGTAATGCTGAGTATTCAGGCAAGGAATTTGCTGGAAGGAATACATTAAGTCCTCCAGACATTTTACACACACAAATGCAGACTGTAGAAAGAGGAACTCTCACTCACAAATAGCCAAAGGCACTCTGACTTTAGTAAACAAAACCAATAAACAGTTAAAAAAAAGAAGAGTCCTTGACAAATATGGGAAGTCCAAGGTGTCTGTGAGCCTGTGAGAGCGTTATTCTGGCAGAGCCCCCAAAGCTGAATTATTTGGCTTTGTTACAGGGCTTCTTCCCTAAAGCCTCCTTCCACAAAGCCTCACCCAGCTTAGGGAAAACCATAGAAACTGAAAAGAAAAATCAAAAAAAATCTTGAAAGCAAATGAGGCAATAATCCCCTTTTGAGGATCATCTGTTTAAGGTGCTTTCATATGGAGAAAATCATTGATATTCCTTTTTTTTCTTTTGTCCTCAGAGCAAACTGTGCTTATAGTACTGAGATTTTTATTTTCAGATTTCTTAATTCTTCCTTTCAAGAGCATCAACTACTCTGCTGCATTTAGCTCAAGTGCAATCTTTCCCCTGCTGTTAAAAGATATAGCAAGGAAATACCACATTTGCCAGTAAATTCTAAATGTTCTCTGCCATTCCTGAAAGGCAAAGCAGTTGTAAAACTAGTGGACTGATAAAGATAAATAAATGATGGTCGCATAAAGAATCTTTCAATTATGCAAACCATTGCAATTTCCTGCACTGAAAATTTTGGCCATTGCCTCTTTCCTCTCACTTAGTCAGCCTTTGCTGTACTCATTCCGGGATGTTAATGATGGTCATCTATCATGGAAAAAATAAATGTATCAGCCTTTGTCATGATTCTGGACATTTCACTAGGACATACCACTTACCTGACCTCATTACCAACATAAAATCTGCTTTCCTAACGTGACATAATGTTGTTACCTTTTTGTATTAGGGCTTCCATCTGCAAATGAAATTTCCTGGCAGGACATGTCTGAATGTTCATACCTAACTTTTTCAGCTGACATCAACTTGGCACCTGATTGAATAATAGAAAATGAGGCTCGGCAGAGCCTTAAGGCTTTCTGGAGGAAAAATAATTCTTAATTAAATAATTTACTATAAATATTTATGACTGTCCTTAACATTGACAGACAGCCTATAGTTTCCCAGTCAATCTGTTCTGAAGTTTCACTTCTGTTATTGTAACAATGTTAGCTCTAAAAGTTAATTCAAATCTCGCTTGCTCTATTTAAGTGCATTACTTCTTTTTCTTTCTATTCCTTCTGTCTTCCTCTTTACAGCTATCTTTCACATGTTGAAGGCTTTTATGATAACTCATCCTACATATACAGTCTTCCTACTTATACAGTAGATTCTGTATTACTTCTTCCTGATACAGTATGTTTTCTATGTCAGTCAACTGAAAACTTTAATTTCTTTTCTAATGTCTCTTCAGGAGGGTTCATCTTCAAATGGTGAATCCAGCTTTTGGGCACAGTATAGAAGTGCTAACTACAATGGAAATATCTTTTCAACTGACCTAAAGAGGACACTTCTATTTTTATAGCCTACTGTAATTGTAGATAAGTCATTGGGGAACTAGTGGCTTCAGTCTAATGTCAGGTATTTTTCTGCAAATATATTATTCTGTCAGATATCTTTCTGCATCTGAGTTCTTTCTCAACTCAATGAACAAGTTGTTACTCTATTTTCGTGCAGTTGGTTGTTTCTGTCTTTAGTATTTTGCACTTGCCTTTATTTAACTGCATCACACACAGATAATGTATTGAATTTCTCTTGGTAATTTTGAAGTCTAGCTATGGTCTAGTTCACCAGACACATATCATCTGCAAACCTAATCAATAAGCTAATTCCTGCTGAAAATCCTGGGGTTTACTCAATGTATTGTTCCAATTTGTCAGTCTGGAAAAGGTGCTGTTTTAATTAGTCTTTTTTTCTCACCACCAAAATATATTCTAATTGACTATAAATTAAAATATTTCCCCCCAAGTTAAGTCTGTTTTGGCTGTGATGGCAACTGGTAAGTGATGTTTCTGTCTTTATATCAACCCATGAGCTTTATTTTTATCTTTCCTCCCTCTGTTCTTTTGAGCAGGGGGAGTGAAAGAACAGCTGTGTGGGCATCTGGGAGCTGGACAAGGTCAACACACAATAGATAGTGTATAAAAGAGTTTATACACTTGGCCTCAAAAACATTTCTGATCAGTCAGAGGGAGCAGATATTCTCCAAATACAACAATATCTTGATTATCTCCCTCCACGTCTGTCTTTACCACTTAGTTTTCTGAACAGCTGGCAGTAGTGGAGACTTTGTAATTTAAAACCTTTATCCTGATAGCTTTCCTTCTAGGATTTGCATCAATGGTCAAAGAGGAAATACATTACAGAACTTTTGTATATGCTTTCAAGTCTATGTTAAATAAGATTTTTATGTTCAGCTACAAGTGCTAAAATTAGTTGAGTGTGTTTGTATAACTCTACAAGTATTCAGCTGTGCCAGCAGGGAAAAGACAGATGTTCCAGACCTTATCTGTCTAAGTCTAAAGCTAGTTAGACACACCTCTGGGATGCACATGACTTTTGGAAGTAAATACTTCTGTTTTGAACCAAGTTGTTATGAAACCATCCACAAAGCAGGAAGTCATTGCATACAGGATGGGATAGATTTGCACCTAACAAACTGTATCTGAATGATTTCTAATATATGTTTCTTAATATCAGCAACACATTGGCCCTTTTGGTCATGCATCCCAATACTGTACATCAAGATGTCCTTGTGCGAGCAGAAAACAGAGGGGAGTCTGGAGACATGTGATTTGGTGTTTGAGTATCTGACAAGTTACAAATTTAGCAAAATGCTGGAAGATGCAGCTCTGTTACAGGTAACTTGTGAGAATGGTGGTCTGCCACCAAAAAGTACACCTGGTGGGTATGGACATCCAACACTAGAAAATATCTGCAAGATTTGATAACAACAGAACTGGAAATCTAGTTGAAAATATGAAGAGCTGTAAATTTTATCATAGTTGAAAGTTCAGTAACATTTATTTATTTAATAAATTTAGTTTTCAGTCCTCTCTTGATTTTAAAGTGTTTGATCTTTATAGTACCGATTATATTTATGCATTATTTCAAGGTCCACTATGACTTTGGGCTTAGAAATATCCTGTCTGTTTTAAGAACCCTTGGAGCAGTGAAAAGATATAATCCCCAAGAGCCAGAGAAAACTGTTGTGATGAGAGTTCTACGGGACATGAACCTCTCCAAACTGGTACTGTAACACTGGTGACTTTTCCCAAAAGAGTATTTTGTTTGCATTTATTATGCACTTTGAAAAGCTGTTTTTCTTCAGCAGTTGAATACATTATTTTGCAGGTTTTAATGTTATTTATAAGTGAGTGGAGAATCAAAATACAGTTACTGTGTGAGCACTATTTGTCTTTTAACGAGATGAAAACACATCAGAAGCATTAGCTGAAAAATTATTGGAAATACCATCAGATCCTAGGGGGCCTACCTGCTCCTCTAATTAGTTCTTCTTTTTAATTCTTTCTGCCCTAAAGAGAGAAAGGAAAAAGACATTGTATTAACTTTTAATAATGTCATCAAAGACTCTTCTTAATCCAGAATTTCAGTTTATACATTTCTTGGGATTCTGTTGCCTTTTCAGAACATTGTAAGAATTGCAGTAAGCTTGTATAGCCTAATGTCTTTCAATAATACTATTCAAAGTATTCATCTTTCTTTTTATTGCTGTAATTAAAAGGTTATAGCATGTCTAGACTCTGTGTATTTACCTTGGAAGCCAGTTTGTGATGGAGGCAATTACTCTTTTTCTGATATTAATCTTTTCAGTGCAGTGGTACATATGTTCAAACCCATAGCAATGCTTCAGTGATTTACAGAAGGAAAAAATTATAAAAATTCTGAGGCAAAATACAATTGGAATAAATCTTACCATCTTATATGACAAATGAAGAAATGTGTGTGTGTGTGTATTGAAGAAAACTGTATTAAGTTGTTCATATTTTTATAAGCTTTAAGTGTTTAATTTAGAAATTACTACTTGTGATTGCATTGTATGAAATTCACTTCATAAAACTGATGGATAATTATAATATTTGCTATGGAAGAGATAATATTTTCTACTTCCTCTTTTAAATGGCATATTCTTGAAGATTGTTTACAGCTATAATAATTTTGATAAATAAATAATATATTTCTCCCTACTTTGTCCTTGACAGGTGGATGAAGATGAACCTTTATTTATGAGTCTCATTAATGACCTGTTCCCTGGAATTACTCTGGATAAAGCTGGATATCCTGAACTACAGTCAGCCATCCAAAAACAGACAGAGAAAGCAGGACTTATTCATCATCCTCCATGGATGCTTAAACTTATTCAGCTGTATGAAACTCAGCGAGTCCGACATGGTTAGCATGCTAGATGAGGTTCTGAGACTGCATAAAAGTAATATTTTTTTATATAATGTGCTACAGAATGCAGATTATTTTCATGAAGAATGTATTTTTAAATCGAACAGATGTCATGTTTAAAGCCTGTGTGAATATTTTGCTAGGAAGCAGTTACGACCTTCTTTTAGTGTGCAATGCATATCTAGTGAGATTTTAGCTTTGTTGTGTTGCATTTTTATTGGAAATATGAGTATGGCCTTCAGTGATTGAAATTTCTATTGAGGAAGTTAAAATGTATACATTAGAATCCAGAAACAGTGATTTTGTTTAGTGTTCTGAAAATAATTGTTGCCCTCAGACAGAGTTCAGGTATGAAGCTCAAGTTTAATGTTACCATGAGATTATAATGCTGAGAGAAGATTGTCAAAAATAACCTTTCAACCCTTTACTTTGATAGGTTCTACCATGCATGCAATATAATGACACCCTGGTTGTGGGTTTGCTCCCTGTATGGGCCATTAACTTAAGAGCTGGACTCAATGATCCTTGTGGGTCCCTTCCAGCTCAGAATACTCTGTGATTCTGTGGTTAAGATGTGAGAGCTATAGAAGTTCAAGTGTTCTCTTTGTGATCGATTCTTGCCATTTATACTGAGGAGAAATAAGCCTGCCTCCTGCTGGACCAGGGGAAGTGGACAAGACAGGCTCCAGAAATCCCTTCTAACCTCAAACCTATGAAAATGCCTTTTTACAGTGCACAAAAAGCTATTGAGTGAAGTTTATCCCATCCTAGGAAGGGTATCAAAGACAGCAGTAAATCCAGGTTTACAATTCATAGCTGAGTGGAAAAAAATACCCCTGCTTTGAAATGTCCCCGTGCGCCTAAGCTCTAACAACTAATGACGTTTTTAGTATAATGAGGAGAAAATATAAAGGAAATGTAACTAAAGGAACAGAGATTTATGAAGATGTCATCCTTCTTATTCTCTCTTACCGTGTCATATGAAAGAAGAATAAACTTTAATGAAATAAATAAAAGGCAATACTCATTCAGTAGTATGGTCTGAGCCCTTAATGCCCTCACCCTTTTAGTTCAGATTATTGGTTAGGCCAAAGAACCGATTAGTGGTGTGCAGAATTAGTAATTTACATCTGGATATCTGGGCTCAGTGTTCCATATCAAACCATAACAGCTCTTTCTGTATAGGAACCATGGAAGTTTTAATGATTTCAGCCATTATTAAATGTGTTTTGGGTTAGAAGAAGCTGTTTGATCTGTGAGACACCACAGATCTACTGTTCTTCAAAAATCTTCAGGGTCCACTGTGACATTATGCTGAGATGCCTCTTGTCTCGACACGTCCCTGCTCTTCCCAGGTCATGCAGTTCCAGTAGGCCAAACAGTTGGGTACTCAGGCCTTTCTATGGCAGAAGTTATTGCATGAGGGGAAAATTTTATTTCATGACTTCCATTTGTCCTATCCACATCATGCTGCTTGGATTTATGGAGGAATCATCATGGGAGTTCAAATAATCAAGAAAATAATTCTGTAAAATGTCTGACTTCTCTTAGTTGAAATAGAGGCAGCATGTACACACAAAGTGTTTGTACACACACACACGCACGTATGCATGGAGAGTCAGTGCAGGGGTCCTGAAATCCGTCTGGCTTAACAATTTTGACTGAAATACCATTGAAACCTGCAGAAAGGCCATTCTGTTAACATTGAAGGGCTTGTATTAGATTTCCCCATATATAACATGTGGCACAAGTAAGTGATTTTCTGGGTCTTCAGATTGTTTTGGGGAACATCCAGCTCCTTTAGTTTTAAAGAAAACATTGAACAATCTGGATTGTACTGGGTTAGGTTTGTAATTTGGTTGTTTATTGTTCCTTTGATACCTTTATTGAAGACGTTTTCTTTTCAAAGCCAATTAAGGATTATGTTGTCCAGTTGCCTTTAGGGTTAATAGGAGTTATCTAGCTCCCTTAAATGACTTTGAAAGTGTCAGTTTGAATGTCCCATCTAATTTTGGATAGATTCTGGGCCTCTTGAATAGGTGATTTAGAAAACATAACTAAAAAAGATCAACTCTAGGCTCAGTTTATTGTTGAAGGCGTGATCCATTTTCCTTAGGCGACATATGTATACACTGATGAAATTAAGTGTGGTTGCTGTTAACTGGTTTTATGTAAGATGTATGAAAATGTCGGCAGGATGGATGCAGGTACATATTTTTGTTACTTTTACTTCAGAAAGATACACTTGATTTTGTGTATCATTGGGAGCTACTCATTCTCATTAAAAATATTTAGAAATTACTGGTTTTGTTTGCCACCAGTCATGTCAATGTCACTGCATGCAAACATCAAAAGACAGTTGTGTTTTCCCATTAGAAAAAGGAAAAGAACTGCCTGAGGGAGGATACAGACCCACATAGGCTTGCCTGTCATACTAGAGCAGACATTTATAGAGGCCTTTTAATAGTATTTTCAAATTCTGTTTCAATCAACATTAACTGGAGTGAGAAATATCTTTTTGTATTGGCTTTTGGTAAAAATAAAACAAGGATCGTTGATGCAATGAACCATTAAATGGTAGCATGACATATTGGCATTTCACTTTAAACCATGTTTGTATTGTTTTAGGTATGATGACTCTGGGTCCAACTGGTGCAGGAAAGACAAAATGCATTAATATTTTGATGAAAGCAATGACAGATTGTGGTGCGCCTCATAAAGAGATGAGAATGAACCCAAAGGCAATCACAGCTTCCCAGATGTTTGGTACTCTTGATGTTGCTACAAATGACTGGACAGATGGTATTTTCTCTACGTTATGGAGAAAAACTTTAAAAGCAAAGAAGGTAATGGCTATTGTATCATGATATTTAGTAAAAACATTTAATACTGTCTCATTACCTGTCATTTATCAGAAAGATCTTCCAAATTCAAATGGGAATATGCAGAGTTAGTTTTGCTTTGTGTCTGATGAGCTCAACATACACAAGAATAAGAATTATGTATGTATGCCAGATAACACCAGGCTGCCCAAGCATTTGAGGTTCCAGAATTGATTTGGAAAAGATTTTAACGGGTTTGCTTCCTTCTGTAAACAGGTATTCCTACCATTCAAACACAAAAGTGAGGTCTGCTCATGTTTTGACATGAGAATCGGAAAGTTAATTTTCTCCGGTCTGGTTTTATGTCACTGTCATTATATTTCACTAGTTGTATCATAATGCAAGAGGCTTTGGTAAGAAATTGATATCAGCATTCCCCAATTCTTCTATCAAACCTTCAGGTCATGTTTCATGGAATCGTAATTGCACTCAGATCTTCTGAAAAGCCATTCAGTTCTCACTTGGAAAATGGGAAGCCTTGCTTGGGTAACATCCCACGAGGATTCACCTCATGCCTGTTTCTGTGACTGCGTTTAATGGGAAATATGGGCTGGATGATGTACTTTTATAGAAAGATAAAGCTTTATGCTTACTACAGGACAAATTAATTTTTGTCACTATTCTTTAATATCCTGGCTTGTGTGACACAAGATAACAAAAGGACTAAAATCATTGAAAAAATTATAAAAATTGCATTTCATGCTGAGCACCAAATTATGATTCCTTATTTATATCTAAGCATATATTCTCTGATATTAAGTAAATGTGTATTTCTGGTCAATATAAGTAAAGCTGCGTGTGTGTGTCTCTCCTGGTTTTTCAGGGTGAGCATATCTGGATAGTTTTGGATGGACCTGTTGATGCAATATGGATTGAAAATCTGAACTCTGTTCTGGATGATAATAAGACCCTTACTTTGGCCAATGGAGACCGAATTCCAATGTCCCCCAATTGCAAAATTATTTTTGAACCTCACAACATCGACAATGCTTCCCCTGCAACCGTGTCTCGTAATGGGATGGTCTTCATGAGTTCCTCAGTGTTGGACTGGAAGCCTATTTTAAAGGCTTGGCTGCAAACACTACCTGCTACATATTCTGATGTCCTGTGGAATTGCTTTAATTCTGTGTTTCAGGTACTGAATTAACCAATTCAGGGGAAAAAAATTGCATTTCTTATTCTTTATTTAATGAAGCATTGTTTCTTCCTAGGTGCTTTTCCAATTATTTACATCTCTTTGTTTATGTAAA
The DNA here is from genome assembly GCA_013396735.1 of Grallaria varia. NCBI lineage: Eukaryota > Metazoa > Chordata > Aves > Passeriformes > Formicariidae > Grallaria > Grallaria varia. The sequence continues at coordinate 236,927 of VWZG01008035.1, read as the reverse complement.
AAATAAAGATGAAGGGTTAAAAAAAGAGAGAGAGAAAATTATCTCGAACGTTAATAAATGACTGAAACTACAAACAGATGAATAATCTGGATGTTTTGTTTGCATACTTCAGTTGGCAAAATATACTCTTTTTGCTTGTAACTCTTACTGCAATTTTAATTCTTGTTAGGATACACAAAGGAAGTGTGTAAACTTGTTATTTAAAGTATAAAGAAGTAAATTCAGAAAGAAATTAAGCTAGATTTACTCTGGTAAAACAGGAATGCATTTGGCCCATTAGTTATTTTTAAAAGACATGCTATAATTTGAATTAATCCAGGGTAGATCTGTGCTGTTCAGAAGCTCAGGGTAGGTGACTGTGGTTTTCTCTTCTGATTTCATTATCCATGTTTGTCTTCCAAAGGAGATTTTTGAAATGGTGTCTCTTTCATACATTGTCTGACTAAATTGTGTTTAATCAATTGATTCAAAGCAAGAATTCTGAATGTCTTTCCACCTCCATTTGGCCTTAGCTAACAGAATCACTAGAAAGGTTTTGGTAATATTATGGATGGTTGTACTCAACAGTGGGTATAAAAGCATAACCTCTGTAGTATACTTTTTCAATTACATTGAAAATATTTGTTTTTGTTTTGGATTTTTTAAAGAAATAGTTACGTCTGTGATTCTTTCACTGTTGTTACCTTCTGATTTCCTCAGCATCAGTGAAGTAAATGCAACTGCCCACACTTCCCATCACTTTGCTCTTGCCAGTTTACTTGTGTAACTGGTGTTGGATTTCACAGGGGTTTCTCCTGTAATATTTTTCATTGCTGTTGCATTTTAAAAATTCAGCTTTTTATGAACTTTGAGTGACATTTCAGAAAGTTTTTTTTTTTATAAATCATGATAAAAGCAATGATTGATACAGGTTTGGAATGCCCTGAATGTTGACAAATGTCTTCTTACAAATATTTTTCATTTCAGTGCCCATTTACTTTAAAACCAATGTTTAACAAGCTATTCATTTTGTTCTACCTCCAAAACATAATGATATGACATAGTATTTACTGCAGCAGCAAGAAAAACAATTCTGATAATGAATTTTAAAATATGCTTCCAAAATAATGTATATGTGGGTCAATTTACTGCTTCTTTGCCAGAATTCTATTTATATTTTATGCTACAACTAGCTCTGAAAACATAATAACAACATTTAAAATGCCCAAGCCTGAAGCAATAGCAATAAAGTCCAGAAAAATATGTATTTTATTAGATTGAGAGATGAAAATGCAGTGAAATATGAAGTTAGTTCAGTGCTGAAGGCTGCATTTAGAACTATCAAAATGTAAATGAAAGCTGTCACGCTGGCAGTTTTCTTTCACTTCTAATGTGCTGTCTTTGCTTCTCAAATAATAGAAGCAATAAAAGTGGTTTTACAGATGAGAGTAACACTACTTTTGTGTTCACATGTCTCTTTTTATAGTTATTATTTTCTCCCACATAAAAAAAAAAAAAAAAGAAAAAGGATAACATTCAAAAAGAAAATTTTTGAAACAAGATGCATCAGCAGTGGTAGTCAAACTCCAAATACAGATCTTGGTGAATTTAATGCTAGTATCAAGAAAAGAATGGATATAAACTTCTTACAAATATCTGATTTTTCAAAGAAAATGAAGATTAGGTTATAGATGGAAATACAGTAATTAAGATAACTCAGCCTTTCAGTAGACATATAAAAACTTTTTAAAGTCAACTTAAATTCAACAAAAATAGTTGTAAGACAACGGCTATAGTAATTCCAAATGCCTTACAAAAAACTCTCATTATTTATGCTAATCAAAATGGTATTTGTCACTGAAGGTCTTCAGATTGGATAAAATCATTGTTAAGAAAGGTAGAGCAAGTAGCAATAATGGAGGAGGAAACGGCAGAGAATAATAGTTGTGGATCAGTGGAAAGAATGTATTTATTCTCTTAATGTATATTATAAATTACACTGTAAGTCATCAGGTTTTATATATATATAAAAAAGGTCAAGAAGTAGTCCAAAGACAAGGATAAATTAAAAAAAATTCAAAATACAAAAAAGCCCACCCCAAACAGCCCCCCAGAAGCAGTCTCATTTTGATTTATGATTATCTTACAGTCCTTTCTATTTCCACAGGATTTTTTTAAAACAGTGTCTGAGGGGTTGGGCTTTCACCCTCCCTTTCTTGTCAGCAACATTCCCTGCTTAGCAGTAATTTCAAGTAAACTCTTATCCCTATAAAAAGACTCTGCTCTTAAATTTAGATGCTGTACCGCCAATTCCTTGTCTGTGAATGGTACTGCTACCTGTAAGCAGCAGAATTGCTTAGCTAATGCACGTAATTCTATGAGACAGTTTCAAAGAACTGAAATAATTTAAATAATTACCAAAGTGGTGTTAATAAGTTTCTCTGCAAAGTGTGAAGCTCAAACCAGTGATGTATGCTATATGAGTAACGTAAGTTTCAGTACATCTATGTACTGTTTAAATGAAAAAAAGTCTAATAGGAACTTAAGTTTCAGATGTGACTTATTCCTCCCTCCACATTAAATCTCACAGTAATCCAATTTGTGTAAAGGCTGGTGTTGCCCCTGGAGCATAGAGGTGAATATATAAGCCAAACAGTTTCTTAAATTTAATATTTAAATGCTGATGTTAATATTACAAATATTAATAACTTCACATTATTGAGTTGCTCTTGTGCTTGTCTAAACCCATTGAGTATGTTCTAAAATCCTGTCCTGAAGAGTCCAGTGAGTTCCATAGTGATTGTGCAAAAAGACCTGTTTTTTCATATGAGTTTTTAGCATCTGACTTCATTTTTCAGTCTCATTGTAAGGGATAGCAAGTTTCTGATCCAAATTCTTCTCAGTTTATGTGTATTTATTATCACTAAATTAATTTTTCCAGTTTCCCTGTCCCAACAATTCATGCAAGTTCATTCATGCAAATTTTTTATCTTGATATTGCATCCTTTTTTCAGCCATCTATTGTTTTAAAAATCATAGTTGTAATAAAATACTAGCAATTTTTTTTTTCATAAACTCAAAGAAAAAGAATTACAGAAAGCTCACTGGAATCATAAGCACCATAAAACTAGTTCTGGTGAAAACTGGGCTCTTTATAGTATGGAATACTTTGACGCATGAAATATCTTTATTTTGTGTGGGTCAAATCAATTATTAAACAATTTACAGTGCCCTATGAGACATCTAGTCTATTTGACAGATGAAGAAGCTGAGGCTCACTGATATTTAGATCCAAATTCTAAAACTCTTTAGACTTTAATTTTGCACACTGCTTGTGGGCACTCCCTTGTGGCATCCACAACCCCCTCAGTTACTCAACTGAGAGCCTTTTGTACTTTTGGGGCAAATGAGGCAATTTTGAGGGAAAGCCACAAAAAACAGCACACAGAGGTGGAAGCATTTTTGCTACACAACAAGAAAAAACAAAAAAAGCAAGATGATAGAGTGGCATCCCTGCCCAAGGTGGGGTGATGGAACATGAAGATCTTTCAGGTCCCTTACAACCCAATCCATTCTATGATCCTGTGTATGCCCATACGCAGATTGTCTTTTTAGACCACTTACCCATGAACCCTACTATGGATTAAGATGCCTAAGTGAGTTTTTTATCACAATGTGTGTTTTTGTTGCATATGTTACCTGGTATTCTAGTGAGGTGGAACTCGGGAGGATGGGTAAAAATCTTGATTCAGTTTCTGTGCCAATAAATATCAGCATAGGGTACTTGGAGCACTTTACAGAAACAAACCTGGTGAGTCTGTGGGTAAACAGCTCAGTGATTTTTAAAAAATATCTAGGTAATTGTTTACTTCTTTGGGTGATTGAACGTCTTCATTTACTTAGCTTTCTTGCTGACAGGGTATGACAGCTGCAAGTGGAATTGCTCCAAAATTACTATCTCTCATAATGTCCCTGTTACACTTTCACTTCTCAGAATGAGGGGGCAGTATTGATTTCCAAAGATTACGAAGGCAAATGGAATGCATCGTGAGGGAATGATATTAAAGATTGTTAAATGAAGGTGGAAATAGGCTATAATTTCCATCAGTGTGTACTATAGGTGGCAGCTTATATTTTAAAACAATTTTGCACTGCATATCTCAGAGAGATTTGAAAATCAATGTGAAAATCAATTTGAAACATCAATTTGAAACTTTGCTCAAGATGTTGCAGAACATTTGACAAAGGCAGGCATGGTAGCCATCACTAGGAAGAAACCTGAGGAAAGTCCAAGTTCTATTAAAATCAATTCCAAAATTCCCTTTGGATTGTGTCAGTATTCTACAGGAAAATGAAGGTATAGGTTTCAAAGGGGACTTTATGGTGCAGTCAGAACAGATCAGATACAGAGGAATTTATAGTGGTGAGTTTATGCATTGGACTCAATGGTCCTTGTAGGTCCCTTCCAACTTGGCATCTTCTGTGATTCTGTAATTGTATATATATTTGTATACGTATCACTGCAGCAATTCTAGTACTTTTATCTTCCTATTTCAAAAGTGGCAATGGTAGATTAAAATCTCCAGCGCAGAGCACAAATGGCAGATCCCTGATGTAACTGAAAACCAGTCTTTAAATTGCTCTTCAGGAAATTACTGTATGGAGCTCATATGAATAGTTCTGCCGACTGTGGTACCCCGAAGTTATTTTTTAATATGTTGTTGTTATAAAAAATTCATGATCTAAGTCTGAATATTTATAATCCCAGAAATGGGGAAAATACTATTTGGAATTAAGTTTAGAATACATTTGAAGTTAAAAAATTGGTCTAATCTGTGAATAAATCATACCATTGAAACTGGTAAAGAGAATCTTTAAATGACCTTTTTTTTTTTTCCCCCAGGATGTGATGGATTTTGTTTTCTCTGCTGTGACACCAAAAATGTCAATTTTAGAATGCATGTACATCAAACAAGCTATTGACCTCCTACAGGTAGATGCGGAATTCCATTTTTTTCTCTCTGATTCTGTTATGCTGGTACATTATTCTGGGAGGGCAGTAGTTATATATCGCATCTGCTTTGCAGGGTTTACTGTCTGACCTAGATGAGAAGCAGCTCAGTGAGGAACATCTTGCTCGCTTGTTCATTTTTGCTGTGATGTGGTCAGCTGGAGCTCTTTTGGAACCAGACGACAAGCTGAAAATGGAGCTTTTCCTACGGCAGCACTCTGCGGTGAAAGAACTGCCAGCTGTGAATGGAGAAGAAACCATGTTTGAATTTGGGATCGATTCCTGTGGCCAGTGGGAGCACTGGTCAAAGAAGGTTTGTGTGCTGCAACATGTTAAGCTTTCCTAATGATTATAAAAGATGTATTTGTGAAGAGTCACATTATTTTATTATTTCAAACCCTATATAATTTGGTTAGGAAGATTAATCCTACCAAATGCTCAAGAGTTTCTTTTTTGAAAGATGTTTTTCTCCATAGATATCTTTGGCAGAGAATAGAAACATGTATTTGAAATAGTTTTGAAAGTGAAACGGAGGTGATCTTAGCTTTGTCTACTGTCTGTCGCCCTACTGTTTAAGAATTCCCAGCAAGGAAAAGGTTTTATCATATACTAGAGAATAGTGGAATGAAAACACAGTCTAAACCCCTTTAGAAAAGCTTGGCAAGATACTGATTGATTGTAAATGGATGCTTGTCTTTCAGGAAGAAAAGTTTTGCTAATGTAAATTTTATAAAGTACATTTGATTTTGTGTTCTCATGCAAAGTGATTGTGTGGGCAAATAGAAATTCTCAAGCTTTATGCATGTCTTTGGTTGCAGGTCCCTGAGTATACTTATCCTAAAGATTCAGTACCAGAATATACTTCCATTCTAGTTCCAAACGTAGACAGTGTCCGAACAGACTTTCTAATGCACACTATCATGAGGCAAGGAAAAGCTGTTCTGCTAATTGGGGAACAGGGAACAGCCAAAACAGTTATGATTAAGGTAGGTGGAATGGAAAAACATATGTAATGTATTTGTACAATAACATTGCAATAATTGACATTGGCACAAATGTTAAATTGAAATGTAAGAGTAGTTTGATTTTTCTTCAGATTACATACTAGCATTCTTACTGAGGCCTTTTGCCAGCACTCACATGGACCACAAGCAAAAAAACCTAAGTATCTACATTTTAATATAAAGGTTTCTTTTAAAATTTGCTAACGGTGGCCACAAGGTCATGTGATAAACGCCTTTTATATGCTTTCTTTTCTTTTGAGAAGTCAAACTGGAGATTTTGCTAAGAAAATATTGATCCTTGGAGAATTTTTATTTTCCTGGGCTTTGTCAGTGGTCCTATGTGTGAACCAATCTTTTGTGCACCCTTGTGGCACAGCCTTTCTTCACAAGCCAAACTGCAGGGAAAGAACTTCCTTCTTTACTCAGAGTGGTTTTCAAAGGGTAAATTTATTGTCTGCTCTCTCAATTTCTTCACTGAAAATGATATATTGTTATCTCTTTAGAAGAAAGTAACAACAGGGTTGCCATTAAATAAACAAGTACATGTTTTCTGTATTATTAAATGGTGCAGATTAAACATATGTCACTTACAAATATTAATGACTTACTACAGGAAAGTCAATAATCAAAAGGCTGAACAAACTCAGATGTCATACCAAACGTGGTGTCCCCTCCTTGAAAAAATGTAAATGTAATGGTTTTCAGCATGATGTCTGTATTTTCCAGGGGAGTCTGTAGACTTTGATCAAAGAGAGGGAGCTAAATAAAACTGATCTGCTGTTGGGACAGCTGAATTTGCTATATAGGCGTCTGTACCTCCACTGGAGGATTTGCAGAGGTCTTGAAATTGAAAATAGCTGAAAAACACTTGCCTAAACTGACCTTTGGCTTTCTTAAAATCCGGAGCCATTTTGTGTCCCCTGCCATATGCTTTCTGAGCCCTGACATAAAGCGGGTTGTATCTATGCCAGCAGCCATTAATACTGCTTTTTCAGCTTGGCTGTTGATGCCAGCGTGCGTGCCGGTGTAATGTCAGCTTCTGTTCCTGGCACTAGCTGCACAACTATTTTAGCAGAGTGAAGAGGCGGGGTCTGGGTGGTGGTCTTGATATTCCACATACTGGATTTTGTCCAGATACTGGCAACCTCCAGCCTTCAGCTGGCATTCCTGTCCCTAAAAATAATTGGAGCTGATTCCTGGGAGTTGCTTACCCTGAGTCTATGCTACAGAGCAGAGCATGTCCCTTACACAAGAGAGCATAATGCCAGTAGGTATTTGATCCTGTTTAAGGTTAGGAGTGAGTGGTATTTGCCTTTACAACTTTCTTGTTACAACTTTACAAATTCCCTTCTGCTTTCGCCTTCTGTAGAATTTTGCTTTACTACACCTTGTGGAAAAGAAATTTCCAGATTATGCGGTTGTTTTCATGAGAAAGTAAAAACATTTTAATATATAACTCTTGGGGTAGTAATCTAAATTAATATGAATAATCTTCAATGTTAAGTAAGGCAATATATAAATTTCAGTATAAATAAAATAAGAAGAACTTCTGATAGCATGTTAATTTGTGACCTTTATTCTCTGTACTATTACTTCACAAACTGCTAAAACCCAAAAATTTAACATGAAACTGATATAAGACAGCTGAAAATTTTCTGACAGTTTAACAAAAATAATCCCATTCAACAATCTCTTATTTTTTGAAGATAGTTCTCACTTATGTACTGTGCAATATTACAGTTTCTATGTAAACATTCTGAAATGCCATAACGATTAAAGCAAAAGTATGTGTTTTGAATGGTTGAGAATTCCTAATTGCAGTGGGTTGACGTTTCCCAGCTGCAAGACCCTGACCCAGCTGCTGGTTCCCTCCCCTCACTCAGCAGCCCAGGGGTTGAGGTAAAAACAGGGAGATCCCAACTCACCAATTACTATCATGGGAAAAACATTGACTTGGGAACTCTTTTAACATTTATTTTGAATTCAACATTGAATTGGATGGTGAAAAACAAAGAGAGTACTAAAACTACCCTCTCCTCACCCCTCTCTTCTTCCTAGCTCACCTTCCCTCCTTCATGCCTGACTCCTCTACCAGGAGAGCAGAGCAGCACAGGGGGGATGGAGAATGGGGGCTCTGGTCAGTCCATAACACCTCCAGCCTGCCTCTCCTTTGTCCTCATGTTGTTCCCTCCTCCAACATGGGGTCCCTTCCATGGGATACAGCTCTTATCAGGGCTGAAGTTCTTTATGAACTATTCCAGTGTGGGTCCCCCATGGGGTCACACGTCCTGTCAGCAAACCTCTTCCAGCCTGGGCTTCTCTCTCCATGGGTCTGCAGGTCCTTCCAGGCGTTCCAGCACAGTCTTTCCATGGGGTCACAGCCTCCTTTGGGCATTCACCTGCTCCAGCATAGGGTCCTCCATGGGTTGCAGTGGAACAGTCTGCCTCCTGACAGTCTGCAGAAGGGGCTGCAGGGGAATCTGTGCTGGAGCACCTCCTGCCATTCTTTCTATTCTCACCTTGGTGTCTGCAGGGCTGTTTCTCTCACGTTTTTTCCCACTTCTCTCTCTCAGCTTACAGGCAGCATTTTGCCCTTTCTTACACAGACTCAGTGTCTCCAGCGTGGCTGCTGGAAGTGGCTGCCATGGGGAAGCCCCACCCTCTTCTCCCAAGAGGCTGCCCCACAGCCCCCGCTGCCAACACCTGGGCACCTGCACCTGGTACATTAGCTTTGAATGAATTGTTGGAGTGCTGAGGAGGGGTCTGAGCAGTGACCTGCACCAACACTGTCAAGAGTACTCACCAAATGCAGGACTGGTGCATATGCATTGCATGTGTAGACTGTTGTTTGTGTGATGTCGGAGTAAAAAGGGCACCTTTCCTTAAGCTGTGATCACTGTATCAACAAATTTAACAGTTTAACAATATTCATGAAAATATTTTGAGGGTGTTTAGCTGTATCTTCCTTTCTATTGTCACATGGAATGTATGTCTCACTGGAGTTGTTCTTAGAGCACTTTATCTGCAATGGTAGAGATTTATTTTTCTGAGGTACCAAAATGGGAACATTTCTAGCCATCCATCTTATACAGCTGAGAATTTAAGTGATTTTCAACTTTGTCATCCTTGTAGAAGAATTGAATATTTAAAAGAAACTATGTTGGAAATATGGAATTTTTAATACTATTTTTATGCCCCAGGACTTTTCCTGAACAAAATATTTCCTATACTACATATATATCCCTTGATGTGACTCCAGGGTTACGTATTGTTATTATGAAGCCTCACTAAATACAAAGAGTGGGACTTTATTGCTTTAGGGTGTCCTCAGCAGCTGTGGGAATTGTAGGTACTTGTGAAATTCAAGGGTTCCTTTCTTCATTAAGAGAAGATAACTATCAGTAAATGCAAATACTGGGTTTAATTTTAAACTACTTTTCCTTTACACTGTTTTTGTTGTAAGATATGGTGCTGTAGTGTAAACACAAAAAACGATTTGGATTTTCACTTGTTCCTTGCAGTCTGCTGTAATAGATCATCACTAACCGCTTGAATTTAGAAAAAAACCCTGACAATTGCTAATGCAAAGTTTATTTGCATCTTGAGTTGGCACGTAGCTGCCTGTTGTAACACTCAGTGAAGTCTATTAAAAGCTTATAAATTTTAGTGCTTAGAAATTTTATGCAAGGCATTAACTGACAGTTTGTTTGCATGTCAAGTTGCAGATGATATAGTTATCTTAAATAAACTGGGGTTTGAGATTCTAAAGTTAGTAGCAGGACTGAGAATTTTGTAGGGTTGCTGAGCATCTGCATCTCCTTTTGGCTGAATTCATCTGAATTTAGTGGTGCACTTTACTTAAAATCGGTTTGTCTTACAGAATTATACAAGCAAGTATGATCCTGATGTTCACTTGACCAAACGCCTAAACTTTTCTTCTGCAACTCTGCCAAATATGTTCCAAAGGAGTATAGAAAGTTACATAGATAAAAGAGTGGGCACCACATATGGTCCTCCAGCAGGGAAGAAAATGACTGTCTTTATTGATGACATCAACATGCCTGTGATTAATGAGTGGGGTGATCAGGTAAAAGGAAAATATTAACATTTGAGTGTTGGCGGTCTTACCATTGTTGCATACTGATCTGTGGGTTACAAAAATGTTTAGAAAAGAGATATTATAATATGGACTAGACCAAGTATGTTTACTAAAGACAATTTCCCTGAGACAGTTTTTGACAGGACTAATAATCTGTTTTCCCAAAAGATCAGGGATAGTTTCTAGCTGCTTGGTGCAATCACTGTAGCTTTTAAGTCTTTTGAGTTGGTTACATGCAGAGCTAGTAGAATTTCCAAACTACCAATCCTCATAACCAGTCTGGGAAAGGAAGCATGCAAATACAAGAAGCACGCAGAGATTCTTGCCTTTTTTTTATCTGTTCTGGACTTTAAATTGTAGTTTATGTGAAATCTAAGCTGGTGATAAGTCTAAAGAATAAGACTTATGAGGAGTGGCTGAGGGAACTGGTGTTGTTAAACCTCGAGTAAAGAAGGCTCACGGGAGATATTATTGCTCTCTACAACTGCCTGAAAGGAGGTTGTAGCCAGGTGGATGATGATCTCTTCTTCCAGGTAAGAAGCATTAGGACAAGGGGAAATGAGCTCAAGTTGCACCAGGTGAGGTTTAGATTGGATATTGGGGAAAAAATGTCTTCACCAAAAGGGTTGTCAAGCATTGGAACAGGCTGCTGAGGGAAGTGGTGGAGTCACCATCCCTGGAGGTATTTAAAAGACATGTGGATGTGGCACTTAATGATACGGCTCAGTCAGTATTTAAGTGCCTATGTCAATCTGAATATATAGTGTGGACTGAGAACTTAAAGCACTGAATTTTCTTCAGTTGGAATCATGCAAATCTAGCTGAATGTCTGACTTCCTGTACACAACTATTTATCACAGGAAGCTGACATGTTGCAAATCCACTGCATCTGAGTGCTTGGTTGCCATGTTGCCTATCGTGAACCCTGAAACACTTAACTCCTCCTTTTTGTGATATCTAGATCACCAATGAGATTGTAAGACAGCTGATGGAACAGAAAGGTTTCTACAGTTTGGAGAAGCCAGGGGAGTTCACGAATGTGACCGACGTCCAGTTTGTAGCTGCTATGATTCACCCAGGAGGAGGTCGGAATGACATCCCACAGCGCCTGAAACGCCAGTTCACCATCTACAACTGTACACTGCCTTCTAGTTCCTCTATTGATAAAATATTTCAGACAATAGCTGAAGGTTATTTCTGTGAACAGCGACATTTCCCTGCAGAAATATGTAAACTGGCTTCAGCATTAGTATCTACAAGTCGAAAGGTTTGGCAAATGACAAAAGGAAAGGTAAAATTACCTATTATTACTTTTGTACTGTCCTGTGTGTTCATATTTCATATTGTGAAGCTGTGACCCACATGTGTAATTACCTGTTGATGCCTCTGTTCTGAATTGGTGGCTCTCAGGACCTAGTTAGCTGACTGAAAATGTAATCACATGCAGTGTCTTCTATAGGTAATATAAGAATATATTTGTATATAATACATTAAGCATAGCCGATAGGGTGATTGAGAGGTCTTCTGGCTGAGAAAATGTCAAGAGCACAAGGAACCAGAAATAAAAAATGACATAAGAATCTTCTGTAAAGATGTTTGGGATTGTGACAGATTTTAAAGTTCTGAATTAAAACCAAAGAAGTCAAATATGGCAGAGGGGGAATCAGTTCAAAATGAATGAAATCTGGTATTTAGTAGTTTTTAAATATTGACGTTTTCCATTTCAAACAGATTGTTAAAAACATTTTACTGTAATTCCTAAGCAAGTTTTGCTTTGAAATGTACAAAAAAAAATTATGTATAGAAAGAAATTTGAAAAGAGTAAAACTACAGCATAAAAACATGCGTGAATTTTGTTATTCTAATGAGAAAAGTGGAGGAAAGTGATGGAAAGATAGGGATTTGTTAAATGATATTTTCTAGTCCAGAAAAGGTTGGTCAGAATTTCACAAACAACACAGTGTAAACATAAACTTGGCTTACGTAGAGAAATAGAGAGACTTCTAGTGAAACTGTTGACTCATCAGTATTGATCAGTATATTCAACAGAAATTGTGCTTATTATTGCTAATTAGCATCCTATAGAGAAAATGTAGCTTTTGCAAAGTTGTAAATTTTTTTCCCAAATATTATTTTCTCATTTTTCTCCTCTCTTTGATTTTGTTTTCTTTTCCTCGTCTATTTTCCCTTTTCCTTATGAACCTTTCCTCATATGTCCTTAGAAAGGACACAGGAGAGGAACAGAAATGATCTGGAAGAAAGGGCAGGAACAACACTACAGGTTAAGCATTGCTGATGTTTTTAGTGTGGCCTTCAATGCCATCATTAACTAACCTGTCTTGGCTACCCTTCAGTGCATGTTCCTGAGCATTGAAAGATTCAAAGAAAATCGAATTAAATCTATGTGAAAATAAAGAGTAGGTCATTGCTAATGTAATTTCTTCATTTTTACTGTTGCTTTTAAATGCCAAGCATATATTTCTGCTTTAATGCAAGACTGAAGTTCATGAAAATTTCCATATTCATTTAATTCTAAGTAGAAAATAATTTTCTTTAGCAGTTATTTGAGTGTAGTTTATGACATTATTTTTCAGATGTTACCAACTCCAGCTAAGTTTCATTACATCTTCAATTTACGAGACCTCAGTCGTATTTGGCAAGGAATACTTACAGTTACCGCTGATGTCTGCCAGAGCATCAGTGTTTTGGTAGCCTTGTTCCAACATGAATGCAGGCGTGTTATTGCAGACCGGTTCATCAGCCAAAGTGATAAAGACTGGTTTGAAGATACGATGAAAAAGGTACACAAATAGTGTTCTAGCATTTGCCACAGAAATAGGCCAATGACATGTTTCATTACTAAAGCAATCCTTGATGTATTGTTGTAGATTGTTTCTGCAGAACATGGTCAAAATCTATTTGAAGATAAATCCACAGATTTATACTTTGTGGATTTCTTGCGTGATGTCCCAGAGACTACTGGAGATGAACCCGATGATGCAGAGTTGAAGGCTCCAAAAATTTACGAGCCTATCCCATCTTTGAATTATTTGGCTGAAAGATTACAGATGTTCATGCAGCAGTACAATGAAACTGTCAGAGGAACAAAGATGGATTTAGTATTTTTCAAGGTATTACTGCTTGTAATTATATTAGTACAGAAATTGTCTGGTCTTTTGCACTTACTGATACATAGAACTTCTATGTTTCTATCACATCATTTTGGAGATAGCTCAGGATGGCTAGTTCTGCATCCAAAGAGCCTTACAAATGAACTTCATAAAGCCACGCTGCCATCTCTGGCTGCCTATGAATGATTCCATCTCTTAGCAGTTTCCCATCTTCTCTTTCTCCTTCTTTGCATAATGCAAAGCACAACTAACTTGTTTATACTATGCACATTGTAAGTCTCATCCTGCTTTCTGGAAAATTACCTCCTTCTCAAAGGTCTTGATGCACAGTGCTTTCTTCAGCTTTAGACTGGGTGGTTTGGTAGGATTTTAGGGCATTTCAGATTAATTCTTGCTCTAAGATAAATACAGAAGATGAATAAGAAATATTTAAAGTGTATTTGTATTTTACTTTTGTCAGCCTATTGAGAGAGCCTGTAAATAGCTCAGCGAAAAGGCTGGGGGAGTCCTTTCTACTTTTGCTTCTGTCTCTTACAAAGCATATCCTCTGCTCTGCTGACTATGAACAGTGCATATTACATTGCTCCATATAATGGGCTAGCCCTGCTGCCCACTGAAGTCAGGGGGAAATCTCCTGTTCATTTTGATAAGTGTGGGACTGAGTCTTTGGCATAGGCTTCAGAGAAGTCATCTAGCCATTGAGAGGCAGTTACTTGATGATATGCTTCTAGTTGATTATATGCTGCATTATTTTCACATCTCTTCATCCCCTTTTTTCTCAATACACAGGATGCAATCATCCATTTGATTAAAATATCACGGATTATTCGTACTCCACAAGGAAATGCATTGTTGGTGGGTGTGGGTGGATCTGGAAAACAGAGTCTGACCAGACTAGCATCATATATTGCTGGATATGAGAGCTTTCAGATTACTTTAACAAGGTAACACAATGCGATGTACACAGACATTAGCCCCTTAATTTGCCACAGAAATGTATGTCTCACAATCAACTTAGAGAACTGCAAACCTCTCAAACATTGTATCCCTCACTGTAAACTGTATTTTTGATCAGAAATATCTGTGCAAATGCACAGTCTGTAATTGACAGATCCTGGGTCTTTGTTTTTCTGACTTTACACTATTGTCAAGAAATACACCTTTCCTTCAGTGTTTGAGTCTTTACTGCGCCTTTGTGATATCCCACTAAAATACAGCTTTGCACAAAAAATAACATGAAATAATCTGCTGGTGAATGCTTCATAGCAGGCAAATGCTGATGGCCAAGGGAAATAGTAACTTTATAGATTCTTATGTAGTCAGACTGTATTATTACAACTGCTATCAGTGACTTAATATTTTGTAGTACTGGAATTCACTAATTTATAGAAATTTTAATTGTTGAGAAGTAACTACTGTCTTCCTGCAGTGTCTGTTTTGACACAGGGTTTACGGGGGTCAGCAGCGAGGACCAGCAGAGTGTATTTCACTTTGCAAACTATTTAACATGCAGAGAAATATTCCTTAGGGACATATATCAGGTGTTTGAATAATGTTATACAGTGTCTGATGAAAGAAAAGAGAAAGAAAGATATATCACAATCTTTTTCTGTGTCTCAGAAGCAGAAGGAAGGAAGAGTGGGAACAAAGAAAAAGGGGGAAAAGAAAAAAATTAAGAGCAACAGAACAGAGACCCTAGACTTGTGAGATTCAAAGTGCATTAATAAGGCTAAGCTATATATTTTGGCCACTTAGGAAAGGTTCATTTGCTGAAGCTAACTGGAGGCAGCTAAAAGGAGGTAGCTAAAAGTGTGTATTTACCAAGCAGATAAGTCAGGTTTTGTGACTTGCCGTAGGAGGCTGTGAACCCAATATCAGCAGATTCATAATTGGACACTGAGAGGACCAAGGTGGACTTGACTTTTAGCATTCACACAATAGCATTGAATCTGGAGGGAGGAAGAACAGAATGAGCAGTGAAAAGTGGATGCTGGCTTATGTTTTCTTTCTGAGTATCATTTCCCATTGCTGGTGTTAATTGAATTAGATAGACTGCTTTTCTGACTCAGTAGAGATATTCTTATGTTCTTATCAGAATACCATAAATCTGAAGGGCCAGATTGTTTTACAAGCTCTGCAGTGTTTGCATTAGGGGTATTTATAGAGCAGAGGTAAGATGGAGCTGAAAGAGAACTGGGACATGTTTTGTATGGCATATGTAATATAAAAAACAGAGACTCTCAAATAGTGATGAATGGATCATCCATGTGTTGCAAGAATTACTTATGACTTTGAAGAGATTCTTGGAAATAAGAGACTGGTTTCAAAGAAAAAAAAGTTCCTAATTTCAGCTTTAATTAGCTAAAGACAAAATTTGCCATTTTATTAACCTTACTTTACTTCATTTTATATTGTACAATATGAAATCTGTAGCTGAATTTGTGTGGATTTCATCTGAATCTTCCCTGTGTGCACCAGCTGTAAGAGGCATAATGACAGAACCAGTCATGGTCTTCATTTGCAGTAGAGTTCATCAGCCGAAGTGATAATGTTCAAACATCATTTCTTGGGCTTGATTTTAGTTAAACCATATAACACAGTAAACCCCCCAGTTTGGTTTTCTCTTGTCTCTTAATGATTTCCTTTAACCTGCTCTCAATATCTTCTAAAGATTATCTAGCTGTATTTACGTAATAGTTTACAGGTATCAAAACCTACTTGACAATTTAATCCATCTGTATTAACCTACATTTCTAATAAAGAATTTACATCTGCAAATGTGGGGATGCAAAGCAGCATTGTCATTACCTTAGACGTAGTGTTGCTCTCCCCATCATTTTTCCAGCGCATTATTTTGTTGATTTAACCTCCTTTCACATGATTTACATTACTGAGCATTCACTTTGGGGAAATGTTTAAGAAGAAACCTAAACAATGTAACCTGGAGGTATGGTATTAATTTCTTCTGTAGATTTTTTTCTTACCTTAGGGAAGCTGGTCCAGTTGATAGGTATCTCCTAAAATGGTCTGCAATTACTGTTCTCTTTTTCTTTAATCCTTTTCTATTCCAGAACATATGTTACCAGCAACCTTTTGGATGATCTGAAAATCTTGTATCGCACTGCTGGGCAAAAAGGAAAGGGTGTTGTCTTCATATTCACGGACAATGAAGTCAGAGACGAATCTTTTCTTGAGTACTTGAACAATGTTTTGACTTCAGGTGAAGTCTCCAATCTTTTTGCACGAGATGAAATAGATGAAATCACACAAGACCTGATACCAGCAATGAAGAAGGAGTACCCAAGGCGTACTCCCAGTCGTGAAAATCTTTATAATTACTTTCTTGCTCGAGTTCGGAATAACCTGCATGTGGTTCTTTGTTTTTCTCCTGTTGGGGAAAAATTCAGAATTCGTGCACTCAAATTTCCGGGTCTGATTTCAGGCTGTACCATGGACTGGTTCCAGCGCTGGCCTAAAGATGCTCTTGTAGCAGTTGCACAGCATTTTTTAGCTTCCTACCACATTGAGTGTACAGATGAAGTGAAACAGAGTATTGTTAGCACCATGGGGACAATTCAAGATATTGTAGCTGAAAAATGTGTTGAATACTTTGAACGATATAGGCGACGAACATTTGTGACTCCAAAATCTTACCTGTACTTCATTAGAGGCTACAAAGCTATTTACAACGAAAAGTTTGCCAGTGTTGGAAGTTTGTCTGAACGCATGAGAACAGGTACTGTAAAATCTGTTTGATTTTTGTTTCTTTGTTTTTAAAAGAGTGAGAAAAATCTGAATAAAAGAACCTAAAAATATGGGCTTAAATTGTGAGCTCACTTTCATTTGGAAGCAGACTCATGTTTTCAGCTGTGTTGTGTGTGATTAAAAAATATGCAGAGGTTTTGTTTCAAGGAACTTTAAGAATGTCCAGATTATTATTTAGCAGTTAAAATACTTGAAACTCCTGCTTTGACATGTATGCATGCCAAGGAACTACTGAGATACTAGTTGTCACATTTAAGCATGCTAAAAGTAAATCTGATAGAAGGTAAGTAAATGTTCATATTCAGTCTCTCTAAAGAATCTTTTGAAGAAAATAAAAATAAAATATTACCCCTGCTTAATTCTGGTGTTCAACAAGTGGAATTGCTCACCGGTGTTCCTAAATATGAATCTGAGTGACTTGTTTTAAATATCCACATTGCTTCACTGCGGTTTTTCTCTTAGTAGATCTTCCTGTTGCTAAAGTGGACTTTGTCCACCACAGGTCTTGCAAAACTGATGGAAGCTGAGGTTTCAGTAAATCAGCTCTCTGAAGAGCTGGCTATGAAGGAGAAAGATTTGGCTATAGCTTCAAAAAAAGCTGATGAAGTTTTATTCGAAGTAACTATGAAAGCCCACGCTGCTGAAAAAGTGAAAATGCAGGTGCAAAAAGTAAAAGACAAGGCTCAGGCTATTGTGGATGACATTGCCATTGATAAAGCAGCAGCAGAAGAGAAGCTTGAAGCTGCAAGACCCGCACTGGAAGAAGCTGAGGCAGCCCTGAAGGTCAGAATCATGGATATTCTGAACATGCCTGTAGTTAATGATTATTATTTGTAATAATGTGGCATATGCTTCTGAGTTGGGGGAAAAAAAAAAGATTTAAAGAACTAGCACTGGCCTGTAAATCCTTGTTGAAAAAACCTGAAAACTGAAAAGGTGAAGAGGTAAGATGGGCAGTACTCTACTGTCAAGTAATAAAGCAGTTACTGATGGTACTACCTTTAAGGACTTTCTGTGGAAGTGCATCTGAGTGACCTGCAAACCTGAAATAATTGTGTTACATAGGCAATCCTCCAGAAAAACATCATTCTTTGCAATCGAGTGCTTAGATAAATGGACAATTTTCTTTTATAATTTTTCAGACAATAAAACCTTCTGACATTGCAACTGTTCGCAAACTGGGTAAACCTCCTCACTTGATAATGCGGATTATGGATTGTGTGCTACTTCTGTTCCAAAGAAAAGTAGACGCTGTAACAATAGATCAAGAACACCCAGGTGTGAAGCCATCATGGACTGAGGCTCAGAAGCTGATGAATAATTCAGGATTTCTTAGCATGCTGCTTACTTTTCAGAAGGTAAGAAGTTAATAGGGGCACTACTGCTCCTATAACTGTCTTCAGAGTTCATAGTATCTTCTACCATCAAAGGTAGTTTGAAACAGATGAGGCTTTCATGTATCTGTAGTTGTAGGTACCTTCGTGACTCTATTCCTCCTCATTTTCATGGTCAATTTTTTCAGTAGTTTTCCTCCTGGGCCACACAGTTTTGATGGCAGACAAAAGCATCCCAAACATTAGACCAAATCTTGAGAAGCTTAGTGTTATCTTTATTCAGGTAGTTCCTGCTTCTAAATAGGAATTTGCTTTGGAAGAGCCCAGACTTGATCTTTCAAATGGCTCACCCTCTCCAATGGTACCAGGCCTAGAACTCTGCCTCCACTTTGGTAGGGAGCCAGCAGGAAATGCAGAAGAAAATGAACATCCTGTCAGGAGAAATACTGACGTGTTTGGGGACTTTTTGGGTTCTTGCACTAGAAAAGGAGCAAAATGAAGAATGATCTGAGAATCTTAATATCAACTGTAAGAAAAATAAAAGCAAACACAGGTTTTTATTTCTTTCAGAACATAACCTTATCCTCTTTATAGCAAGATTCTCTGAACTGTGAGACCAGGGAAAATTCACTGTAATGAGAAGAAAGATGTCACAGGTAGATGGACCAGAAAAAGACCTAGGCTGGAATATGAAATAACAGAATCATGGCTCAGTTTGTAAATCCAGAAAACCAATCAGGTTTCAGCAAAACCTGGGTTCTTTGCCATGTTGTGGAAAATACTCTCTCATTTGTACACTGCTTT
The DNA here is from genome assembly GCA_013396735.1 of Grallaria varia. NCBI lineage: Eukaryota > Metazoa > Chordata > Aves > Passeriformes > Formicariidae > Grallaria > Grallaria varia. Next base: position 217,800 of record VWZG01008035.1, on the reverse strand, counting down.
TTAAAATCTCTTTCGGCTGTGAGTTTTGCTGATGCCTTTTCTAAGCTGCTGGAGTGTTTTTTGTTGTAAAGTTCATTCTCACTAGATCCAGGAGCCGTTTCTCCCAGGGAGCCCTGTTGTTGAGGCGCCATGTGGGAACTTGTACTGCCTCTGTAGACAGTTTTTTCCGGGGGCTGTCAATCTGGCCACTTTTCCAAGTGCTATCTTCACTAAACAGAAAGAGGAAATGAGTTTAAAGATAGCAGGGACTAATTATGCACTCCATACCAAGCCTCTCTCTAATGAGGCTTCCAGTTTTGGCACTTATTAATAGTGTATGTATTCCTGCTGGTAGTTTGCAGCACATTTAACTTTACTCAGGGGAGTCAGAACAACTTCTGTGGGACTGAGTTCTTGCAAGAAGTGATACTGATGAATGTGGTGTAGAATACCAGACTACTTCTGTGCCTGATGAGGTGCTGCACATGCTGTCCTCCAGCCTCATTTCTGTTTTCTGAGTATATATGACAAGAAAGTTCATTATGTTTGGAATTCTGAGTAGACTACACTGCTTACTTATTTGTGAGATTTTTGTTCTTCCCTAGTTTTTTAGGCAATGAAAATTAGTGAATGTAGTAGTTCATTGGGTTTAAAATTCATTACTTGGAAGGAAAAGTGTGACATTTTCCAAGCTTTTGAACAGAGGTTTGTGCCATTGCTGACTGGTCTTTGCTTCACTTTTGCCATCTTGCTAGCTCATAACTTTGAGTAGGAGAAAAAAAAAAGGTGCAATATTTGTCCAGCACTATGCTACGTTTTAGTAAATTATCATAGTGATAATGGCTGACCTTGAGACTAATATAGTGAATGTCTGTTGTTAGAGTAGCTAGGGATCAGGCAAGTACAAGGCAGTTCTTTCTGCTATGCAGAAAACAGTAAAAGGGTAAATTGCTTGACAGTATGAATGGTGGTTGATTTTTAGATTCATTAAAAGAAAGGCATTAATACATTGCCAAAAAGGATGATTCTTAACACCTCTATTGTTAAGCAACCATTGTTACCCTGTATAAGCTCTTCTACTCTCTATATTGCTGAAGGAGATGAATTCCATTTTATTCTGACACTTACATAATCATAGATTAACCACCATCATCAAAGATCTGGCTTTTCCTGTTCTTAACAGACTGGGAAAGGGGGAAAAAAAGCTGATATTAGAATAACAACTGAAAGAAATCTCTTTTAAAGTTAAGAGAAAGGGTTGGCTTTGGGGAAGTGAAGCCAGTGCCTTGCAGCTCCACCCTTTTCCTTCCCAAAGCTGCATGTCTTACACCCTTAGCTGTGCTCACACTGGTGCCTGACTGATGCCATAGGAGCTTGTTCTAGGAACTGGACTAGGAATAACTTAATCAGTACTTTACTGACTTATGTTCCTGTCATTATGATATTATGATACATGATTATGATAGTTTCCAAACTAAGTCACTGAGCATTGGTGAAGGTATTAAAGATGGGTCAAGAACATCTGGTTGAGGGGGAAAGGAAAGAAGGTACAGTGTTGTAGAGGCAGTAACTTAGGTCAGCTTAAATTGTCATGGGGCTGTGAGTGCAGGTAATGTCTGTAAGTCTTATGGGTCAAATGGGGATATTAAATGTCAGCTCAAGTCAATCTGTTGCAATGAAAGTCAGAGTTATTTTCATAAGTTCACTAAAAACTACTAAACTGTCCTTTATAAGAGTGAAAGACAGCAGTGCTGCTTTGTTAAGAAGTGATAGCCCCATGATTATAAAAATAAAAATGTTTCGGTGAAGCAGAACTTATCCTAAAATCCATTTTAAAATTAATTTTTCCTTTCCATGGACTAGGACTCAATTACAGGAGAAACTGTGGAGCTTTTAGAGCCTTATTTGGATATGGAGGATTATAATCTTGAGACTGCTAAAAAAGTGTGTGGAAATGTAGCGGGTCTTTGCTCATGGACACAAGCAATGGTTTACTTCTACGGTATTAATAAAGAAGTTCTTCCTCTTAAGGTATTTCATATTGCTTATTTTATTTTTTGAGTGATGGATATAGTCCAGTGGAAAAAATGTTGTGTTATCTTGGCTAAAAAAGGTTGCGAATTACAAGAGATCCTTCTTTCTTCACATCCATTTGTGAAGTCAAGCATACACAGCTTAAACATGTCCAGCCAATTTTTTCCCCTTACACAGCTACCCTGTGGTACATTTGTTACTTGTGTGATCACAGTCATTTTTCAGTGGGTTCTTTATAGAGCCTGGTTAGCTGCAAGTGGGAGAGAATGATACCCTCTCTGCTCTCAGACGTGGTGCTGGGCACTGTGGCTTCAAGGAAACTCCTCAGTTCTACTGGTCAGGGAAGGAGCCTACTCATTGTGAATCTGGGTAGAATGTGGGAGAGGAGAGCGGAAACCATTCATGGCACAGAAGTATTCTTTAATGAGTTTATCTGGAATTCATCTCTCTATAAAAAGTTTGGAGTTTCAAACTGCTACATTCAGGCGTACATAGGTAATAATCAAGTAGCCACTAGGCACAGACTTCTGTTGTAACACTGAACTACGGTAAAAGGGGATCAGCTATTGCTGTCTGCGTTCCTAGAGGTAGCTTTATTGTCTTGGAAATGTTTCATTTATGAGCATTTTGAAAAAAGGGATTTGAATATTTATATAATGATTTATAATCATTGCTTCTACAGGGATTTTTATGGCACTTTTCTGAAGAAATACATTCAATCAGTTATGCTTCTGCTGTACTTATGTTCAGTTTCTTATTGAATAAGCCACTCTATCAATGGTATATTCAAAACTCTTGACATAATCTTTTAGAATACCTAGACAGATCTGATTCAAATTCGTTAAAAGCATACTTTTTTATTCAAGTAACTGATTGAGAAGGCTATATTTCTGTGATACCTAAGTAGCTATTCCCTTTTCAAATAATGGGATGTTCACTAATGAAAACAGAATTTGAAATGTTGTGATTGAGAGCTATGAAAGAGAGCAAGACCTAGGGGAAATAGTGGCTTTGTATGCAAATGCAACTCTGAAAGCTGAAAAAGCACTCTTGCAGCTTTTATTTGAATATATATGACTTAGGATTACATATAAATTTAACTTTGTGTTCCAGTATTTGCGTTCTTGTCACACTGCAGCTGATAAAACTTGAAACACACATTTCTTGGCAAAGTGGTGCCTTCTGTCACGTACAGCAACAGTCACAAATATTTTAAAAACGAAGATGACAGAGGGAGTAGGAAAGTGTTTGAAGTATGCAGAAGATACTGCAGGAAGCAGCGGAATGATGCTAAGAAAATAATTGAAAATAAATGTACAATTAAACTGCATAAAGTACTGGCACAGGCTAATGCATCCAGTGCTAAAAGCAGGTTTACTGAATGAATTAATCAAGCTGCCTTATCCTAATGGCTGTTCTAGGATATAAATCCCCTTCAACACCCGCAAAATCGATCCAATGTATTTTAAAATTGCATCTTAAGTGAGACTCAGTGCCTTGTTTATCTTAAATAAGAAAGCTTGTAAAACCTAATTAATAATGACTTATATTTTAGTAAATAAATTGTGCAAAAGTCATCTCGTTCCTAGGAATGGATACTGGCATTCTTTGGATATGTGGCCTGCAACCCAGGGGTCATTAGCTAGAATCAAGCACAGAAAGTATAACCAAGGGCTGCCTGCAAATACAATGCTGTGTAATTGCTTATCATGCAGCAGTCACCATGTATGTGTGCCTTTCCTTCAGGACGAGGATGAGCTGTTCCCCTCTAGCTTGCTACCTGGTAATAAAGCCTGCTGGATTAACCTGAGAATTTTGAAACAGCATCTGGTATTTCCCTGTTAGTGAAAGAATATAACAGCACAATGGAGAAGCCCTGACTTTTCCTGTGATTCTGTTAGCCTTCAATTAAAATACTGTGTGTAGAAGTTAAATTTCCCTTGGAAATGTCTCCAGTGATTTTAATTAAGTTTTCCTTAGGCCTGTTATGATGATCAAGGGAAGTTTGTCTACAGTTTATAAATTCTGTTTGATATTGAGGATTCTCCCTGTCAGACTCAGTTTTAAATTTGAGACTTTATTGCCTTTTCTGCTTTCACTTGTCTCCATGCTGAACTAAAAACCACAGCAGGCAATAAAAGGAAATTTGCACCTGAGGAAGAGGTAATAGTCAAGAAGTGTTGATAGTTGATAGCTGTCCATTTAAATAAATGTGTCCTTGTCAAGGTGATGCCCACGGGGCAGGAAAACAAGTATGCAAGTCTGAATTCAAGGCCCACAATAAGTGTGGAAGGAAAGCATATACTCTGGGGAGCGAAGGGGAGGATTGGATCACCTAACAAAACAGAATGGAGTCAGGGCATGTAATTGAACGGAAAATATGGAATTCTTTCAGTAGCTAGTAGAGAATGTGAAAAGCAGATTAAGAGACTTTCAAAGGTTATTTTAATCCCAAAGAAAGATCAGTGATAGCAAAGGAAGTGAGGCCAAGATGTTATTAATGTCACTCTGCATTGATCTGTTTGCAGATCTGTGTATGTATGTATATATGTATGTGTGTGTAGGAGGGGTGTTTGGTTTTGGTTTGTTTTTTTGTTTTTTTTGTTTTTTTTGTATTGGTGAGGTGAAAATATTGTTTGTGGAATGTCTGCAAAACCTGTGTATGTGTTTGCCTCTTTTACAATGTTTCCCTAAAGAATGGTGGGTAGCAGCGTATCATAATACTGAGTCTCTGAGGAAGCTGGAACAAAACCAATGGAAGGTCTACAGGAAAAATCTGCAGTGATCTGAGGCAGGAGCTGTTTTGAGATTGCATTTCCATGAGGAGTTTCAGTCAGTTGCCATGTGCCTAGAACATGACTGAAGCAAAAGGCAAAGCTGAGCACTCAGCACATCCCTTGAGACTCAGGAACTGAGTGAGAGAGTCCAAATGCAAGAAGCCTTCTGGCTCCTAGTCCAGGAGCAGTGAGTGCTCAGTGGACTGTAAGAACAGTGAACTTGGAAAACTGAAATCCTTTAAACAAGAGAAGTGCTAGGAAAGCTCCAGATCTTCCTTACCTGTAGTAAACTCTAAAGTTTTGTCTTCTTTAAAAAAAAATATTTTAATGGATTCCCCTAGTAATGCTTCCTGAACTTACTGAGCAACAGCTGCTTTTCAAAGGGATTTAGGGCTGGTCTTGGGCATTCCATTCAAGAACAGGTATGGAATTAAATGGTGTGAGGGGTTTTTTTGTTGGAGAACTCATTTTTATTGAACTGCCTTCTTGGGTCAGGGTCAGATATACTCAGTACTTCGCAAAACTGTTTGCAGTGAATCAGAGAGAAACTTAATGGCTATGTCAATACTAATAAATTAAACAGTACTAGTGAATTTTTCTAGGCATTGGAATGTGATCATGTGCCCTGTTAAATTGTTAGAATGACCCCTAGTGTGAATTTGGTCTTGGCTAAGCAGCATTTTCTCAGCAATCTCTGGGCACCTTTCAGGAACTGGCCTGGTCCAGGGGCCTTTTCCACAAGGTTGTTTGCATGCAGTCGTATGGTTTCAGAGGCTAGAAGGGCTTCACGTGGGCTGTTTTATGCTAGTTAGCCTCAGTGCCAGAGAAAAGTCTGGAGGGCATTTCATTTAAGAGTATAGCTGTGACTCTAATTACATGTTTATTTATTCTGTTTTCTTGTGGAATACAAAAAGCTTAAAAGGGGCAAGGATCGCCTTACCACCTGCTATGAAGTCCTCTATCAGGACAGCTCGGGAGAAGGCAAAATAGCTGTTTAAGTGTCTAGTCTATGGCCCTTGTTGGCACAGGTGCTGTTTCCATACGTGCCCCATGCAGTCAGATCCAGAGAACAGGCAGAGGCAGTGGCTGGAGCAGAGGCTGAGAGGATGCCAATGGCAAGAAAAGGCCGAAGCCACTGTTCTCACGTGAGCCTAGGCATGTTCTAGTGTAACACCACCTCTCTGGGAGCACAAATAAGAGTGTGGATCTCATGTCTTGAATCCTCATGATTCATTCACATAAAATCCACTTATTCAGGCTTTTATACTGCACCCAACTGGGACAAATTGTGAATCCTTACTTGGCTGCATGACTCAGAGGGATGAAATGAAGGGTGTGAAGCTTGTTCACATAGCAATGCCACTAAAATTAGAAAGGCTACAGTGGTCCTTTGTGGTTGGGAAACCTTCCTGCCTTCTATTGGCTGGAAATCTTTGCATGAAGCTGCTTGCATCTGTAATAGTCTTCTTAGGCAGAAGATTCTTTGGCAGTGGAACTCGCCTCCTGGGCAGTCCTTCACAGGAAGCTGCCAGCCAACCTGCCAGTGATGCCAACACAAAAGCTGTGTTTTACCCATGCAATTTTGAAAAGTCGAATTTGAAAAAAAAACAACAGGGAGAGAGCAAATAGTGGTGATTTCAAAGGGTAATCTGAAACAAGTAGTACTTTTGCCTTTGGGAATAATATAGGTATATCCTAGGTATAGGTATATCCTGGTATGTTAGCTGTCATTCTTGTGCAACCAACCATTATTCATCACATATGAATAATTAACCTACAAATCAAACTAATACTAAAATGTCTTATAGTTTGTTATGATTACCCTAAAATTGGCTGAGAACTTAGCCTAAATTATCTGTAAAATAGTTTCCTATTATAAGTCAGATTCTAGAGAACCCGTAAAGTCTTGGGTAAATAATTTTGGGTTTTTTTTCATGTTGTAATACAATGTATTTTTTTGTTTGTATTAATTTGGAATACTTTTTCATTGTCCCTACATCTTCAAAGCTGATAGGCTTTTAAGAGCTTTTAAGAATGGGGAAGTCTGTTTTAGCAATCTTTTGCACATTTCCGGGTAGTTTATTGCTGCACAGAGGTCTGCTTTTCATATTTACAAGGCATCATTGCTCATATGTATTGGGAATTCACATGCCCATCTTTTACAATTGAAGCTCACATCCTGCTGTGATAAATGTCAAGGTAAAATATGAATCCACACAGACAGGTGCAAGTTCTCTGTTTTTCCAGCTGTTCTGCCTAGGTTTTGCTTCCCGACCCTCCAAGGATCTTGTTCCCTGTTGAACCTAACTATTTGTCAGCTGGGTCTGAAACAAGGTGTCCTAAAATTGTTTTAATTCCAGTTTTAGACCTCAGGACATCTGAGGGAAAGAGGATGCTCTGCAGAGGAGAAGGTGGCAGGGGGAGGTAGAACAAGGCTAGTGCATGGTACCTTGTGGATCTCAGGAAAAAAGGCCTGACAACAGATGGCTTAATGAGGTAACTGCTCTCATAAGACAGAATAACAAGGGGAGTTTATAATAGCTTGAATGACCAAAAGAGAGTTTTCTCTCCGTGGACAGGATCTACCCTGCACATTATGCCATGGGAAAAACTAGCCAGGCTCTGTCAGGTGCTGCTGGGTGCCTGAAGGAATGTAAAGTTTACTTACTACCTAGGTTTACCTTCTTCTCACGAGTCTTTTTAAAGCAGTTATCTTATTAAGCCTTTTGTTGTCAGGCCTTCCTTATTAAAATCTAGAAAGAGCCCTGCACTGTGTGTGTGTCGCTCTCTTTTACCTCACCCTCCCCACTTCTCCCCTGGTGCAGGACACAGTAACAGTACATCAGTTCCTCAAAACTCCTTTGCTGTTTAAACTTTTCCTGATAGTCCAAGATTCACTAAAATATAACAGCAGTGGTTCCAAAATCTACTTAGCTGGGTTTTAAAAAGACTCACTGATTTAACAGTATTTATCTCTGGGAGGTACTGTTTAGTGTGTGCTTTGGCAAACAGTGAAGTAAAAGTATTTTGGCATTCTTATATGGTGGAAATTTTGGGAACAGCCATTTTACTGGTTTATTTCAATTCTGAAATATGTTTTTATTTCTAGGCTCTGTCAACAGACAAAGGAGCTACAGTAAATTGAAATTTTTCTGACAGTGCTATTCTCTAACATATACTATCTACATAGATTACTATTATACCTAGACACCTGTGATTTACCTGTATGTAATACACATGTATACAACATATATGTACACATATATTCGTAATCTACTTCACTGATTAGCACATATGTGCTTCTCTAATTCCTTACTCACAGACCTGTCTTTTGAAATACATCAGACTTCATTCTGCATTTTTTTGCTATGCCTAGATATCAAAATACAGTCCTGGCTTCTCTCTCTATCTTTTTAAAATTTTTTTCTTCCCCATGCAAAGCAAGAAGAATTTTCTGATTTTAACATATTTTGATAAGAATTAGATCTATATTTTAATTAAGATTTTATGTAAAAACCCAACTCCTGGTTATACTGTTCAATAAGAGTCATCCCAGAGATGCCTTGTACTGATACTCTTCTAGTGTGTTATAATGTGAATGTCAAGTTTTATATTTGTAATAAAGCAATTTTTACAGATTCTTGGTTTCCATCTTCATAACTGTTATAGAAGAAAAAAGATAGAAATAAGATGCATGATATTTAAAAAAGATTTTTAAATATTCAGAGTAAATGGAAACAACCTTTATCTCTAAGTGTGAATTTCATAAGAACTTTGTCAGGCTCTAGTCCTTTGCAAAGATATATATGGAAATGCATTCTGAATTCACAGAATATTTTTTCCCTGCTGTTAGGAGTATAAAAGTTAAGAGGCCACATTTAAATGACTAGTAACTCATCATGCAAATTTATATAGAAATGTGAGAAAAGTCTCTAGAGGTTTACTTTCCAGAGGAGCAAAAAAATGCATTTGTTATATTTTTGTTGTAGAAGCAATTGATGGGAAAAGAGAGGAGAAGAGTGCTTTTTTTTATCATCATTATTGTTTTATAATCATTGAGGACAATCTTAATTTTCTTTTGTACTGACAATATATTACAGAAAACATTGTATATGTTGCCTCATATATCTAGTGTACCGCTATTTCAAGTGTATTGTGATTTAAAATCATTGGTCATTGATCATTCTGATAATAGATCATTCTGAAAATATTATTGAAACATTTTAGGATTGCCTTGAATAACTTTAATGCTATTCTTCTGTTCCAGAAGTGAAAAGAAAAAAAATCTTTCATCTTAAACATATATTATTTTTAAATGTTCCCAATACAGTACAGTATGGGCCATTAAATGGATGTTGTTCACTCTTGCCAAATAATAGGAATTAACTACTCCTTGCTTTTAAATGTTCGTAGGCAAATTTAGCCTTGCAAGAGGGAAGACTTGCAGCTGCCCAAACAGAACTGAACAGTGCACAAATGCAGCTGGATGAGAAGCAAATGGAACTGGATCAAGTACAAGCCATGTATGATGTGGCTATGAAACAGAAGCAGGCCTTGCTCGATGATGCCGAGGCGTGCAGAAGGAAGATGAACAATGCCACAGCTCTGATTGAAGGGTTAAGTGGAGAAAAGGTAGTAGCACATATGAGTAGGTTCCCAGCACAAAGTACGTGGGCAGTTTTGAGGATACTCCATCATGATCATTAGCAGTGCTCAAGAAATTCAAGGCATGGTGACATCTGCATATCATATGACACGTTTCTTAATTATATGTATGGTTGTTTTGCTTGAATTTAATGTATCTAACAAAGTAAAACATTTTCTTGTGTTAATTCTTTTGTATGAAGATTTATGTCATATTATATGACTCTTATTAGGATAAAGTTCAGATTTAAAGCCAAGGAGCCAAATTCCTTTTAGCTTTAGTAAGAAGAGGAATTAGGCTTAACCTAAATAATTGTCCTAAAATATTTATAAGAAGGATAAATCTCTTTTTCTCACCAAGTATACAAGCATACAAATTTGAAGCTTGACTAATTTCCCTAATTATAATTGAAGTTCAGATTTCTACTAGAGCCTTTTTACAGAATTATGGGCTAACTGTTATCCTCTGCACTGAGCTTGAAATTTACCTTTACTATGCAGATGTTTCTGATTTCAGACTGAAGGTCTACAGAGGAAGCAGGAAACTCTTTTTTCCTCTCTGATTATTTGCTTTGTTAATTCCTTGGTTGATTTCACACAAAGTCAAAATTGAAGAGAGCTTTCACTTCAACCACTGTCTCCTGTGAGGCTAGAACTTCAGCATTTGCATAGCTGTGCTTCAAAATACATCGGTCAAAAATGGTAGATGCTGTCTGTTTTCAAGACTAAACAATCTGACTTCTCTCAGCCAAGGCTACCCCTGAACTTTACGTCCCTGACCAGTTTTTGCTTGTTTGCAAGTCTGAGGTTCAGCAAACTGCCTTTCCCTCATGAGATCCACAGTTAGCTGTGCTCAGAATTTTTGTTAATGCACTCCTTAAAACCTGCAGGATTGCTTGTGTCTTGCTTTGTTGTCCCTTCAGAAGATACCATGTGGTTGAAGTCCCCTGTGTAGACCAGGCCTGTGAATGCAAGGTTTCTTCCCATTGTCTGAAAATGACCTCATCTACTTCTTGCTAATTCATGTTGTCTGTGGCAGACACACAAGCATCATCCAGATTCTAACCCATAGGCTCTCAACTGGCATATTGTCCACCCTTGAGTCTCAGATGCAGAACTCCATGCATTCCAGCAGCTCTCTCATGTGAAAGAAAACTCCTCACCTCTCCAGCCTGTCCTTCCTACAGTTGTTGCAGCTTCCCAGTTGTGGAAGTCTTCCCACCATGTCCCCATGATCCCCATGGCATCATGACTCTGCAACCACATGCAGTCTTTGTTCTCCTTGCTGTGCACATACATGTGCAAACACTTCAGAGAGGTGCCCAGCTGTGCTCATTTCCTATGAATAGTATAAGAGCTGTCCCCGTCATTCTGCCTGGTAGACACTGCTTTGTCTATGTGGATATGCTTAGGGTGGTCCTCCATTAGCCCTGTTTTATTGATAACAAGGTCCCTACTGTTTATATCACCTCAAACATTTCATTTGCCAACCTGGTCCTCCACTTCTTCACAGGACTGTTGGTCATCCTGTCCCTCCCATTTCATTTGTCCTTTAAAGTACTTCTTACCAGTTTGGCCAACTTGTTGACAAATATGCTTTTTCTCCACTTGCTCAGGGGGTTACCATCACTTCCAAGCAAGCTTCTACTTCTGAAAAGAATGATTTAAAGTCAAAAATACTCTTGGTTAAAAGAAAATATATTTACCAGAAAGAGATAAATTCTGAAGTTAGATTGTTCCTGTGAGTTTTGTGTCTGCTTAAACTAACTTCTTTATACTATTTTACATACAGCTTCGCTGGACGACAAGCAGCAAAAACTTTCAAAATCAAATTACTAATTTGGTGGGGAATGTTCTTCTGGCTACTGGATTTCTCTCTTACTCTGGACCTTTCAATCAGGAGTACAGGAATTTGCTGCTCCTATTGTGGAAGAAAGAGATGGACAAGAAGAAGATTCCATACAGTAATGTAAGTGTTCACGCTCTGCCCTGACCTTACTTTTTGCCTTGCGAGAAAAATAATATGCAGAGCATTTCATTCCATAAATGTACATAATTAGAAGATTAGATGTAGGCTGTCATATACCATCATATTTTTAATAAATGAAAATCTGAACAGTTGACAACTGATCTTGTAAGCCAATAGGTTTGAAGTTGCTCTTTATACTGTCAGGTATTTCAAGACTGATATGTAGGCTACTGCTCTGGCAACTCTAAGAGAGAGGTGCTGTCTGAGTTCAGCTGCCCTGGGAGGAAATTGTCTAATATGGGAAACAAAGTAAAATTTGTCACTTATATATTTATTTTTATATTTATTTACCTTTGCATAACAGGATACAAAACATCTGCACCTCTGTGTATTATCAAGAAATACCCTCCTGTCATACCCTCTGCTGTGTACCCACATCATTTAGTTTAGTTTAATTTGAAGTATCTTGTGGAAATGGTTAACTTAGACAACACCTGGATTTTGCAAGGCTTGGTTTATACCACTTCAACTTGCTCCAGTCTAAGCTTTTAAATCCCACGTACATTTGTGACCAGTGGGGCTGTTCCAATAAGTCTGACATCGCATCAACTGGCCTGTGTCTGTGCAGACAGAGGTGGTCTAACATGCAGGAGCTAGGGTCAAATCAAGCAGCTTCAGTTCCCTGCCTCTTCATAGACCACCCTAATTAAAGTGAGCAACCTGCACGCTGGTGCTATGATACAGGGCAGGATCCTTTACATGAATGTTTAAGGGAGACCTTTACCCAGTCTTCCTCAGGAGTGTCAGACCTGGCAGCTGTTCTGGTGCATAGGCTTTCCTCCTGGCCAGGAGCAGCCTTGTTCCTATTTCAAGACTTTTAGGAGGTCTGTCTAATATTCTTCCCTGCACCTGGAAGACATATTCATGCTGAAGGCAGAATTTAGGCCATAATAATCAAAATTGTCTTTCTGAGTAATATGTGTTGTCTTCCACTTGGGTTTGTGAATACCTGTGTTTGTTTTCTTCCACAGTAAAGGTTGGAGAAAGAGTTCAGGGACTCTCTCTTACTCTCAGTACAGGAGCTGAGGCTCAAATGGTTCCTGTTCTCAGCTGTCAAAGCCAAAGCAGGTGCTGCTGAGAATTGCTGTGGACTAGTAAGCAACCTGTGCACAGCAGTGGCTGTACCATTGTGGAACAGTTAAAAGGAGATCACCGTTGCCTCTTTTTTTCATGTTTTGGGGGATTTGACACTTGAAACCTCTATCTCTTTGCTATGAGAGGTCTGTTTACCTCATAGAAGTTACTTGTGAATCTGTTTTTTATTATTTTTTATGTTAGGTGGTGCATTATGCTTCCTGTAATGCTGCTTAATCTCGACCTGACAGAATGAACCTCACAGTCCTGCACAATTTATGCTATGAATTACAAAGATGAATGATTCTGACTTGCCCAGAAAAGCTCTTGGATAGCTCTTGATGAGAAAAAATATGTAAGGCCAAGATGGATTTATTAACAAAGTACCAGGAGCGGTGCTGTTTCAGGCAATATTCTTTACCAGTTTCAAATGAGAGTTACCCTACATACATTCACCCCAGGGAGGCTCTTTCTCAAATTCAGTGTACAAAACTTCCTTAAAAGCTACTCACCTTGGGAAGTACCTGTCAAGATTCTTATCATTTAAGGATAAGAAATTGGATGTATAATATCCTTAGAAAGCAAGACATAAAGAACTAAAACTCTGCCTCTAGGAAGGTGTTCTGCCACATTACTATTCAGCTGCATCCTTGAAAATTTGAGTAATACTTTCTGATTGTTTCTGTGTTGCTTTCCCCGCCCCACATGTCTAGATTAGATGGAGATTGCCATAATTAACAAGTTTCAAAACATAATTACCATTCCGTTTAGATAGTTCCCATTAAAGACAGACTTATGATTTCAATTATAGTGGATGAAAGAGAGTTTTAATTTTTTTCCAGTGAATTAAGTACTCACAAAAGGCAGCATATGGGCCTTTCTTGATACTTCACACCACAGGAAAGACAGAAGCTTTGCAGTTCAAGCAAAAGGCTTGACATCTGCCTTACTTTGCCACAGGCTGACTGACAATATGAGTCATTTAGGGATAACAATTTTAAAAGACCTATTTAAAATTAGTTATCTATCTGTGTAGTTCGGCACTTAAATTAGCTAAGATTCAGAGTTGCAGAGTGACTGATACTTTTTGCTGCAGCAAGAAAAAAATTCAAAGCTGTTTGGATCCTACTCATCTGCTTAAGGAGATAAATATGGTTTTAGATTCCAGTTGCTGAAAAATTGGGCTATTAAATGCTTTCCTGTCCTTTGCAGAAATGGAATTTGGGTCCTAAAGTTTCTCTGTCTTCTGAGAATGGCTTGTGTTGCTTCATTCAGAGTCTTCACTAATTATAGCATTAAAAAAATCAAAAGGGTAAAAAGGCTTTGGAGTCTTGCAACCACTCGTATTGGGAACTCCCATGATTGTATCACAAGCCTCACAGTATTTGAAGTTTTGCTTTAGGCTTCAGATGATGAGTTATGTGATTTTTGCAGGACTTGCAGGCTTTTTCTTTCTCTCATGTCTTTTTTTTAATCATGTTGTTTGTAGAGAAAGCTTACAAATAGGAATTCTTGAATGAAAAATGTAAGGAACAAATAAAAAACCCCCTTCAATTTTATTCTTTTTAAATTCTCAATCTGTAGGAAGGTACTTTTCTAAATAGGAGAGCCTGGGTTCTTTTTTTAAGTACTGTTTTCTTCGCATACATGTTTTTGAGAGGCCAGTCACTTTTCATAGTGAATAAAATAAAGCAGGCTAGTTGCCATGTGCAAATCAAACTTCAGGAAAATATGTAAACTGTGAAGGATTTTGACTTGGCAAAAATAACCTTCCATGATATATGGTTATTGTTCCATAGCACATCTCTTTCTTCTCTTAGTCTCCCACAAACCATCCTATATTCGTATACATACTTGGAAGGCACTTTCCAGCAGGTGGAAGCTCTTGTGAGCAAGATAACGGTTCTTCTTGAACTAGCAGGAAAAGAGTTTGCTGGTACCAAAATCAGTTTGACATTAGATATTGAACTGGCTTCAGAGTTTTTACAATGCTCTTTGATGGACATCAAAGCCTCTACAGAATTCACTTTCATTATTGCTCAACTGCAATGATTTAGCCACTGAACTTTAAAGAAAAGAACCACGAAGCAATAACTACCACATGCACTCTATCATGCATTATGATCAGAATAAGAAGAAAAAACATCCATCAGATAATTTAGAATAGCTTCTCTAACTGGTACTAATTATTTAATTGCATATTTTCTATTAGAACTTGAACCTTATTGGTATGCTTGTTGACAATGCTACAGTGGGTGAATGGAATCTCCAGGGTCTTCCAAATGATGACCTTTCAATTCAGAATGGCATTATTGTCACAAAAGCATCTAGATACCCTTTGCTGATTGATCCACAAGGCCAAGGAAAGATCTGGATTAAAAATAAGGAAAGGAATAATGGACTTCAGGTAAATAGTTCATTTACTTTTTTTTTTAATATGTGTGTCATTTCTCATCATATGATGCAAGTTTATGGTATACAGTTAGGCAGAAATTAAAACAAGGCTAGCACAGAATCTGTAATCAGTATCAGGGCAAAATAGCTTGGAAACATATGTTATGCCATATCTATTTTTATGATGAATATTTTAATTGCTTGCCATAGTCAAAGAGAAACAAGGAGGGAAGTAAAAGACTTGCAAAATTATGATCAGACAGGATCAGGGAGTTGGTGCTGCTTGGCAATAACATTTTAAGGTAAGCATTTTAAGAGGTAAACAGACAAAAGAAAAAGAGAGAACTCAGAAAAGAATGGTGGACTGAATTAGAATGAAAATCTAATGATCTTTGAGGCATATAAAATACAAAGTCCAAATTTAGACTGCATCTTGATGATTAAATGCATGCAGTAAGAATATTTATTACTTAATTTTTCCACCCTCTTTACTTCCCGTCTAGCAGTGTATCCTGTTTGGGATCTGGGTCGTCTATTTAATTCAAAAATGTCTTTTTTTCCCACCTTCTGATCAGCCTACTCTCCATGCTTTTTTCCGCCAATAAGGGTAAGATGGTTATGATAAAAATCCAAACACATAATATATTTACAGGACAGATCAAGCATGATACTAAGGAGTTAGTTGTTACTAAATCAAGTCTGTCCTACAACTGCAGTTTATCATATGAATACCGCAGTGTACTCTCTTCAGAATAATGGGTGAGAAAAAGGAACTGAGAATGAATGTAAGGATGGTGACATCCAGAGAGCTGGTGACACCATGGTGATGTCATTAACTAACCCCTTAACTTTCTAGAGCTTTATCCAGGTCTGTTTTTCCCAGAACTGTTAAGAAAGGTCAAACATTCAATACTGCAACAAATCCAGTTTCTGGTGAGTTGAATATGCACCAAAAAATGGTGTAGAAACAGGAGCTATTGTCCAAGAAAGCAAAAGGTAATGTACAGCATTCAAAGAACTTGGAAAAATGGGTGGATTTATTTAAAATATGATGAAAAGCTCTCCTCGGATGTATGACTGGTGTTTGTAGAAGTGTTTAGGCATTTTGTGAGTGTGAAATCTACTGTCTTAGAGTAAATAACACGGCTTCCTCTAAATTACATCGGACCTTAGTTTGGCTGCCAAAAATTGGGTTAAGAAAGGCTTAGTATGAGTAACCAACAGGAAACAATACAGGGAAGGTTGTATCTCATATTGCACCTTCCTTGAGACTTGCATCTACTACTCAGGATTTCAGAGAGCTGCCAAACTGAGCTCAGGAGTGGCAACAGTGAATCTCCTTCGGTTAGGGACTTTCACTGTCTCTTTCTGTCATGCTGGAGAGCCTTTTCCCCAGTAATTTCAGTGTTCTTCAAGCTGCAACTTCCCATTCCCTGCCTTAAGGAGCCCTGAGTCTGTATTGGTGCTCTCTGAGGGGCTGCACTTGCCATGTGCTGGCAGGGTGCAACCTGCAGAAGGGGACTGCGGTCACACAGCTTCTGTTCTCTGGCCCAGTAATTCCATGAGGATCTTGGATCATGCGCTCACCCAAGGATCTGGATTAAAATACAGCTTCCTCTCTCCTAGCTATTCAGACATTGTACGTGACATTTGACAGATAAGCCAGAGATAAAATGCCTCCCAGGCTTGCCTTGTGTTCAATATGTACGAATAGCCAGCATAGGAAACTTGTGAATCCTGATGGGGCTGCACTGCTGAGCTGCTGAGGACTCTCAGCATTTCCACAGCTTTGAATACACACAGATGCAACCTCTAAATGCAGAGGAAGCTTTTAGTGACAAAAATGCAGTCGGTTATGGGATTTTAGACATCCTGGCTCAGGTGTCAGCTGTGTTAGAAGACTTTGAGTTCTCCCTCATAAAGTCTAGGAGGAGCATAGGGTTATGTCAAGACTCTAAATACCCAAGTGTTTAGATTATGGCTTTACATCTGGGATATTTTAATTTGCTTTGGTCTTGTTAGGGTTATGTTGTTGGTCACCTAGACATGTAGGCAACAGGCTTTTTTGGTGGATGCACGTATGCCTACAAAAAGTGCAGAGTGGTGAGACACAGTAGTAGTTTTTAAATAATACACTGGTTTAAGATTGTTTAATGTGCCTCTATGTATTTTAAATATACTCTTCTTCAACGACCATTTCTTGCCAAACAAGGATTTATTTTAAAAACATGTCTACCCTAATTTTTTTTTTCTGATAAAAAAGCCACCCAAAAACTATAGCTTAATAGAGGCCTGGAAAGGCTATTCAATTATCATCTCAAAGACTTACGTTAAATACATTAAATTTAAATAAATGAAAAGGAGTCTATGTTATTTTTAGCAATTCGAATACTGGGTGAACTGAATTAGAAATTCAACATCTGATGTCAGATCAGGCCTATGTAACACTGGTTCCCTGTCTGGACCCCATAAATATTTTCCTGTTTCACATTAGTGTTCTAAGCATAAATCCATTAATATTCAAAAGGTATTAAGATATTACAGTGATTAGATAGATATGCAGATAAATAAGTAAATTGATAACAATTAAGAAATGTGATCTCCTATTCTGTTGAATTTAAAGCAAAACCTCCATGCATTTCAGCAGAGGCAAGTGTTGGTCGCTAGAATATAATCGTTTGCATAGATATCCCAGGGTGAATATAATTTTTCAAAGTTGTTATGGGTTTGATGCTGTTTTCTATGTGCTTGCCAATGCATCCTGTATTGTGAATCCGTCTTCCTAGGTTACAGCTATGAACCACAAGTTCTTCAGAAGTCATGTAGAAGACTGCTTGTCCCTTGGCCGACCTTTATTAATTGAAGATGTTGGAGAGGAACTCGATCCTGCTCTAGATAACATCTTGGAAAGAAATTTCATAAAATCTGGTTCAGCACTCAAAGTAAGACAAATTATAAACATGAAATTAAAACCCAATAGGACAGATGTTGGGTATCAGGTAGTCTGAATACTGATGAGTCACAGCACTTAGAAAATGAATAGTGAACTCATGGGATTGTTTGAGGGGGTTTTTTACCCCTTAAGCAGAAAGTTTAAAAAGTGTAAATTAAAATGTAAAAAAAGAGGAGTTAATAAATTTTTCATGGGATAAAAAAACTGGTTTTTCTGAATTCAGCTTCTGAAAATTGAAAAATATGTTTTATTTTCAGGTGAAAGTAGGTGACAAGGAGGTAGATCTGACAAAGGGTTTTACCCTTTATATGACAACAAAGCTGGCTAATCCTGTCTATACTCCAGAAATTAGTGCAAGAACAACTGTGATTGACTTTACAGTTACTATAAAAGGACTTGAAGATCAGCTCCTTGGCCGTGTCATCCGCACAGAAAAACAGGTATCTAGTAGCTTGCAGTATTTGTATAAAGAGAAGGCTCATTCAATATCTGTACTATGCATGCATATATATTCAACATCGTGGTTGAAATCAAATGCAAGAACAAAATTTTGAATGAACATTTAAGGACTGTGCATTTGCTGAAAGACAACGTGGAGCTGTTTCTTAATTGAATGGAGGAACCTCAACATTTATTTTAAGATCTGGCCTTGGAAAGAGAAGAAAGTTATTCATTAAAAATACATCACAGGCATATACATGACATACATAAAACATCTTTATTCCTTCATATATAGCAAGGGCTTCTTGTTCAGTCAGAAATCTCTTTTATTTCTGAATTCCTTTTTAAACTTAATTTGAATTACATGAAAAAATGCTCATGAGCTTGAACTATTTTTGCCAGCCAGCCTTTAGTGTGCAAGGAGATAAAAGATTCTTAAGGAGCCCTGAACACTGACTTGATTCTGCTCTTACTAAAATTTGCATTGATTATGTGGAAGTAAATATAAGGAAGAAAATCCTCTCTCAGGTGAGAGATAAAAACTAAGGTTTGGATTAGCAGAGCTGCTTCTTTCAGTAAGTAGCTCTGGTAGGCTTGCTTATACAAGAGCAGTTCCCTGCCTAAGGGAATTCATTCCATCTTCTTCAACTTCCCAAAGCATGTTCTAACCATTGTGCTTTAGTGGTGCTGTCATTTTCTCCAGCCAACACCCTTCCACTTTGCTCAAATGAGCATTTACTGAACTAAGGACTGAAATTTAAGTGCTTGACCTTCAGTCTGACAGCCATAACCAGAGGCTGGAAAGCCACTGTTATACACAAACTTCCTGTGAATTGTTCCATGAAAAGTGGAAAAACTGTAATAGCAGGTGCTGGGGAAAAAGCTGTCCATTAGCAGGATGGGACAAATACTACGGATGCAAAACTTTGAATCTTTACTCCAGTAGACATTTGTTTATGTGAGCAAAATTGAGCAGCAGCAGCAGGAGTAGATGGGACTATCCTGACTAACTTACTCTCATGGGAGGGAGAGATCTAAAACAAGATAGAAGTTAAATAAGTTCCTCATGACCTACATATAAAACTCCTCTCCCCACACAGAGATAGTCCTGTGCTGTGTTGGTTTTCTTTTCCTGGACAGAACTGGTAGAGGATTCATACGGAATGTATGTAGCAACACCTAGACTGGATTTTATGTCAAAAATATAGTCACTGGAAAATATTCATCCAGTGCTTTTCATCAGCTGAGGAGAGCTACAAGGCTGCCTGGTTAGTATCAGCACTACTTGCTGCACAGGCTCATGGTTGCAGCTGATCAACATTTATTAAATTTCCTCCCTTTAGCAGATATGAAGACACCATGGTTGTTCTGTCTCTTCTGTCTCAACAAGAAATGAACATCATAGTGCAGACAGCCAGAGCCAATGGAATTCTGAAAAATTTAGTTCAAAGAAAATACAGAACATGAACAGAGATTCTGAGGAATAGGTTTTATATTACAAAGATACAACTTTATGATCCCTGAGCTAAAGTAATAGATTAAAGGAACCGAGACATTCTTAAAGATCTACAGTGATCAGTGAAATACGATCCAAGAAATGTTTCTTTTTCTCAACTTTATAGGTTTTTCCTGTAACTATATGAAAAAAAAAATGTTATCAGCATCTCTTTGCACTTAGATAATGAAGTTGCTGCCACTATTTGTGTTCAGAGGAGGTATTTTTTATGTTACAAATGTGGTTGTGCAGTTCTCTGGCAAACAAAACCCTTGCATCTGGTATATTTGCTAATTCCAAAAGACACCTTTTACAAGATTACAAATAGAATGGGTAATGTGTCTGTTCTTAAAGAAAGCATGTCCTTACATAAAATTTCAGCATGCACTTACACACATGTTTGTGTATTCTGTAGAACTATCTCTTTTGTGTAGTTCTAATAATTTTTTTTTTTAAATTGATATTAATGGTATAGAAAGAGGAGTAAATGCAGAAAACTGGAAGCTGAATGGCTGATTCTCCTCTTTTGGGGTGCAGTTACTTGTAGCTTCCACATTCTATAGCCCTAGAACTTATTTCAAACAGGTTTCCAAATCAGAAGTTTGTGAAACTAAAGAAATTTGTCACTTTTTTGAAATATGGGAGAACCTCTCCTGTACTGTGTAACTCTGTTCATCTCCTTTTTTCCTCTGCCTTGGCATGTTGACAAGAATGAAAATAAATTGAAGCTATAGATACAGGTAGACTATTATTAACTACCTTTTTCTTACAGGAAGGTTGGCTTGATTGATTAAATAAAGGTAGCTAGCAAGGGTATCCCTGAGCTGTGTTAGACTGTGCAGTATAGTTGCCTCATTTCACTTGGCATTTTGCTGACTTGTCTGTCATTGTTCCCTTGTCATTGTCTGTCTTGTAGAAATGGCACAAAAATTCCATAAGACATAAATATTATTTGTAACATTTCCTATTTTATAAGCAGTAGAGGATTGTATCTTTCAAAGTCACAGAATCATGGAAATTAGAAATGGAAAAGGTCATCCAGTCAACTTTGCTCACATCATAAAATCCATCCACACAATGCATCTCTGAGTCCTTGGTCTGATTTAATTTTGAGTACTTAATGTGATGTGGCTTTTATCA
Source organism: Grallaria varia (assembly GCA_013396735.1). Classification (NCBI taxonomy): domain Eukaryota; kingdom Metazoa; phylum Chordata; class Aves; order Passeriformes; family Formicariidae; genus Grallaria; species Grallaria varia. The sequence goes on along the minus strand of VWZG01008035.1, from coordinate 196,840 downwards.
TTTCCCATTCAAAGCTAGCTTTAGTGCTTTTTGCATCTTACTATGAGGAAGCTTTTCCTGGTAATCCTGATGTTTTCATTCCCTAGTACACTGCATTGATAAAATAAATACAGTGTACATATAAATTAATTTGGGATATATATTTTCAGTATACATATAAATTGCTTTAGTGCAGAAATATTTGTGTGTTTTGTGGAAAAGCAAACAAAGACCCCAATCTGACATGCATGAAATCACGTTTTCTGTGTCTTTATAAGAAATCTTTCTTTGAATTTACCTTGAATATTCTATGGAAACTTTCTGAATACAGGAACTGGAGGCAGAAAGAATCAAACTGATGGAACAAGTGACATCAAACAAGAGGAAAATGCAGGAGCTTGAAGATAATCTACTCTGCCGTCTAACCAGTATGGAAGGCTCGTTGGTTGAAGATGAGTCTCTAATAGAAGTCCTAAGGATCACTAAAACAACAGCCGAAGAGGTGAATTTTTAATGCACTGCATATACATTCTGTAATTGTAATGTAAAGGTTGTATGTAGGCAGATTTTTGTTCTTGTTTTGTTGCTTTGTGGGTTTTTTTTCGTTCAGAGACACTATATAACATCTGACTTCCTAACAAATAAGTAGTGGAAACACTGTAATTTTTCTCTACATATAATGCTGCAAAATTAAACTGTTACCTGGTTATATTCCCGGCATATTTTCAGGTGCAAGTTCAAATCAATTCTCATTGTGCTAGGCGTTGGAACACATGAAGACTCAATGTCTTTGTTGAAACACTGACAGAGGGAGTGCGACTAAAAATGCTGTCGTGATCTTAATCAAGACCTTTTCTTTTTGCTGGTGCAGTAAAAACCGCAAGTGACACAACTTAATCTTCCTGGTCTTTTTCATTAATTTTAAGGTCAGTGAAAAATTAAGCATAGCAACGCAGACAGAAGTGAAAATCAATACTGCACGTGAAGAGTATCGTCCCGTTGCAGGTCGTGGCAGCATCCTTTATTTCCTAATTGTAGAAATGAGCTTGGTTAATGTCATGTACCAAACATCCTTACGGCAGTTCCTTGGCATTTTTGACCTGTCAGTGGAAAGATCTCGGAAATCTCAGATCACAGCAAAAAGGGTAGTATACATAATCGAGCATCTCACCTATGAAGTGTTCAAGTACACAGTTCGAGGGCTGTATGAAAATCACAGATTCCTGTTTACACTGCTTCTGGCACTGAAGATTGACTTGCAGGCCAAGAAAATTTCACATGCTGAGTTTGAGACACTGATCAAAGGTAATTTCTCTAAGAATGTACCTGTTTACGTATGTCTCCTGACTGCAGTGCTTGCATTAACAGTACATTATATCCCAGGGATCTACTGGTTTTTAACTGGTCAATGAAAGCATATATAGCCCAAGAAGGAATTAATACAGTTTTTCCAAAACAAGAGTAATATATGTTATTTGTTATCAAAATAATGCTTAGATGAGGACTTATTTAACTTTTTTAGATAGCAAAGCAGGAAAAAAAAAGTCCATTACTTTGTAAGAGAATCTATAGTCTCAACTGTCTGCCTCTTTTCCAAGTTGCCACATACCTATGTCTGAGATTGCTGACCATAAGGAAAAGCTTTCTTGATGGCTGATAAGCAGGAGGAAGTCTGTACCACAGTTAAATATCAGTATGAAAAGGTGGAAGTGTGTTACATGCTGTAAAACACTGTTACGTTGCATTACATTATGCCACCACTGAATGTCACTTCTCAGACACAATGACAAAGAAAAATTTTAGTATAGTTTATAAAACTGGATGGGGATCAACCCCACGGTCTGCAAGATATGAGAAGTGTGATCTGGTACAAAGAGAAGTACAGTCAGGAACTTGGCATCCAAATATCTCGCTTTTCTTGGCAAGCACTGATTTTCTGTTCAGCTGTGTTGGAGGTGCAAATTGGCATGATCAGAGTGGCGGTTGAACTAAAAGGGTCTTGAAGTTCCACAGTGCTGGAAATGAATGCACCATGTGCTTTCTTATTCTTTAATCTCAGTGGAGGGAGACTACTAGCCATAGGTCCTTTCTACGTCTGGTATGAAGACTTGGGTTTGAGTATCATTTTAGGTAATCAAATTTTATTCCAGCTCTACAAATGGAGAAGAAGCAGCATAGAAATTACTGGGATATCAGCTTTGGGAGAGACTGAGACCACTTCCCCAATGGATTTTTGTTAAATGATTCTTCCATGCAACTTCTAGGTCTCCATATCCTGGTTCACATAGATTTTTACTCCCTAAATTATATAAACAAGTATTTTTTGTTTCTTGTCATTTTTCTGTTTAACAGTGGTTTTTTTCGTCTATAATACCTTTCACTTTGTAGGAGGTGCCACTTTGGATATGAATTCTGTGGAACCAAAACCAAAAAAGTGGATCCTTGACATGACATGGCTCAATCTTGTGCAGTTATCTAACTTGTACCCTTTCAATCAACTTCTGGTGCAAATTGTTAAGAATGAGAAGTCTTGGAAAGCTTGGTTTGATGAAGAAGCACCTGAAAAAGCTGTTATTCCTGATGGGTATGACAACATACTGGATCAGTTCCATAAGCTGCTCCTTGTTCGTAGCTGGTGCCCTGATCATACCGTTGCCCAAGTAAGATATGCTTTCAATGGCTATGCCACGTGCCTTCTCCTGTACAACTGCTAGTTCCAAACTTATGTTCTCTGAATTTGTTGTTCCCATAGTAGTAGTTGCAGAGTGAGCTATTTTGAAAAATCGGACATTGAATTCCTCATAATAAATACATGTGAAAACACTAATTTATTTAATTGCAATGGCTTAGAAAGCAGAACATGAAAGAAACTTTGTTTGAGTTGTAAGGATACCATTCTTTTTGCGTGACACTTCTAAATTAGAGTCATGAAACCTGTAAAGCAGTTGCATTTTTCTGGTGAATGCAAACATAAATTCTTTGGTTTTTTCACAGAAGTGGAAAGAGAACAGTTCACTTTCATGACAGGTGCACTAAAATAGCAGATAAACCGTTTACTTGTCCTCCATACTGAGGAAGTAATAAATAAGGTGGTCTTATGGCAAATATCATAAAAGAAACTGCAATAGACTAGTAGTTTCTCCACAGTCTGTGATGTTTGGATTTTTCTTCTCTATGTAGGTGTAAAAGACATATAGAAGCCTATGAGTATCCTCCTACACTGTTCTTTTTTTTTTTCTTTTTTTCTCTGGGGGGGAGGTTGTCAATGTTTTGTTTTGTGGGCTTTTGGGAGTTTTTTGGTCTTTATACTGTAAAGTAGTACTTTTCCTTTCCTGTATATCTCAACTTTATATTACATGCTGTGATACCATCTGCGCTCTGTTTAGGGGACATTTTTTTTCACAGACCTCTTTTTCAATGGGATTCCTTCCATCCTTTTTCCTTTTCTATTCTTCAGCTGGCAAGTAATAGATAAATATGGAGGCTGCCTCTGCCACAATTCAAACAGAGTGAAATAATAAACCTGCTACTGCATATTTATCAACACTCCTATTGTCTTTCAGAACCATCTTTGAGAAAGACCGTGTCTGAACAATGGCTGCAAAACATATTAGTATTTTAATTGTTGAGGAAATAGGGGATCTTTTTTATTACTATCTTCTTTATCTCTTTTTTCCCTACTGTGTTTTCACAAGTATTAGAAATTTTACCTGCCTTCACCTTCACTAGGGCAGAAGTTACACTGAATAGTGGATGACTAATTTTTACTTTTTCTCTGCAATTGACATCTTCCTCAGTTCACATTGTTCTTGGGTGTTTCTCTTCATCATACATCCCTCAGAATCTGTGATAGTCACTGCATAGCTAGGAAATCACGTCACTCAAAAAACAACTTCCTACACCCCGGCAGCGTTAGAATTTCTTTTAGAAAACATCTTAGAAAAAAACAAAATAGGGTCATAGGGAGGGTTTGACCTTTAAGGATAAAGTCTGAGCTGTGTTTATGTATTGTAGAAATAGACATTCAGTGTAAGAGACTTGAATTGGATAACCACCAGACAGGAGAATTTGTTTGAAGTTCCAACAAATCTATGGACGATTGTAACTGGGTCAGATGAGAGATCTGTCTAATCCACTGTGCTGTAGGGACAGTGTCAACAATACATGCTTAGAGGAGCTAAGAATGGAACTGTCGTAGAGAAACTCTTTTGTTTGGCTACCCACCAAGTTTGAGCAGTCAGTAATTTAGGGGCAGTATCTGGGCTGTCCTTAAAGCTGTCAGTGGATCTATTCTGCATGGATTTTTTTGAGTTCTTTTTAAAACCCCAAACATTCAGCATCCTCTAGCAACAATGTTCACAGGACGGCTGTTGCATGAGCAGAATTCTTTATTTTCTTTGTTTGAAGTTTGCTATCTGAGAATTGCAGTGGTTGTCTCCTGTGGACTGTACTTTTGTTACATGGAAATTGAAAATGAAGGTTTAGAAAGCTATTGCCTTCCAAAGTAGATATTGGTAAATTCCACATCAGTGATCAAAGCTAAATTAAAAAAAGTAAATTAAAAAAAGTAAAGGTGTATATATATTTCTGGTAAATACTTTTTTTTCCAGGCTCGACACTACATTGCAGAATCTCTTGGAGAGAAATATGTGGAAGGATTTATTCTTGAAATGGAAGCAATGTGGACAGAAAGTGACTGTCGAACGCCTTTGACATGCTTTTTATCAGTGGGGTCTGACCCCACTGAAAGTATCGAGCGGCTTGCAAAATCAAAGGTATCCTCTAAACTGAGTTGTCTGCAGCTGATAAAGACAATTTTAACTGTCTTTTGCACTAGAAATGGTATTTGCACATTTTATAGAAGTTCAGCAGTGATATTTGTATTCATACTAGGGTTCTGTGGAAGGTAATTTTTGACCAGTAGCCAAAATGTGCTTACTAGGAAGTGGAAATGTTGCAGTCTTGCTTTTTGCAGTTGTTTGAGTCCAGTGAGCCCTCCATGTTTATCCATCAGACTGTGATAGTCCATTACTTAGGAAATGTACTGAGCTATGAGAAAAAAACAGTTGTTTGTGGTTTACATCGTGTTGCATTCACTGTAGGAGCTGACAGTAATGATAATTACAGGAAGATACACACAAAAAATCATAAATACGATGAAAAAAGAAATTAATTTGAAGACCCTACCTTTCAATCTGTTCACTTGATGGAGACAGTTAACATTTCTTAGAGCACAGCATCACTTTAAGGTGCTTTGTGCTTTGTGTCATGGTTCACAAGGTAGATGCATATAAAATTTTCCCTAAAGGAAGTCATTTACAGTAGGTCTCCATAAATTTTCCTCTTTGCTATAAAGCATCTTCATTTAATGGTGCAGGATTTTGGTGTACACTAAGTAAGACGTACTTACAGAAGTGGGGAGCACCTGTAAAGCTCTTTAGTTTATTAGTTAGAATTTGTAGATGCTTGTTCCCTTTGAAAATCAGGACTCTTATTTGTCTATCTGTGTTGAGGACAGCTTAATTTATGATTTAACTCTTGCTTAAGTGTTTAAATTTAGGAATCTTAAGACTGAAGTCATTAATCTGATCCTTATGCCCCAAAACTGTGCAGACAGATAGTCACAAATACAGATATAGGGAGGGAGAAGAACAGGATTGAGCAGGGTGAGCGGGATTTTTAGGCTTATTGGAAGCAATGGGTTGTAAAAATGCGCCACAAAGAATTCTATTTCCTTTTCGTAACATAGGAGAGCCATTTTGACTTTGTAGAAGATTTGAAATGAATTGAAAGAATATTTATAAGCTAGAAATGGGCTTTTCAAGTTCAAGTAAACACATTAGCTGATCGTGGTTGGATTCCTGTTTTCATGGCTGTAGTGGGTTGACCCTGGCCAGATTCCATGGACTCATTAAATCCCTTTCTGCAACTAGGCAGAAGGGAGAGGGGTCATCCACTCACCACCCTCATGGGCAAAAAACAGACTCAAAGTGAGATAATACCTAAATTTATTACTGACAGGATAAAAGCTAAGCTAAATAGCGAGGGAAAAAAACAATCTTAAAACACACCACACATACACACTTCCCACCCCACCCCTCCTTGTGTCCATGGGGGATTGTAGTTGGTTGCGGTTGCTGCCACTTGCAATGTTGAGTTCCCCCACCCCTTGGGGTCACTCCTCCATGGGGTGCAGTAAAGGTTGACTCCCTGCACCCCAATGGGCCTCCATGTGTTGCAGGGGGACATCCTGCTTCACCACGGTTTAGGGGGGACCACAGCTGAGTCCGTCCCCTGCTCCATGGGGTCCCTCCCACAGGAGGCAGTCTTTAATAGACTCCTCCAATGTGAATCCATCCCTCGGACAGCAGTTCCTCCACATCTGCTGTCCCGAGGGCCACAGCTCTCACTCGGGTAAAACCTGCTCCAGCATGGGTCTGCCTCTCCACGGGTCCACAGGTCTCCTGCTCCAGCATGGGTCTGCCTTTCCACGGGTCCACAGGTCTCCTGCTCCAGCATGGGTCTGCCTTTCCACGGGTCCACAGGCTCCTTTCAAGCATCCACAGCTCCAGCACGGGCTCCTCCATGGGCTGCAGGGTTTTAGCTCTGAGTCCTTCCCCTGCTCCGTGAGGTGCCTCCTTCCCCTGCTCTCCAACAACCTTGATGTCTGGCTTATCCCATGTTCTCGTTCCCTGGAATTTTTCCTGTGCAACAACTTCCAATTCTTAAATATGTTATCACAGAGGCATTACACTATGATCTCTAATTGGCTCGGCCCTGGACAGCAGCCAGATATCCCTCCTGGGGCCAAGTGTCATTGGCTCCCATGGGACCAGGGGAAACTTCTAGCAGCTTCTAACAGAAACCACCTCTGCAGCCCCCCTCCCACTACAAAAAAAAAAAAAAAATCAGCTACAGAGACCCAGGACAATGGCATATGGTATGACTACAAATGGAGTGCCACCTTTGTGATGATGTTTTCATTCACCTGTCCAGCTCTGTATCCTGTGTATGTATCCTGTGAAGTGGACTCCTAGATGGGTACACATGCTGTCTCCAGTAGGAGTTAATTTCTGTAATCAATAAAGAGAAACACTGACTCAGTTGAAAGCAATTCAGAGCATACTCTGGATCTTTGACTTGCATTGAGAAGTTGAGTATTTCTATCCCACTAGCTGTGCAGGGCAATGAGGGACACTAACGTCCTAATAGAGTCACTTGAAGTTTTCCAGTCACTTAGAGTCACTCTTGCAAGGAGTGGAACAGAATTCTTTTCCACTCTGTCAAATCTTAAGCAAGACCTTAGCCTGTCTGGGGAAGTGCTGGTAGGTAGAAGGTGCTCTATGATTGTGACTGTTAAAATACAGAAGTTTTTGCTGTCAGTCCAAAAGCATGGTGCAGTGGATAGTCTTAATATGTTTCCGTGCTTTAAGGAAATGTGTATCGAATAAATAGAAAGTGAGCTTGTAAAAAAGCCTTGTTTATTCATGTATGGTTTATGAATAAGGCACCATCAGCAAGGCTGTCATAACCAGAAGTTCAACTGTAATGTCAACTGTAAATGTAAAGTCAACTACAGTGTTTAATTGTAAAGTTCTTGTCTAATCTCTTGAAGTAAAGGTCTAACCCCACAGCATATAGAAAACTTTCAAGTTTACTAAAGCCATCCAAATTCAGCAAATGAACTACAGACAGATAGTTTTTGAAATAAAAATGTATATTAACATTGTGGAACTTGAGGAGCACTTCAGTAGTTATCTAGCTTTTGAAAAGTGTGTCTAGAAATCATTTACAGTTTTCAGAAATATTTGCAAGAGGGCTTTGTGTTTACTTTGCTAGTTTGACAATAAATTGTACTTGGTTCCTGTCTTTCTTTGGGTTTTCTTTGCTTTGTTCCAGACTAAATCTTTTAACAGAGGTTAGCTGTACCAAGGATCTGATCTTGGTATATATGCAGTTCTATACCTCCAAAGCATCCTTTTCATTAGGCGGAGGAGGAGGGGGGAGGCGTTGTTTGATTTTTTTTCTTCTTAATGATAAAACCTTCCAAGAGATACATTGGGCCTATTTTTCAAGGATTTCCCTTTTACAGGCATGATTTGTAATCTTAAAGCTGATTGTCAGTAATGATGGTACCTCTAAGTATAATATTAGCAGTAAAAATCAATTATCTGCAGTGTTCAAATTTGTGTCTAGAACTTATTTTTCACTCAAAAATTTAGTTTTTCAGATGGCGTTCTCCCCAAGAAATGGAAACAGTGTCTGTGACTACTGAGCAATATAACCTTGTTTATAAACCAAACAAGCTCTATCTTAAAACCAGCTGGATTTCTGCCCCCTTTCGCTTGAAAATGGAGTGAAAATTTAACTTTCTGTATTACAGTGAAGTTCATTATGCCTAGCACTTCGACCACATTGACTTCATTAAAACCAGATTTAATTTTTTTTTTTTTAGTGTGGAGGTAGTCTCTTCTTTTAGGGAACGCTGCACAGAACCTTTAACAGAACTGTCAGGGCTACTGTGGTATTTTCATCTGGATAACGGTGTATTTAGATGACACATATATAGTAGCATGACTCACAGTTGAAAGAAACATTGTGTATGTCCAGTCATTTTTATAGGTCTCATTCAGAAGGAGTAAAATTAGGGCAATCCATAGGGAAAAACATTTTTTCCTTCTTTCAATGTTTCCATAACCTTCAATGAGTGTACATTTGAGAGGTAACATTGCTGAGAAGAGCAAATTACGAGTAGATGCTTTGTTGGGGAATAATGTATCGACTGAATATTTATGCACTCTTATGCAGTACTCACAGTCTTTGACTTACAGGAGTGCTAACTGTGCTCAGATGCATCTTAGAAAAGGTAAAGGTTTTTGCTCCTACAGCATATAGCCAACTTCACAGACTGTTTAGCTTTGCTTCTTTTAGCTACAGTTTCAGGTTTTACTGACCTGAGAGTAGGATTTAGCTGCTTTCTTATCTTTGTCATTCTCTTCTCTCTTAATCTTGCCAGAATGTGAAGGATCATATAGAGCAGCTGTATTTATACTGTTCTGTAAAATCAGGTCAGGGCCCATTCTCTCACCCTAAGGCCAAATGACCCAGCACAGTTTGTGTCCATATGCTTAATTTTCTTCTCCTGCAAAAGTAGGGTAGCCTCATCCATGCTGTTTAGGAGTAGATAGCTTCCTTCCTTTTTTTGTTTCACAGTAAGAAAGTCTCAGTAGTGGTAACGCTCAAGATTAACCTTTGTAGCTCTCAGTCAGCTGAAGACAGGCCCAGACTGATAAGTCTTTATGCATTTCATTGCTCATAGCATGAGGGATACTCAGCTGTAGGTCTTGAACATGAAACTGGCCATGAAAGATCTTTCCATTGATTTTTTTTTTTGCCCTTAACAGGTATAGAGAGCAATATGTTCAATTGGGTTTGAAAATTCTGGTTTTGCCTGGTAGGGGTCAAGCAGCCAACCTAAGCCAGTGGGCTGCTTATGAGCAGGCAAGAGTAGTAAGTGCAATAAGTAAGAGAGGATCTGCCTGCACGTTAGTAACAGACTTTTGCGATCCTGATACAAGATGTTTCTCAAGGAATGATTAAATGTGAACCAATCTTCCCTGTCCTACCTGCTTCACTGACAGTTCTCTTTTAGATTAAATAAGTAGGTTCAGACAGTAAGAAGACACCTGAATTGCTGGGTTTATTCTGCGTTAATTATTTGAAGATTTAATATCCATCCATCTAAAGGGAGTCCATATCATAGGAAAAAGAATGGTCAGGCAGCTATGGTGTGGTGTTTATGTCTTGCTTTATTTGGAAAAGTGGGGAAAAAGAAGGGAAAATGTTTCAGTTGTCTTATCCCATTGATTTGGCTAGACTAGCAAAAAAATACTATGTCCAGTAGATGTAGTTTTCTTTCAACAGGTGGAAGATAAAAGGAATTTGAAAGGTTTTGATTTTTTTTTTTTTTAACTCTGTTGTAATATCATCAATCTCCATTGATAACAATGGTTTTCTTTGTGGCACAATATCACTACATGTGGACCTACAGAAGCAATACGTCATGTATATATTCCTTCTAAGGAACTACATGTAAAAGAAACTTTCTTTTTTTTGCATTCCAGAACATTCCATGTCATGCCATTTCAATGGGTCAGGGCCAGGAAGTCCATGCAAGGCACCTGTTAAATCAGTGCATGCAAGATGGAGGATGGCTCCTTCTACAGAACTGTCACCTTGGCTTGGAGTTTCTTAGTGAGTTAATGGACACCATCACAACAAGAGAGTCTGTGAGTGAAGATTTCAGAACTTGGATCACTACAGAGCCTCACCCAGAGTTTCCTATTAATCTTTTACAGTCCTCTATAAAATTTACCAATGAACCTCCTCAAGGTAGGAAACCATGCCTTTTTTGAGTTTTGGGTCTTGCTTTTCAACCCCCACCTACTGAGTGTCACTACACTTTGTGCAGTGTTTTAGGTTTTATTCTCTGTTTTTTCGTCAGCTAAGTACAGCTCTGTGTAAGTCAGTCTTGTGATGTGTAAATTTCTTCTTTTGGAAAGAAAATGGATATTGTTTGGCTTTGTAACAGAAACTGATAGTGATTTTGTTGTTTATGTAGAATCTGTGGAGAATGCTGGGACAGTGGTCCTTTCTTAAGTTTAGTACGCTTCATCAGTCTTTTCTTTCTGTCCCGTTGACCGCTCGCAAGTATTCAGAGTGGGACCAATCCTGTGCTCTGCTGAGTAAGAAAAAGGGAGGACTCTCTGAGCACCTAACCTCATCCAAAGTGCAGTATGTAGTTGTGACTGTTGCTTCTTGTTATGTCATCTGGCACTGCTGACTGAAAACTGATCCCAGCATCTTTTATTTTGTCCTTCAAGTATTTGTGACCTGCTACTGAATCAGCCTTTATCCTCTGTCAAGACAACCCACAATGGATCTGAATACTGGGATTTCCTCAAGAACTGATGAGATTAGGGCTTTTATGCTATTTGCTTAACTTATACTCTCACTTTATCATACTCCCAGCCTTCTGTATTGCATTTATCTTGACCTCCCTTCCCATTGGAGAGATCACTGCTGGTCCAGGAAGGTCAAGCGGAAAGTAATGTTGGTTTCACGGTGCAGCTACTTGCAGCTACCATTCTTGGACATTACTGGCATTTGCCTCCATGCACCTCCCTACATCCAGGATCTTTCCCCACTTCCAAGATGTTTCTTCAAACTAAGATGCTTTCCGGGCCTCTAAGCCACTTTTCCTAAGCTAAGCAGTTAATATGCAAAAGCAAAATGTATGATCTGTATCTTAACTGGAAGTCTGGACTCACGTTTCTGTGTTAATTGGAGTGCAAGGAAGGCATGGATGGAATGAGTCCAGTGCAAGGTCACAGAGATGCTGAAGGGATTGGAGAACATGTCATATGAGGAGAGACCAAGAAGATTGTTTAGCTTTGAGGAGAGAAGGGGTATCTTATCAATGCATATAAATATGTGATGGAAATGAGTAAAGAAACAGCAAGACTCCTCTTAGTGGTGCCAAGTGACAGAAAGAGAGGTAATGAACACAAATGAAAATCCATGAAATTCCATTTCAACATCAGAAAAAAATTAATTCACTGTGAGAGTGGCCCAATATTGGCACAGCTTGTTCAGTGAGTTTGTAGACTCCACTGTCAAAACCCACATGGACATGGTGCTGAGCAACCAGCTGCTTGGAGAAGAGGTGTTGTGCAAGGTGACCTCCAGGGGTCCCTTCTAGCGTCAACTATTTGGTGTTATTTTGTGTAATATGAAAACATCTAGCTTTTCTACATAGTCTCTAACCTGTTGCTCTTCTGCTATTGAAAATCTCTCTCTTACCCAAACTACACTGCTACATGCGGACATTCTTCATTTGTTTATAGAAGCCACTTGCAAGGGAGGGGGTTACTTTGTATTTCTATAGTAAAAAGGAATCCTCAAGCCTCACACCAACTCTATTTTTTAATGCCTTCATTGTTAACAAATTGTGTAATGGATTAACTTGCCCTTTATTTACATATATGTGTTGCCACTGATTTCAGTTGATGTTGTCAGTAGGAACTGAGACTTTTTATCCACGGTCATATTTAAAGCTTCAGACATTTAAACATCTTATTTCAGTATTTATTTTCTTTTGAACATTAATAAAATGTCTGTAAAATGTTGGATTTCGTAAAAGACATCCTGTTTTAGCATATATACTTTATTGCACTATGGCTCCCTCCTTATCATTCTAATGGTAACAACCTGGAGCCCCAAGAGGTTATTTTAGAGGTCAAATTGTAGCCAATTTACAACTTGCATTTAAAGACAGAAATTTGTGTTGTATAAAAATGTAAGTCGGGACAAAACATAAGCAGTTTTAGTTTTCTAATACTCTCCTTCCACCTTGGTAGCACAATGTGATAAGGCACTTTTGTTTGATTTTGGAACACTCTTATGATACCCTTATAATATTTGGAAAAACTGTATGTTTGAATATTATTCTACAGGATCTTTGTGGAGCAGGAAAGAAGCAAAAATACTTTTATTGTGTCATAGGAGGTCTGATGACTTGGACAACCTATTCACTGCACTTGAAACCTGCCCTTTTAGACTTGTGTTAAGCTGATTGGGTGGAAGGTATCATAAGAGGGACCTGATGTCAGTAACTCATGCTTGGATTGTTTGCCAAAGGCAGATGATGCTTGAGTGTCGCTGCCTGAAAGCATCTGGGAGTAGTCAGGATTATGTATTCTATGGAAGATTAGATTGTATCAGTATCAACTGCCTAAAGCTGTTCCTGGCATATGAGATGTCAGTACTCAAACAAACCTTCCCAAGTACTATTATTTCCGCTATGAATTTAGGTTCTCGTCTCATCATCTTGGTGCCTGTAGGCCAGTTGTAGAACCTGCATACAGAATTTTGAGATTTTAACAGGAATCAAATCCAAATAAAATTATCTTGGGTATAACTAAAATATCATTTTATAAGTAAATGCCAAAACAAACCCTTGTATATTCAGTGCTGTATTTCTTGCGATGTTGGGTGTCTTTTTGATTACCATATAGTTGCTGAATAGTGATTATATTTCAGTTGTTATTTGGAACATTTAGAATATGATCACTTAATTTTAAGTCCTTCCAGACTCCTGAAGTGAATTTCATGTGTTATCTAACTAAACCAAAATTTTATTGAAGTTTGCCTGCTATGACTGGCTGAACAGATAATTGATTCTAAGAGATCATTTGAAGGCATAAGTAAGATTATGCTGTAAATGGAAATAGATAATTATGCTTAACAGACATTGGACTTACGGGTTCCTTACATATTTTTCTCATTCTCCATTTTTATACTTATTTTCTAGGTGTGAAAGCTGGCTTAAAACGAACATACTCGGCTGTTACTCAGGATCTGCTAGAAGTGAGCAAAATGCCAGAGTGGAAACCATTGCTATATGCTGTAGCATTTCTTCACACAACTGTTCAGGTTTAAAAATACATTTATTTTCTTCTGTCATAAACCCAAGTTTCATCTATTAATGAACCTTGATATTAAATGAAAAATGTTTAAAGGGAAGTCCCATGTTGGTAAATTATCACAAATAAAATAAGAAAGAAAACAACTCATCTCTATTACTGTAACTGTTTTAGAAGTTACAATTCTGCTCATGTTGGTCTTATATCTCCAACAGAGACGATATTTCAGAGGAATAAAATGGCAATCGACCCGTGGTCAGTTGGAGTATTCTTCTGTTAAAGTCTTGGGGCATGATTGTATGATATCTTATTAACTAACTGGTTTTTTACTAATATTTTAAATCATAAACATACATTAAATAAACTTACAGATGGTTTGGAAAACCATGATCTTAAACTTCTGCATTCATAGTGAAAAGGTCTAAGAGGGTTACTTAAGCCCTTTCTGCTCTGAAATCTGTTGGAAGAATTGTGAGTGGAAGATTTGGGGTCTTGACTTTCAGGTGTTCCATTAAAGAAAGTGCTTAATGAATTAGCCACAACTTTTGTCTTTCTATTGATAGATTTTGCAGTACCCTTAGTTTATATGTGCAGCCTAGTTAATTTAGTTCTATGGCATCCATGCCCTGACACACTGTGCTCCAATGGAAGCCTGTTGGATGCTTTTCTTTGATCTATCACTTATTTCTTGATGGAAATTAAAACATTTTAATTACCAGATAGTGCCTTAACAGCTACATACTTTCAGCTGAATGTGTAAATGATTCACTAAGAGGCAGTCTTTCCTACTGGGCATCTGCACCATGAAGAGGCAGCACATGATATGAATATATCTACTCCACAGGAGGACCACAGACAATTATCGTGGCTGATGAGCTTGGACCTCCTTTCCTCAAACAGTAGCCTAAGTTCTGACATTCAAAAGCTATAATTCTAGAGTCCTATACTTGCTGCACTTCAAAAAGATGATCTTTTCTTTGTGAAAATATTAATATTCCTATTATTTGCTCATATGAGGAGATATTTAGCTATTAGATAATTAATCAAGCATTTGGCCTTGTGTATGGTAAAAATATATTTTTTGAAAAGTTGGTGAAATAGAGGTCTAGCTGGACTCCTGCCTTCCTAGCATATTTCATGTATTCTGCATTTAAGTTTTCTTCACAATGAGTCTTTTACCTTTCATTGTATCTATTTTACAGGAAAGACGAAAGTTTGGTCCATTGGGCTGGAATATTCCTTATGAATTTAATCAGGCAGACTTCACAGCCAGTGTGCAATTCATCCAGAACCATTTGAATGATATGGATAGTAAACATGGAGTGAACTGGAGCTGCGTTCGCTACATGCTTGGAGAAGTACAGTATGGTGGCCGTGTAACAGATGACCTCGACAAAGCACTGCTGAACACGTATGCAAGAGTGTGGTTTGGAGAGCACATGTTTAGTGAGAAGTTTTGTTTCTACAAAGATTATGTTATTCCAAAAGGGAAAACAGTTGAAGACTACCTCCAGTACATAGAGCAATTGCCAGTGATTGATACACCAGAGGTAAAATATTTTAATATATTAAAGGGAGCTTTTGTCAGATAAATAGCTTGGTCCAGTATGTTTTTCAGAACCATGTGTGTATAGGTCAAGATTAGCAGGCAGTCCATTCTAGTGGGTATTCAGTGTAGATCTGCTGGCCAGGAACAGGTAGATGAGGCCTTCTTCAAAGAGTTGGAAGAAGTCTCATATACACAGTCCCTGATCCCTTCATGGAGGACTTTCAACAACCCTAATTATCTGCTGGAAGGATGATATTGCAGGGTTCAAGGGCTGCAGGAGATTTCTTGAGTGCATTAATGTCCACTTCCTGGCACAGTTAACTAGATTTTACAAAAACTACGAAAAGATGACTAGGGAAAATGTGGGAGCATTGCTGAATGGGGCAGGAGAACTTCTGAGAAATCATATAGAAAAGGCTGAATGCTTTCTTGGCCTTGGTCTTTACCAGTAAAACTGGCCTCCAGGAATCCCAGACCCCTAGGATGAAAAGTCCAGAAGAAGGAACTTACCCCTGCTGGTAGAGGACCAGGTTGGGGAGCATTGAAACAAATTGGACATCAGTAAGTTCATGGTACCTGATGGGTAGCACCCATGAATCCTGAGGCAGCTGACTGGTATCATGTTCAGGTTTTTCCCGATTACTTTTATATGATGATGGTGATTGGAAGAGGTTCCTGCAGAATGGAAGAGAGCAAATATCACTCCAGTCTTCACGAAGCAAAGAGGAATGATCTGGGGAACTACAGACTGGCCAGCCTCACCTCAGTCCCTGAGGAAGTGCTGGAGAAAATCCTCTTGCAAAGTATTTCCAAATATACAAAGGACAAGCACATGACTGAGAGTAGCCAGCATGGATTTATAAAGGAGAAATTATGCTTAAACATATGGCTTTTTACAAGGAGGTGACCAGCTTGATGGATTCGGGAGAGCAGTGGGTATTTTTAACTCAGTTTTAGTAAGACCTTTGATCTTACCTCCCATAAGAACTTCATAGACAAGCTGACAATGTATGGGTTAGATAAGTGTCATATGACACGTATCTGTCATATGAGGAAAGGCTGAGAGATCGGGAACCCTTTAGCTTGGAGAAGAGGATGCTCATGTGGGATCTTATCAATGTGTATAAAAATCTGTTGGAAGTGTAAAGATGGAGCCAGAGTCTTTGCAATAATACCCAGTGAAAGGACAAGAAGCAGTGGATGTAAATTAAGCAACAGGAAATTCCATCAGAGAACAGGAGCATACTTTTTTACAGTGAAGGTGGTTAATCACTGGAGGAGTTTGCCTGGAGAGGTTGTGGAGTCTCAGTCCTTGTAGTCATTGAAATCCCAACTGGATGCTGGACAGCCTGCTGTCACCTGCTGACCCTGCTTGGACAGGTGGCTTGGATTAAATGACCCTCAGAAGTTCCTTCCAAACCAAACTATTTCATGGCATCACAATTCTGTATGGGATTGAACAGGCGTGCAATCTGAGAAATTACCAAAGTAAAAAGCCCTATGGTCTCATTTTGCAAGTTATAATGGGAAGATTATTCCATTTTGACAACAGAAGAATATGGATGTTGCCATGAATTGATGGGGTAGTGTGCAGGGTAGCTCCTGGTTGCAATCACTTTTGCATGACCCAACATGTAGATACTGCAATGGTCAGTGATGGACGATGGTGACTTTCTGCTACCTCTAGTACAGGCACACGTGATAAAGTTAGTTAAAATTGAAACAGAAGTGAATGCTCTGGAAAATTGAAACCGAACTGAATGCTCTGGATTTCTCTCTCATTTCTATTACTCTGATAAATGCCATTGGAAATAAGTCCTATTAAAATTAAATAGACAGAACTGGACAGAAAAAAATAGTTTTCAGTTACTGATAATATACTGGCTAAGAGAGTGAGAAGTTTCCAAGGTCATAAACTAAGCTTGAAAAGTTCTGAATCTCTGAAGGTAATGAAAGCAGAATGCAAAGGTATTTATGCCCAGCAATGATGCACCTTTCCCAAATGAGGGTAAATGCAGATATGATAGTGCACCGGTGGGATCCTTTTGAGTCCACCTCATGAAGTGGTTCCTATCAGTGTCTGAACCTTGGCTGTATCACATTTCAGGTGCTACTTCCATGGATCTGCTATTCTAACCACTTGGAGACCTGTCTCACAATGCTGCAATGTATTTTTAAAGTGTTTTGATGCCAGTGAAAAATCTCTGTGTATGGTTTGAGTTAGGGGCAGCAAGTCCAGGAATGCAAATATCTTTTTGTCCTTCACAATTTCACTCCTTAGGAAGAAAGTTATGACTTTCTTCTGTCATTCGAAAATCTGTCAAAATTGCTCATAAAACCTTTAACCCTTCAATGTTCCACCAGTCTTCTTCATTTCACAAAGGATATTGTGCTAGTGAAAACAGTGTATCTTTGTTTCCTCCCTTTCCAGTTTTGGTTAAGAAATAGAGACTGAATCAGTCTGCTTGCTGTGTCCTTATTCTTCTGATAGAATTTTATCCTCTGAGCAGAATGAACACTGACTTCTGAAGAGGGCTGTGGAACTCAGTGTATTGGGTTTGTGGGGTAAGATTTCAGTAGTGGGGGGCTACAGGGGTGGCTTCTGTGAGAAGCTGCCAGAAGCTTCCCCCATGTCTGACAAAGCCAATGCCAGGCAGCGCCAAGATGGACTTGTGGCTGGCCAAGGGTGGGCAATGGTGGTAGTGTTTCTGGGATAAGGTATTTAAGAAGGGTAAAAACCGTCATGTGAACCTACAGCCAGAGAGAGGATTGAGAATATGTGAGAGAAACAACTCTGCAGTCACCAAGATCAGTGAAGAGGGAGGGGCAGGAGGTGTTCCAGGCACTGGAGCAGAGATTCCCCTGCAGCCTGTGGTGCAGACCATGGTGAGGCAGGCTGTCCCCCTGCAGCCCATGGATGTCCATGATGGAGCAGAGAACCACCTGCAGCCTATGGAAGACTCCATGCTGGAGCAGACTGTGACCCCATGAGAAGTCCATGACAGGTCCTAACAAGACCGTTGGCCTTGTGGAGAGAGGAGTCCATACTGGAGCAGGTTTCTTGGCAGGCCTTGGGACTCCAAGGGTGACCCATGCTGGAGCAATCTGCTTCTGAAGGAACACACCCTGTGGAAGGGATGGACCTACACTGGAGCAGTTCATGCAGAACTGGAGCCCATGGGAAGGACTCACACTGGAGAAGTTCATGGAGGACTGTCTTGTGTGGGAGGGACTCCCTGCTGGAGCAGGGAAAGAGTGTGAGGAGTCCTTCCCCTGAGGAGGAAGCAGTCAGAGAGAATGTGTGATGAACTGACCACAACTCCTGTTCCCCTTTCCCCATCTCTCTATGCCAATGGGGGAGAGAGGAGGTAGAGAATACGGGAATGAAATTAAGACCGGGAAGAAGGGAGAGGTGGGGGGAAGGTGTTTTTAAGATTTGGTTTTATTTCTCATAATCCTACTTTCTTTTGATTCAATGAAATTGCCCAAGTCAAGTCTGTTTTTCCTGTGACTGTTACTGGTGATTGATCTCTGCCAGCCTTATCTCAGACCATGAGCCTTATGTTGTGTTTTCTGTGCTCTGTCCAGTTGAGGAGGGGATGATAAAATGGCTTTGGTAGGCACCTGGCGGCCACACAGGGTGAACCAAACTCAGCAATCCCTTTGAAAATTACTTTGATTTCAGAGGAGTGTAGAGATTTAGGAATTGGTTTTGAGGATTTGTAAGGCTAAAAAGCCCTGAAAGACAGAATGCAACATCCTCTCTTTTAATCAAAATTTTCAGACTTTGGATCAAAAAGAATGAGAGATTTGGCTCCTTGGTTAATATACAGGACATGCGTAACACTCATCCACCCACTGGTTTCTTTGCTCTTATTTCTTCATACATTGCTTCCATAAAACCACAGAACCAGAGTCGTCTCCCAAGTAGCAGCCCTGTCTTTGTTAATACTGCACCAGTATTTGTTAGCCCTTGGACTAGCACTCCAATTTACATTCAGAATAGCAGATATTCTTCATGTTTCTAATGTGGATTATAACATTGCCGCAAAATCTGCTAGAGCAAGACCAAACAAATAAGCCCTTCCTCTGCAAGAGAAAAAGCAGAAAAGAGTATATCTTCAAATGTGTATTTCCTGCCGTAGAGAATATGAGTGTAATGAAGTACATTTTTTATTTTAACTTTTTACAGCTCTAAATATTCAGTTTGAGTAAACTACTATGTGTAAAACATTAAATCCTATCTGGAATCTAATTGTGTTCTAATTATAGTCACACCTTTTCTCACATGGTCTGCAGTGTGTTCTTTGTGCTGTTATAACGGTAAGATCCTCAACTGGTGTAAATCGGTGCAGCTTTGCTGGCTTTGGCACCGAGGCAACCATTTGTATCCCTTGTCTCTGAGTTTCTAGATTTGCAAGTATAGCAATATTAAATGGCCCATTTTATTCTGTCCTCAGGGTATGTAAATACTGGTTTCCAGAAGTGTCTTTTTTTAATATACCATTTTATAATGTACAATACAAACACAGGAAAAATGAGAGAGAGAAGATTGCTTGGCTTTCATGTTCCGTTTAAGGACAAGCCTTCCTCATTGTAGGATCAGTGGTTTGAAGTTTCTGAGCGATAGTTAATAGCTATAATTAAATGGGGACTTGTGAATTAAGTCACAGTACATACAGTTCCTCCTGGAGAAGAGTTGCAATTGTCAATCTGACAATTACAGACTTACTGATATTTCAATGGAAGTTTCTGAGAAAGCTATTATCATTCAGACAAAGGGCAGCTTTGCAGTAATTCTGTGCAACTGTATCTTAAATAAAACATTCAATTTCAGAAGGAAAAGAAGCAAGAAGGGGGAGATTTCAACCAAAAATAGCTAAACCATAGAATATCCTAAATATGTCACCATCTTTAGGTGCGTTAAATATGTGCAGTATTCTATTCACCATGCTACATACCTTATAAGCCTCAGAGACTGAATTGAATGAAACATGTTAGAAATGTTAACTGGCCTGATTATTAGAGGCATCCACTTGAACTGGTACAACAGACCTGTAGACACAAAGAACTAGTGGTAGGGTATCAGTGTCCACATATAGGTTGCTTCCAACAAGCTCTAGTCTGAACCAGTGGAAAGGAATCTCTTTGTACCCCTGGTAGTACTCCACACATGAGCCACGTGAAGATAGTTAGAAGATCAGTTAAAAAACCCTTTTCACTGATATGAATTAAAATGCTATTGTGTATGCTATGTATATTGTGTAATTTGGTCCTTGGCCAGTTTAATGGATGAACTTCCACTGATCTGTTCCTGCCTATTGTTTTATAGAGCTGAGACTTTTCCTCCTTGTTTATCAATTTTCATGCATTCTTTCATTTATATACGTTTAGAAGAAAAATCACAGGATTTTTTCCCTATTTTTTCCCCTCTCACTTTAAGGTATTTGGACTTCACCCTAATGCCGATATAACTTACCAGACCAATCTGGCTAATGAGACATTAAGTACAATAGTGAGCATCCAGCCCAAAGAAAGCAGTAGTGGAGGAGGGGAAACCCGAGAAGCAGTGGTGCAGCGTCTTGCTGATGAGATGCTAGAGAAGTTACCTCCAGATTATAACCCTCATGAGGTATGTGCTACTTTATAATACAGATGTTTTATGTATGCATGTATGTATGTTTATGCTTTATGACTTTTTTTGTGCTTCTTAAATTAAACTGGCATGTGTTTTAAAAAGCTCTTAAAATTATACATAGTGTTTTATAACACTGTCTTGGTTTATTATCTAAAACATTCCTACACAGGAAATATACGCTTCAAATGCCACAGTCCACTTAGTCACCTTCACTCAGAAGAGCCATTAAAGGGTTTAGAAAGTTCTTGTCTTCCTTAGTAGCTCACAGAAGGACCCTGGTGCCTCTTTCTGAAGGACCAGTGATCCGATGGCGTTTACAGCATTCTATTTACCTACTCCTGTTACATAGGATATATAGCACATAATAGAATAGATACCACCATAATGAAGAATGGATTTTATGGCACCTTTTCATGCCACAGATTTTTTGGAGTTTGAGCAATCTGTCCATCTTTTCTTGCATTTTTAATTGACACTCTTATTAAATGGAAAAATCAGGCATAAAGGCTCCTGCATCACCTTCTAAGCAAGATCTGCTGTCTTTTCAGGTGTTTCATGAACAGTAAATGCTGAAACCCTCTCATTTCCATGACTTTATTCTTTATAATTTAGTTTTGCACTGATAGTGCCTTTTCCCCCCCTGGTTGCAGTTCAAGCTTGTAGAGTTGCTCAGTATGCAGCATTGCAATTTGTTATGCATGCTTTGTTTTCTTCTCTGGACAATTTACAAAGTCCACTTAAGTAACAGTGGGTAATAATCTTGGGGCCCTGGCAATATTTCCTGTCCTCGATTCTACTATGCATCTCAGACTTAATATATCTTGTATAAGTAGCCACTTATGTACTGTCATAATTCAACTCAGAACTTCTCTTTTCTTTCCCCTGTTGGCAAGCTATTTGCAGTCTGCAACTTTTTGGTGAGGTTTACTAACATCTCTC
>VWZG01008035.1:45856-173878 GCA_013396735.1 Grallaria varia | reverse complement strand
GTTTAATATTAGTCTCATTCATTCTCATTCCTTCTTGGTTTATTCACTCAAGTTATGCTCACAAACCACACACAGAGTAGACCTTCCCTTTACAGTCACTTTCTCAATTGTCTTAGCTTTGGACACAACCAGTGGGCTGTGGTTAATGGCAATGAGTCTGAAGGGTTTATTTTGGACATTCCACCCTTCACTCTTGTCTCTATTTTACTGCTACATTTGGGTATAACACATACTTTTCCATGGGGCTGTATTAAAAAAATTCACCACCGATTGTTTGCATTGTTCTTTCACTCTCATCATCAAGTAGTATGACAAGCTATTTTCTCATGATCTGCCAATCATATATTCAGTGTTTTATTCTCTCATAAGCAATCATCTTTATAATGATGTTCACAATTAGAATTTCTTTGCTTCTGTGCTGCTTCTCTTACATCTTCTATGAGCTGCAAAGGAAACTTCTTTTGCCTTCAATTTGCATGACAGCTGTTCTCTTATGAGTCAGCTAAGGAGATTTGAGTTAGTACAGAGGATGTCCTGTTGGATCTGCGTTTTCCATCAGTATTTCTTGTAAATGCATTCTGAGCTCACAATATAAATTTGTTTCATTCTCTTATCAGTAAGTGTAGATACCACCTCTTCTTGGTGATATGTAGTTTTCTCAGGCTCTGTACATCTCGATCTGTGATGTACACTTCACTTTGAGTAATCATATCACTCTATTTACATGCTTTTTCTGCATGCTTTTTCTTCAGTCTGCATTACTGATGGATGACACAGGACCTTTCCACATAAACATCCAAAAATTATGTTTTGTTTCTGTAATATGGTAGTCATTCCTTTGCTCTATCTACAGAACATCCCCATGTCATTTTCCAAGAGTTTGTTATTGGTTCCTCTCTATATCTCTTTGGCTGTCTCAGCAGCACTGCAACTTAAGATTTCTTTTCTGCAGTGTCACGGGATATGACACTGTTTCTTCTGGTTCCTGATTCTTCAATATTTCTTTCTTCAGTTTGCCTAATGAGTTTGCCCTTTCTCCCACTCCCTAGACCTTAGAACTTGATTCGGTCTTAACAAATGCTTTCTTTGTTGAAGGGGAATTTCTTTTTTCTGCCATTAGTTCCCAGTTCCACATCTTTGCTGTTGATAATGTGCCAGGAGTGTGGCCACCTCTATGCAGTAAGCAAAAAAATATGTTTCGGATGTGTTTCTCATCTGAACTGTCATTCCATTATTCTGGAACTTTTTAGAAAGGGTGCAGAGGGCTGAAGTGAGCTGTAAAGAAAGCTAAATTTGTAAATGAAACTTCCCTCCCCACCAAATGTCTAAAACACCAAAAGAAAAAAAATAAAGTATTATGCTCCCTAACATATAACCAAGAATTTCATTAATCAGAACAGAAAATAATGGAGAATTTAGATATTCTCTGAGGGAAGAAGCAACTGAATTTAGCAGAAACTACAATATGGCAAATGAAATTATGCTTGCAAGTATAAGGAGTGAAATGCATTATGTAATTACTTCCTGTGATGTCTGGAAAAAAGGGAATGAGATGAGTTCTGTTGTTTGTCAATTTAAGTCCACATTTGGTCATTTGGGACATTATTACATACCAAATCAGTTTAACATATCTGAAACAAATAAAACTAATATCATAAATTGTAAGAGACCGAGGGAGTGTGTCAGAAAAAGAGTTTCTATGCATGCCTCATTGGATAACAGGTAAAAAGAGAAACATTCATTTGTCCTAGCAGTGGAGCTTGGGTTTGCTTTTAGAAGAATATTGTGCGCCAGTAATGCCATGGCACGTTAGTCTTTGAAAATCCAGGTAGATAGATACTATCAGTAGAGAAAAGGCGCACAAAATTTAGGAAACAAATGCAGGTGATTAAAAGCAAATTCTCTTTGGGGAAAATGGCAGGTGCCTTTCGTACCTTTGATGAATTCTTGTGGCTCCCTTTAGAAAGCATGGAGTGAATTTGCTCAGAGCTAAACCCCCAACAGACTAGGGTAGGGACAGATGGTACTGAAACCAATTATTTGCTGACATTCAGGGCACCGCATTGTATTTTCTCTAGATACATTGTGGATCCACAGAAAATTCAGCCTGTCACAGAGGGGCCTTCATTTCTCAATTACTAGCCTTTGGCAATGACTTCGGTATCAACAACTTTCAAAACAGGGCAGCCATTTTACCCTATGATATATGGTGCTTCTTTTGTTGTGCTCTTGTGATGCTTCTCATCAGCCAAGTAACTTACCCAAAAGGCTATAAACAAAATGACTCACCTTTGCATGCTTTCTCAGACTGCAGTTTGACACAGGTAATGGAAAAGCAAAATAAACCTTCCTCCTGACCTAAAACTGTCCTCATTTTTCTCTGAATAAGAACTCTGTTTTCATGGCCCGTTTTGCTTCTGGGTCTTGCCTCACAGGTAATAGAGAGATTAGTGGTGAAATGATTAGGTCCAGTCAGTCTATGTGAGTGAAGACAGATGCAGGAATAAATGCCAGCCTGTCACACAGAGAAGTTTGCAATGAAAATGATCCTTGCAGCTTGAAAAACAGCTTTCTAGGGAATAGCAAATAGCAATGTTTTTTCCTTTAAATATTTTTTGTAGTATTGATTTTGCCTTAATGTCGGCTAAGGCTGTGACATTAGCAAGTATTGGATGGAAGGAGGAGTTCCTCTGAGCACCCCAGGCCTTCATTAAGTGTTTTATAGGGGACTTTGTCTTGGTCTAGCTCTAGCCTGGGCCTGCAGGCTGAACACCCATGGGTGGCTGAAGTCCCTTAGACTGCCTGAAGCACACCTTTTGGATTCCTTCAATTTGAAGCTAAGCCACTTTTTGTGCCTGAAGTCTAGTTTTCAGTGCAGGCTTTTTGCTGCCAAAAAAAAAAAAAAAAAAAAAAAAAAAAAAAAAAAAAAAAAATCAGGGGTCTGAACAGAAACAAGAACTTAGATGCTTCTGTAATGTGTCTCTGGTTTCTTTACCAGCTAGGTCAGATGTGGTGGTCATGGAGCTCTAGAGCTTCACCTATTTTCTATATATTTCACTGTCTGCTTCCTTATGTCCTTGGCACCACTTGAAAAGAGCTTTGGCTTGTCCATCTACAGAATGATGGACTTCCCATTTCTGCTGACAAAGAATATAGCAAGTAACTAAGTCTAATTGAAAATTATAGCATTTGCTGAAAATGATAGGCAGTCAGTACTACAGTAACTTGATCAATGACCATGGCATGAGTTCAGCATGCCTTTCTGCTGAATGTCCTGCAAGTGTGTGCTGACCTGAGGACAGCTAGCACAGAGGAATCTGACACAGTAGAGACACACACTGCAAAATCCTGTAGACAAACCTATTAATATTATGGTTTTAGTAGCTCTTTTCTTAAATCACGTTGTTTTATGTTAGATGACAGCTGTTCTCATAATGAAAAGGAGATGTAAATGGGCTTTATGGAATTAGTACGTTAATCTCAGAAGGTCTATTTTGGGTAATGAATTTTGCCTTTTGAGGATTTCTTTTCTGGGAGTTGGTATCCATCTCTTTATGTCTTACTAAATACAGCACTAGATGTAAGTAGTCTGATTGCTTGATAAGAATTCTAAAACAAAAATTCATCATACCTCGGAGATTGTATTTAAAATAAACTTAGCAGCAAGGTTTCCAAGAAATGCAGTGTGTTACACCCAGTAAATGTCACCGCAGATCAGGATTGATTTGTATACAATAAGGCAGGATGTATGTAATTGTGGTTTTTTGGTTTTGATACTTGGTTGTGCTTGGTGCTCCAGGCTGAGTGCTCTGAACATATCTAGGATGGATGAGTGAATCTCTGCATTATTGGTTCACTCCATTATTTAAAACATTATAGGTATTTTTTAGGTACATGAGAGTAGAATGCTTAAACTCTTAGAATTCACTAGTTAAATTGTACAATTATCTGTACAGTAATATTTTAGAAAATTTATTTCATCTCCTCTTTGTAGATCCATAATACCAATGTTTTGAAAATTAACACCTCTAATAATATCCTTCATACAATTTTTTCCTCAAAGGGGAGAAATTCTTCCTCTGAATGAATGCCAAATGGGTCATATGCTTTGTAGACTAGAAAAAAAGGTGTGTTTCTTATGCAAAATATAAAATGCATTGACTATATTCTGTATAATTCCTTTCTTATTAGTGGCATGCACTAGACCTCTAAGTATTCTTAAAAAATTAAATCAAATGTTTTCACCTTTTGGCAAGATGGAGAATTACCGGTTCCTGTGAATTATTCAGAAAGCAGTTTTCCCTGGGTTTTGTATGAAAAAAATCAGAATACTTCATTGTTTGGATTATCCAAAAAGTTTATTATCTCAGCTCTAGTCTTGTGATAGCTGATTTTAGTATTTTTTTCTCTTTCACAGGAAGAACACATTAACTCAGTCTGTAAAATGTACTGTCACACTGCAAAGCATTAGCATAATTGGCTGGCACCTATTTCTTGGACATTCTGTCTAACAAACTCATGGGTCCTTGTGATTAAAATATGATGAATAACCTTGCTGATAGCTGTCTCCCAAGGAGAATAGCACAGAAAGTTGAGAAAGAGTATTTTACTGGTCTTGGAGTTGAAACTTAAAGACTGGAAATTGTCAGAGCATTTACATATTTACACTAGTGATTATAACTACTCAACTGCTATATGATATTCATCTTGCAGAAATTTGCTGTTCAGTGTAAGAATAAGATCTTTAGTAATGTTTATTATGTGTATATAATGAATAGTATACATAATAATATATACAATGAGATATATGAGTATATCTGGGAAAATACAAAGAATATCTAGTGGCCTTCTGGTCTTGATGAAATAGCACACATTATACCAAATCTTGCTTTTACTTGGCTGCAGTAGAATTTCTATGACATTCTGCTCTTGGAAAGGTAAGACTTTCTAACTCTCATGTCAAAATAAGGTCTTAAATTTTTATTTCAGCAAACTGATCCTATGGGTCAGCTCTTTTCTGATCAATTAATGGCCATATAGGTATCTGTATTTGGGATCTTATTTTGCTGTTTGAAATCTTGTTTTGATTCGAGAGTCCTTTTGCAGAATTTCACCTGCAGAGGGAATGAGTGACAATGGCAAAGATCAGTGTCCAGGCTGCTTCAATATGTAAGATGATGCATGTGGCTTAGTGGTAGCAAGTACACAGAGAAGGCCACTGGCTTTCTGAAAGTTGAGTATAGTGGGGAAAAACACTTGAAAGTCTGAAAAATCGAGAATTCTGGTATTACATGAGGGATAGGCACCATGATTTTTGCTGGTGCCATTAAATCCTCTCTCATGCACTGTTCTATACAGTAATCTTTGATACACATGTAATATACAATGTATGTCTGAAGCACATTCTGTATGCGTCATACACTAAAGCAAGTCATGGAATGCTGTTGCTACTATTGCTATGACATGTCCTTAACTAGCATAGACAGCTGATTCCATGTTGAAAATGTTTTCTGTTGAAGATGAGTGAAACTGTTACCCTTAAACAGTAAGAAGGCCAAAGGCTTCTACTTGCAAAATGCTGCACATAATGGTGTAACAGATTTCTGTGACATCTGTATTATTTCTGGCAATCTTGCCTCTCCCCTGAGCATCTTGCCTTATGAACGAGTCACATGCTACTGGAAGTAGCAGCTTTTACATATCCTTGTGCTTGTGAAGCGGAACTCCATTTGTTGCATTATTTCAGCTCAGCAGGGCAAGAGGAGGTGAGAAAGTTCACTTAGCACAATTTAGAAATATGAAGAAGTCACATCAAACATGCTTTTGTATGGCATGTGGGGGGTTTTTATTTTAATATCTAAGACCCTGCAGCCTAACAAGGACAGAAGGAACTGCTCTGTCCCTTTGAAAAGAGGGAACTTTCCCTCCTTACAATGATGGAGGAGCTCATTTTGGTAAGCTAATGAGTCACAGTGTGCTAAATCTTACAGTTGGCACAGGACTTGAATGGCCATCTGTTACTAAAAAGTTTCTTTTCTGACAATATTTTTGCTTTCAAAAATTAATGCATGGGAAACAGGAGATAAGAGTTTATAATCTTTGCACTATTCTTATTTAGGTGAAAGCCCAACTTCAGAAGATGGGAGCTATTCAACCCATGAACATATTTCTCCGTCAAGAAATTGACCGCATGCAACATGTTATATCAAAAGTTCGAACTACGCTGACTGACCTCAAACTGGCTATTGATGGTAAGTTACAATATTAAAAATCATAATCAAAGTGCAATATTTATTGCTAACAGTTGTTTACACTGTATGACTAAATAAGTATTTCTCATCCTTTCCTTCCTTTCTCTTTTGTTCCCTCCCTCCCATAGTTTTTCTCTTTTTCTCTCTCTATCATATGACCACCAATTCTAGCCCTTAAAACCTTCTGATTGCATCTCTAAGGACGCTTCACCTAAATTTATTCTGCATGCATGTGCTTCAGCATTGCAGTTGATGTCTCCCAGCACTGCTACACTTCTGTGATTCTGTCTAGGGTCCCTGCAGAGTGCAGAGGAGCTGAATTGTGTGATTAGGTCCACAGGCAGTATTCCAGAGTAATTTATGAAATTAAGCTGGGACATAATGATGTAGAACAAGGTAGGAGTGTCGCTGCTAAATAATTGAGAGACAGGGCACTCAGGAGGCAAGGTGGTAAAGACTTTAATTTCTGATTTTCGAAGTTCATGAAACTGGTTATACCAAATAGCATGTCTCTAGATGGAAGCTGAAATGAGTGGCAGTGCCAGTCAAAAGCGAGAGATAGGGTTCTTCTTTTAGCCATCACAGGAGGCAGGCAACAGCACTCTGTCTCTCAGAGAGAGGAGTATTTGGCTGAAAGTGAGCAATGCTGAATGTAGTTAAAAAAAATCAAGAGTACAGACAACTAGAAGCAGATGGAAAATTTGATCAGAAAAAGAGGGAGGAAAAAGAAGGGATGATGATGTTACCGTCTGCTTTTTGTTTTCACTTCCCCTTTTGCTCATCTGCAAGAGCTGAAGTATCACGGGAGGAAAGTATACTGTTACTCATCCAAGTTTCTTAGATTGACAGTAAATTAAATGATGCAGTAATTGTTTTGTTCCACTGGTTAAGATCTCATGCAAGTCTGCTGTGTTCTAGCAGAGAGTCAGAAAACATCTGAGGCAGGAAACTGTCCCCAGAGGGAGCAGGTCAGAATGCCTCAAAACTAGTTCCTTATGATACAGCTGATGGAAGAACTGTGATCAGCCTTACTAAGGTGTTCCGTTCTTTTGACAGTACCTTTCATGAAGGGAGATTTTTTTCATATGTACTTTTGTTACCTAAGAATCAACAGGGATTTTTTTCCAGCCCATTTGTACAAAACACTAAGGGAACAGCACATGCTTTAGAAACATCATACCTATAATCTGCATCTAGGAAAGAGGTTCATAAATGCATGCCAAGGCTAGTAAGCTTTCATGTCTTGTAATGACATATGCAAAGATCAAACTGGTAGAAACAATTGTCCTCTGTTTCAATACTGAGCTGAAAGTTCCCTGGTATACGTGAATTAGAGTCCCTTTTACAGTAAAGTAAAATACTGTTTTCCAAGAAAGTATTAATCTTTCCTTATTATGACAGATATATTCAAATTCTCAATATGTACAATATTCTGAAAAGGAGTGGATGAGTAACATAATTTATTTGCACTTCATATTCAGTTCCACAGTGGGCACAGTCATCTGCCAGATGTTTAATCAAGTTAATGCTGTAACTCTTGTGCAGTTCTCTAAAATGTAATTTCCTTAGGCAAGTTAAATATAGTAAAAAATTGCTCTGAAAACAAAATTGGATTTATAGTTAACAATAAAGATTAATGGCTTTTGGCAGATTTGTGAGGATAACATGGTAGATGGTTAATTAAGGGATGGAAAGAACATTTAAAACCCCGAACTCCCTTATATTCTCCCACAAAACTAGTCAACTGCAATCTGAGATGCTTCTTTTTCTTTATGATGGGGTAAACTGATCTGTATGCTCAAACAGTTCACATGACACTTGACATCTGCCCTGGTCACATATTCAGCTTTGGCTTCATGAACCTGTTAAGGCCTGAGCACCCACTTTTAGCAGATCTAAACTTTAAAATCAGTTTTGTGTTTAAGAATACAGTATTTCTTTGGGTTGTGTCATGGAGCTTTGATGAAGGAAGTCTGAATATTTGATTCTGCAGCTTGGATGTGAATAGATGAACCTTGTCATATGGATGTTTCTCATCAAGTTACATTTGAGGCAACGTAAGCTCTCCTCAGGGAGAGCCCATGTGCAGCTGAACACGAGGGATGTAGAGAGAACTAGCAGAACTAGTTTTGCCCCTCTGTCCAGAGGGCACATTAAGCAGTGTTCAGCTTTTGGGAATGGTGAAGATGCTCAGCATGTGTCTGACATGTTTGTTGTCAAACGTGCCCACAAGCCTGAATCTCTGCCAATAAACTTTGCTGCCTGGAGTGATACTTTTTCTGAATCAAATTGTAGTAATTAGATTGTAGCTGCCCTTTGTACTCTCACTTATGTTCCAACAATTACTTCTGTTTTAATTACTTATTGATTGTCCAGAGTTTATTTCACAGTTGGCCTAATACAGAGCTTCACCATAAATCAGAAAACAGCAGTGATGGTTGTCCTCTCAAGAGACCTAGAATAGAGGCTATATTCCAAACAGAGGAAGCTTTTCAGAGGCAAGGAGCAGTAAGACACGAGGCTTGCACCATGACTCCACATCCTAGTGGGTTACGAACAATAGATCTTGAGCCCCTGGTAGAAGGTGACCATATTCTTTGTAGGGCAGTATATGAGCTACAGAGTTCCTGTGCGCTTACCTTGTGCCTGTGGAAGTGTAGAAGCCTCTGGCACACAATGCTAATACACTAGCTCTTTGTTGGAGAGTGAGTACTTCCAATCCCCTCTCCCTCTAGTGAAGACAGCGTCTCTAAACACAGTAAAATTTAAGAACCCATTCAGTTATTCCTAGCCTCTTAGTTTGTTTGAGTTTGTTTGAATGTGGCGTGTCTGTGAGATTTTATGGAGCTCGCTTTATTTCTCCATGCACTGAATAAGGAGTGGCAAGAATTTTGATGACACCCTGAGGTGTCTTCTACTGGTGATGAAAGTGAGAGGAGAGATTCTGTAGGAGCTATCCCTAGTGCCCCTTGAGTGTTGCCCATGAATCAAGTGGAGCATACTTATATTAAGGACTCAAATTGAGTATTGAATCCTTGGCAATGGAAATAAGCACAGCTTATAGTCTGGTTTTAGTCCTGGTTCTTTTTAACCCACTTAACATTCTGTTTAAGGGCTTCTTGTGAAAGAAACCAATGCTTAACTCGTTTATTTGTGTCTAGATTCTACTTTGGTCATAAAACTGCATCCACTTGGCCCTGGTTTCTGGTACCTTACAGCTTTGTGTTTTCAAAGTAATCCTTTGGAACTGCCTGCTTCATGAAGAGGACCATATGAGAAACCTTGTATATTTTATCCTTTCATATCATATATGCGCCACATTATCAGAGCATTCCCACTGCAATTTGTGCAGTAGTTGAAGAGCTAGGAGAGAGAATTCCTTTTCCTGTTAACAGAGTTCTTGAGAATACAGCAATTCTGTGGCAGTGTAGTTCTACATACATTATAGTACTCATGGAGAATTTTTATGTCATCTACACAAACTTGTGTGTTAAGCCAGAGGTAAAGATTTGCTATTTTTCTCCAACTCAGAATACCTTGATCTTGAAAGCAGTGTTTGCATCATAATGCTGCAAGGAATTTCTGGTCATTGTATGTAGCACCTTAAAAGAGGATATAAATGTAGCCCAAAAGAGTCAAAAGGGGTAGCTGGTACTTTATTTTAACATACATGGCAAAAAACTGAAGCTCAGGAAATGGGTCTTGCCATAGTGCACAGGAACGGTAGTTTCCCATGAAAGGAAGAAGTATGAATTGATTCCCACTGTCTGGCTAAGTTGTTTTGACTTGTAATGCTATAAGACTTCCCCAATTTTAGTTTGGCTTGCTGACGGTGGTAACAGACTTTTGGATGGAAAGACCTTGGGCTTTACCTTACTAAGTCTTAGAGGATGTGTGAGGCTTGTAGGGATCATTACTTTTGGATGAGGATTTGGTTGGAAAATGATTAAGGTCACTCAGTGAGGACATTAATGGAACGTAACAATGGCAAAATCATTTGAGGAATGGAGGGGAAGAATCTAGTATGTCTTGTGATGCAGGTACTTTTGGCTCAGCAGCTCATTCTGATAAGAATGCCAGAATGCATTCTGTTGTCTTTCACAGCATGGCATGTAATTTCTGAACTTCTTACTAACTGTTACATGTACTTGCCATGACGCTGGCCAGGACTCCTGTTTAAAAACACACATAGCACATTAAGGACAAAATGCACAATATAGTTAATCTGCCTGTTGGATTACTCTAGCACAGGGTGGTGATTTGTATTACTTTTTTTTGTGGAATTTTGCATGGATTTTCATCTTCAAATACTGCTTTAAAATTTTTATTTTCAGCCCTTTGGTGGGTGCAGTTAAGATCATTTAGTACTGGAACTGGTAAATTTTCAGAACAATTTGCAAGGTTACTTTCAAATTGCTTTCTTACTGACTGAAGGATTTAGTTGTGGAAGAAAATCCAGGATCTGTGTGCTTTTCTTTGTGAAAAATCACGTGCTACTGAAGTTACTTCGTTTCTTTCATCTCTTCTGCCATGAAGAATTAAATCAGAGGATTCTGCACCAGAAAAGGAAGATGGAAAACAAAGACAAAACAAAACAGAGGCAAAGTTTAGGTGTGGCTGGAGAGAATACCAATCTACAAGTGAAAAAAGGGAGAGAGTGTTGTGCATTGCAGGATTCAGTTGTCTGATTTACTCTTCCTGTTCTGGGGACCTGGAGCAAAAGAAGGTGACAAACTGTTGAGGTAATTGAAATTAAACAGTATGGTGGAGTTAAATAAGCTTCTGAGAGCTTCCTGGGGATCATCCCCAAATGCTGAAGTGCCCAAGTACTGCAAGTGAAGAAAGAGGGAAATACCCAAAGAACTGAAAGAATTGCCTGAAGCAGAGAAGTTGACTTCCATCAGCGCAGCAGTGGTGGCCACAGAGCTAGCAAAACCTTTAGAAAGCTTCCAAAAAAACCCAACAACAACAGCAAAAAAACCCACAAAACCAAAAAACAAACAAACAAAACCCAAAAAAACCAAAACCAAAACAAAAAACAGAAAAGAAGTTTTAGGTATGGGAAAACATACATAACATACATTTAGCCTTTAGTGTTTTCCTACAGTACTCTGTATGCCTTGTACCTTTGGATGTAATAATAAATAATGCTTTGGAGAAAACAGGCAAGTTAGCTGTTATCATAGGGCAAAAAGGAGGAAAACTTAGGAAGTTACAAACAAGTTGGTATTTTCAATATGTTCAGCAAAGAAGAGGGAGTTGCATCTTGGTGGTGGAGGCAGGGTGTGACTGCTTCAATAACAAAGCTGGTTGTTTGGGAGGCAGACTTGAGTGGGGATTAAAGGCTGAAAAGATCAGCTTCTGTAGTTGCAACTGTGACGGTCAATAATGGACTGATGCTTTCACTGAGCTTTTTCCTCTATGTACTGTTCGGGCTAGTTTAACAGACTCATTGTCTAGCAAGTATTGTCCTCCGGGGGTACTCTCCAATCTTATTATAATGATATCAGCTATTGGCAAACTGTACTTGATGCAGAAACTAGATTCTTCTCATCTCATTTATATCCTACATAATTATATCGGCTATTCTTCATTCACATCTGTGCCTGTGGGAAGAGAATCAGTCAGTGGATTGAGGCTTTTTTTGGTTCATGATGGAATTTAAGATCCTTCCTTTGTTCCTAACTTTATCTGATCATTTAAATGAAATATGCAAGTTTTCTAGTCCAGATACATGCTATCAGAATGTGAAATTCAAAACACAGATCCAAATTTTACAAATTCTACAGTTTTCAAATTCAGCTTGTGAGAGGTATGGTAATGAAAAGGGCAACTCCATGAAGTAATACAAGCTCCTGATGTAGTCTGTTCAAAGCATTATATCTATTGAGTGAATCACCTTAAAACCAGCTTGGTTTCAAAGAACAGGCTATTTATTTTGATTATCAATAGAAACTACTTATCCTCAGAACTGAGAAGCTTTGTTTGGGGTACTCACTACTCAGCAATTGGATGGACTTAGATGTGGTTTAGAAGGGAGATGGTATAAATGAAAATGGGGAATCCTAATTTCCAAACTGTGTATACTGTGCAAAGTATGGTTACCGTATGTATTATTTTTGAAGCGTGGAAATGCCCTAATGTCTTTAACCTTTCCCTTCATCAGTCATTTTCAGATGCCCTTTATTCCATTCAAGAAAGGCAATACCCTGAAGCAACCCTGCAAATAACCACGTTATAAACTGCTGGCCTGATTCACTGAACATTTAAGTCTATCATGTTAAGTTCATAGTACATTCAGTCTCTTCATATAGTTCAGTGCTCTGAGCTTCTCAGAAGTTAAATGTGAGAAGCCTATGGTGTTGTACTACTCATTGAATTTATCAAGTACAGTTTTTCAAACATCTGTATTGCCTTTCTCCAGGAAGATGCCATTATTTTTCTCCTGTGGTACCGATTTTATTTCTGACAATTATTTTATTTTTTAATTATTTTTATCAAAGTATTTTAGCTGCAGGAATGCATCTCAACATCTACAGATGTCATTTAGTGCTGAAATTCAAGCACTGTATGCCTACTGCCAGAGCTTACACCCACTCACCAGGAATATTTATACAGCTATATGGGCATGGCCAGAGCTGTGAACATACCTCATCTTCAAGAACACCCTGGCTTAGTGTTCTCAGCAGCTGCTCTGAGTCATAACGGGCAGACTTCCTAAGGGATTTCACAATGCTTCAGGGCAGAGACTGGTTCTATCTCCCTATTTGAAAGGCTCCAGCCTGCCCAGAAGAATAGAGAAAGAAAGGAGAAAGTTGACTGTATCAGCCTGAAAACAAGGAAAAAACAGAGATGCAAGAGTTCTTTCTTTCTTTCTCAATTCAATGGCAATGATCCCCAGGGCTCAAACAGGATGCTGTTCACCTGTTTTGTGCCTTCACTACAGTTGCTCTGAAGTTGAAACCGACATGGATGGCATGACTTTTTATTCCCACTTTTTCTGTCTCCAAAGGGTGAATAA
The DNA here is from genome assembly GCA_013396735.1 of Grallaria varia. Lineage (NCBI taxonomy): Eukaryota > Metazoa > Chordata > Aves > Passeriformes > Formicariidae > Grallaria > Grallaria varia. Next base: position 160,606 of record VWZG01008035.1, on the reverse strand, counting down.
AGAGTATGGTGTAATATTCGGTTTTTCTAAGCAAGGTGGAGAAGATACAGAGTGGCTTATTTCTTAAATGTTGGCTCTTTTGGTTTTATACTAGAGAAGATTAATACCCAAAGAGAAGATTTACTCATTGTATTATAAAAGACTCTTACCCCAAAATGTTATTCTGAGCCTGACTACAAAGCAATTACAGAGAATGCAGGATAGGCAGCATTTTTTAATATTAAAAGTTTTGTAAAAGTTGATGATTTTCTCATAGCATTTATTGCACAAAAAGAGGTGCATGTAAATGGGAACAGATCATTCATTGTTTGCTAGAAGAAATCAAAGCCTATTTGCGATTGATATATTTAAAAAGTACCAGATTTTCACACACTGTTATACAGTTCTTTAGGTTGGCCACTGTATTCTTCAAAATTAAAAACTGGTGTTTGGTGTCTGCATATTCTTTTCCTTTCCCTGAACTGCAGCCCTGCCAATCCCCATAGAAGGAACGGATTTGAACTGTTGTTTATTACAGGTGACATTTTCTTACAGGTATGTTTGGATGGATCATTGCAGTTCTTGTTTGCAGTCACCCAGATCACTTCCCTTCCCTTTCCCTTTCCATGTTCTGTGCTGAAAGCCACCTGACTCTGTTTGGTATCTCGTGTAGTCCTGGTGGCAATGACAGCAGTTGCGTGTATGACGATACATTGAACATTGGTGTTACATGGACACCGAATGAAAGTGGGGGCTGCCCTAGACCAGGGGTGTGGGGGCTACCAGACCATACCTATAGAATAATATAAACAGCTCTGGAGCAGAGAACTTATCCTGAGGCATGGCCACGTGCCAGATTGCAGTACTATTGAGAGTATGGACTGGTAAAATGCAGGAACTTCTGACATATGGAATGGTGAATGTCACTGAAAAATCACTGTCTCATTAAATGCCAATATTGTAGTGGAGAGAACAGTACTATGCATGGAAATGGAATATATGAGTACACACTGCCACTGCCAAAAAAAGAGAAAAAATCTTGCCTCTAGCTTTATTCTACCTACTTCTTTCCCACTGAGAATCTTGATAATGGAAATGTACAAAGTTATCATTAATAACAGTGAACTTCATGAATATAATCACTGTCAGTACATGCTTAGGATACAGATGAGTTACACAGTGTATCTCTATCATTGATCATTCATGTAGGAATCATTAAAACACATAAAAAAATTTTAAATGATTAATCACATTCCAAACACACTGTGACTATAATGAATATAAATAATGTGTATGAGGGAGAAGGAGCTGTTTAAGAAACATATCTTTATTTCTGATCAAAACAAGAGAAATATCATTTATCTTATCACCTTTAACTTTGAATCAAGTCTTATAATTTTTAGCAAATTAACTGCAAACTGATAAGAATGCAGTGCGGCAGGTGTGCAATTAAGGTGCAACAAAAGAGGCTTTATTAGACTCAGAATGTCATTTGGAAGTTTTAATTGCCTTTGCAAGCTAAGGGAAAGTTTATTCTGAATATTTTACTTATCTTTCAGGAACCATAATTATGTCAGAAGAATTGCAAGATGCTTTAGATAATATGTATGATGCTAGAATTCCAAAACTGTGGTTTAGGATTTCCTGGGAGTCAACTACTTTAGGATTTTGGTTTACTGAGCTTCTTGAAAGAAACCAGCAGTTTAGCAGCTGGCTGCAGGATGGCCGTCCAAACCAGTTCTGGATGACAGGATTCTTTAATCCACAGGTAAGATTGCCAGGGTGACCTTTGTAAATTCTGTCTAACAGTTAAAATAGACCTTGAGAAAGCTTCAAGCTGATTTAATATTGACTATATGAAGTGTAATTGAAATTAAACTTTTAGCATAAATATAGGATAATTTATCTTCAACATCTATTGAAGACATTTTTGCTAGACCAAAATAATGCTACTGAAATAATGAAATACATCTTTTGGTTTCTTTAATTACAGTGAGGAAATTGGGTAGGTACGTATTTTCATGTTTCAATGTAATCTTCCTCTTTTCACCTCCTCTGTTACAGTAACTTGTTTCTTATTTATAGCATGAAAATCCCTTTGAGTACAAAACAAGGTAAGTTCCAGAACTTTGACACAGGAAGAAGAGATTTGGACTTGGCTCTCAATCCTTGCAAATCAGTTTCTTGAAATGGAAGGTTTGCTATTTATACCACCCCAGAATTGTGCCAGACATGGTCTGCGGAGACATCTAAAAAATACAGCCTCTTGTCTGCACATCTAAAATAAAAACCGGGCATGAAATGAAGCACAGAAAAGGGAACAGCTGAGAGCAGAGTTAAAAGAAGTAAATTATACATACCTAGATGATGTGTAGTTTCTTTGCACGGCTATCCACATTCATTAAAGCTTTCTGTGATTCACAGATGTTTGTGGGAAGTGTGAGTTGTGGAAATGAGTCACTGTGAGAGTATCCAGCCAACAGGTTTCTGTGAACTCTTAGCAAAAATCTATTTTTAAGATCTATTTTAATCTCGGTACTTGTTAGCAATGCAAAAGCTAGCTGAAACAGCTGCCTAGAATAGAGAAAGCAACAGTGGCAAATATTCTCTAGGACTACAGCTGAGAAATACCCATCTATCGTGTCTGTGTCAGCTGTCTGCTGATACAACTTTATAGCATGGAAGTGTGCCCAAAGGACCCCTGAGCAAAGGGTTCCCAAATATGAGGGAGAAGAGTAGGAGTTTGAATGAAATCATTATGCTTCCATACTTGGTTTGCTAGCAACACACTGATAGCAGCACTCTAAAATATTCCAAAGTAACTTTTGCAATGATCAGGCTGGATGCAATCCTAACAGGCTTTTGGGTTTGCTGGTGTTTGCTTTTGCACTACAGATGAGCAAGAGCTGACAGAGATTTTGTACTAGCCATTTTAGCTGGCTTTATTTTTTTGTGATCTGGGGTTGTATCAGTTCCGAAATTTTGCCAGCCCAGATTTGGCATCCTACAGTTTTTTGGATCCATATTGGTGGATTTCTTAAAAGAGCTGCCAAATAATCAATGTAAAATGTCCTCAAACAAATTGTGATTTAATAGACCATAGTAATTGAGAAAGCCTCTAGAAATACAAGAATTAAACACTTCATAACCCCTGGCTCTGAAAGTCCCTAAATACATGGTGTGCAGAGATTTAAAAATTTGTGATGACAACCACAAGCTTAAGAATCAGATGGTTATTGTTGTAGTCTCAATTTACTGTAGCCCAGGTTGTGGGAGTGGCTCATTCTAAAAGAAATTCACCTGAGCAAATACTCCTTTTCTACTTAATTAACTACTATTTTGTTAACAGTCATATTGCTGGGTTTAAAATCAGTATTTCATATTAAGAAAATTGATTTTCATATTCTCAAACAAGCTGAGGGGATGAGGCATTAGTGCTGCAGTTCTAATGGCTTGTTCGTAACACCTGAGAAGTTGTCATAAAAATCATTTCATTTTTGAGATGAAATGCACCTTCTCTCTGTAATTCGTCTACTTGCATATATCTCACTGTTTGCTTTATAGACAATGGATAAATGCCACGGATAACACAGGACAATAAAGTAGGTTTATAGCACTGGGAGAATGAGGCATTCTGGCAATAAAAACTAACATAATACCTGACTCTGCCTTCTCTTGGACGTTTATACACTAGGATAGATTCAGAAATTTCCCAGAAGTTAATCTTTATTTTTAGTGATACAAATGAGGGCTGGCTCAGACTTCTACATAACAGAAACCTGATAACATCTATGTATCTGCATTGGGCCAAGTTAACTGCAGTGAACAAAACAAGAAGTGCTGTGAGTTTTTTCCCTCTTGGATATTAATCTGATGTTACTGGATTTTTTTCATCAAAAAACTTGACACTAGGCATATCTCATTTCTACCTTCCAATTTCCATATTGTGGCTGACACTGTTTTATTGTTTTCTTGTTTGTATCCAGTTGCTGACTCTTGTCCTATATATAGATTTTAAGCACTGTGAGGCAAAACTGTCTTTCTGGTTGTGTAGTAGTCAGCATAATGAATCCTTAGCCTACTTGTAGGACCCTTAGATGCCAAAGCAATGTGAATACTAATCAGAATATGAAGTACAATGCCCACTTAGTTCTAGCAAATATGCCATAATTTGCTCACTGTAGAAATTGCAAAGTGAGTGACAAACAAGGAACCTCCTAAGCAAGGGAAACGAGAGAATATGATTATGAATGCTTAACTGATTTCCATATTTCTTGTCATAGCTTCCATGGATGCCTGCTTCTCCCTCACTCGGAGGTTCAGAGTTAGTTTGCATGGGTTGCTAGAAGGCAAAGGAGCAAAGCTTTCACAGTGAGCCAGTGAACTGGCCAGGGAGAAATTCAGCAAAAGGCAGACACCCACCCTACCACTCACCCCGGAAAAACCTGGCAAAACTCTAGCCAACCAACCGAAACAAAACAAAAAAGAAGGCAAGGATTACCAGAAATCAAACCAAATGTCATGGCAAGTGGTCCATTATGACCCTGACAGAGGGATTTGTGGTGAGCCAAGCCCTCAGCGGTACAGCAGCACCTCAAGCAGTTTGATACTGTCTTGCTGTTTGTTGTGCCATTCACCTGCTCTGGGACACCCAGCTGGGCCTCCAGCTCACAGCTGTAGTCTTTAAACGCTGTCTAGGATTCATTCAAATGAGCAGAGAAGCATTTGAAGTCCCACTGCAGACAGCACATAGGTCCTGCCATCTCTGTAGGAATAATCTGCTATCTAAACCTTAACCCTGAAGACAGCTCACAACTCCGAGCTTACTTTTTTGCAGTGTTTCCATGGTGCCTTTGAACTGATTCCCTTAGTACAGTCATTGCTCTGTCCTGTCCTCTTTGAGCTCTTCTTTCTTTAATATTTCAGTTTATCTGTGATCCAGCAGCCCTCTGGGGCCTTCTGGCAGTGAACACTTCATGTATTTTAAACTACTGGTTCTAGCATGTTTCTAAAAATTAAAATTCCACAAATTACTACGACTCTGGTTCCATTTAATGACATTTCTGATAGAAGAACTTGGCCTTTAATCCCATCTCCCTTAGCTACATGCTAGAGTTCTCAACTACTTCAAAGACAATTACAATTATCTGCTCTGTCACAAAACCTCTTTAAAACACTTTTCCTGGGGTGTCTGGGATTATATTAATGAGAAGCAACCAATGTCAGTCAACAGAAACACCTGAGTTCACGTAAGTCATCCAGTGTTCTCATGACTTAAAGGGTATTGTGTGGCTACCAAGTGCTTAGTGTATGCAACAAGCACTCCAGTCCTAGCAGCCAGAGATTGGCCCCTGCATTCAGTAGACAATTCCCTGTTTCCATATCTGACTTCATTCCATTCATCTGGCCCTAACAGTAGCTCCACAGACCCATAACATGCACCGTGAATACTGAAGAAAAGTAAAAACTCGTTCAGTTCCCTCATTGCTCCTGAGTTCTTTGTATTTGTGCTGTTGACCCTCTAATTCCCCCCTTTATGTATTCCTCATGTGGTTCTCTATCACCCCTTCTCTGTCTCCAGATGCTTTAATTCCCTGTTCTGAAATCTACCATGAAAATTATTCTTTCCTAATTGTCCTTTTCATTGCTCTTGCATATTCAGTTTTGTGTTTTATTAATTCATCTCCTGGCTACACAAATGTGTTCCTGTGCAGTCAAATTAAGATGCACATCTACTGCATGACCCCTGGAAGAGAAAAGGAGTCTGCCCTCCCATCCCTAAGGACAAAGGCTCTTCCCAGGTACTGCACTGTGTGTGCACATGGACAGAGAAGCTAACAAGCATCTTCAGCCTGGCTTGTCTTTTGACAGCTTATAATCGTGCCATGAGTTTGGAGTTCTTTAGAACAGAGTTAAATTTCATTTTGTGCTGCTGAAGTGCTCTGTATTTGTCTTTCTGTTGTCTGAAATACGATGTTATTGTAGTATATAAAGACTTTTCACTGAGCAAAATGTCAGAGGCATTTCAGTATTTAATTGCATGATTCCAGTTTGTACTTCTTTTTTGTTCTGTAAAATGCTTCATGATTTTTTGACTGAAAAGCATTTTTTACAATGTTGGTATAAGAAATGGTGAGTCATATAGCCACTGCTAGAGAAATTAGAAATTACCTGTATCTAGAACCTTTCAAAACACATTAATCTGGCAGCCTTGCAAACCTCTCTCCATCTGGTTGGTTGGAAAATAGGAATGTGAGGTGAGTCATACAGGCAGCTTCTGATGTGTTAAATAAGCTGACTTGGTGGCTTCTTAGCACCAACATGTGCACACCAATTATGTAAGAATGCATGGCACTGGGAAAATGTAGGGAAGCATTACATTTACACTACTGAACTTAGTTTGTATGTACATGGAGTTCTGTGGGATGAGGTTTTATATAGCTCATGCTGCTTAAATAGGAAAAAAAAAGTTGAAAATGGTTAAATTCGAGGCTTTTTAGGAAACCCTCTCTGTCATATTCTTCTGTTTCTCCTCAGGGTTTCCTAATGGCTATGAGGCAAGAGACAACTCGCATGAATTTAGCAAAGGGGTGGGCACTCGACAGTGTTGTTTTACACAATGAAGTGACCAAGATGATGAAAGAAGATGTTGTTGGCCCCCCTCCTGCTGACATCGGTGGGGTTTACATATATGGCCTCTACCTTGAAGGGGCAGGCTGGGACCGCAGGAACAGTAAGCTGATTGAGTCGCCACCAAAGGTGAGGATCAGCTGAGTGTGACTGACTGTGGCATAATACAGAGAACACCAGGAAGCATGCACGCAAAAAGACTTCTCTCAGAAGGGGAATTTAGGATGCATTGCACTAGAGCAGACCAGATCAGATGCTGGGCTTCTTGGCTTCAGGACCCTTAGAAGCACAGTTACGGTTGAATAAAACAGTGCAACCCATAGTCAGCCCTGACCGACCAAGGGGGACCCTATCATCAAACCTTCCAAAGCTCTGGACTGGGTTTGCTGTGGAGGCCAGTGTTTGATTGACTAGAAATCCCTGGTGTTTGTTGTCTAATATGAGGAAGAGTATCGTTTCTGAGCTTATGCTCAGTTATCCATGCATGGAGTTACATTTTGCTGATGTGACTAAGCAGATTTAAAATCCAGATAGGCAGCAATGCTGTGGTCACTGTTCAGGGAGAACTGGGGCAAAGGATGGGAAAAAGACAGCGGTTGCTCTCCCTCCTAGAACCACCCTGTCATTTTTTCCTTCTACTTCTGTGGCACGCAGTTTTCCAGGTTTCTGCTGCTTTCCTTTCCTTCCATCAAGCTTCCATCTGCTATCCCCGAGCTGCCATGGACTTCAAGTTAGGGTCAGTGTAGTAGTGAGCGTAGGACTTGTGTTCTTGCGTGTACCTCTGCTGAGGTAGTGGTGCTTTTGCTGAAGGCCTTCACTGAATCTAGTTCTAGTGTTTAGAATTCAGAAACACTGTCCTGCATCTTTAATGCTGAGATCCATGTCTCTTTTAACATCCTCAGGTGCTGTTCACAAGCCTTCCTGTGGTCCATGTGTATGCTGTTAGCACGACAGCACTAAATGACCCAAAGAAGCAACAAGGAAATGTGTACTCCTGCCCTGTCTACAAAAAGCCTCGGAGAACAGATCTAACTTACATTTTCTCTTTGTATCTGAAAACAGTGCAGAATCCTGATCATTGGACTTTAAGGGGAGTTGCACTGCTCTGCAGTCCAAAATAAGGACAGATAGCTATGAAAAAAAGAACCACCGAGTAAGATTTAGCTGCAGTCAGTAGGACTTGTGTTTGTTATTGTTAAAGTGGTGGCTACCTTCTTGCAGGGGTGTGGGAACTAACAAATTATGTACAGAGATTATGTTAATTGTACATAGATCAGTCCACTGCAAAAATACTAAATGTGTTTACCCTGGGAATATCAGTGGAAAAACATCTGCAGGTATAAAATTTGGCAACTGTTATAAAGCCAGTGAGAATATAATCAACTAACTTTCTCATAATGGAATCACTACAAAAAAATGCTTATGATAGTGACAACTGTTCTAACATTTATAGTGGTTCTTTTGTAGATGTTCTTTCTTCTTAATATAAAAATTTGTCATAATATAATTAAATTCAACTTTCTAGTTAAAAACTTATCATCCATAGCATTATTAAATCTGTAATGACAGGAGAATTAAACGTGTGGTAAAACTTTATGTTTATCTGCATATATTCCAAAGCACATTTCCTTTGATTTTGCATTTGTAAACTTACTTGGTGGTTTTACTAATGGATGTTACCATTTTCTTAAACAGTTACTTGTTTATGTAAATGATCATAGAAGGAAAAAAACAACCAGGTGTGTTTATCTTTGCCCAAGTAGTGGCCTTTGCACATATTAACTAAGTTCTAAACCTATATCCCCTTATAAGGAAAGGGTGCACACCCCCCATAATTGGTGAGGAAAGGTTTTGAAACTTTTCCCAGTAAACACATCTGAACACCCATTCAGCTCTATTAGTATTCACTCCATTTGCATTAGTGCCTGAATCCTGTAAACTCAAACCTCTTAACTGCTTTTTATTCTGTATTTTGCACCAGTTTATGTAAAAAAAACCCCAAACAAACAAATAAACCCAACCCCCCCCCCCCCAAAAAAAAAACACCAAAAAAAAAGACGTCACACAGGCCATTTCTGGGAGTTCCCCCTCAAACTGTTGAAATTATTTTTGTGTTAACCGCCATTGCTGTTTACCCTGTAACTGAAAGATGATTGCTACTTCTTTTTTAATAGATAGGTATTGGCAGAAAATGTGTTTGGGTTTTTCATAGCACAAATTCAAAGCAAAAGAAATTGCTGTCGGATGTTACGAAAGGAGGACATGTAGTCAGTGCTTTGTTAATAAATTTTTTGTGTCCTTGCAAACACTTTCAATTTTTGTGTAAACACTTCCGTTTCTTTTCAGCTAGTGTCTAAAAAAGTAGTTTATTCCTTCCCATAACCAGTTTGACTCTGCTGTTAGCAATTACAGGGCTCCTTCCATGAGGAAGTTTGATATTCACACTCCCACCCACAACTAAGTGAAAAGTGCCAGCTTTCTTTTTGGAACACAGAGCAGACAGGGACAGGGTGCCTTTCTGCCACTGAGCCAGAAGCAACAGTGCTGGCAAGATTATCTTTCCAAGTGGAACCAACTGTTCAAAAAATATACACCAGGCCTCCCTGCAATAGAGCTGTACATCAACCAATTTCATTGAGAATTTCTTAGAAGGCTGAAGGATTTGGCTTCATAATCAGTGACCTTGGAAATTATGAAAAAGATAGAGGAGACTTCAAGCAGCAAAAGGCTGTGCTGTTACATAGAAACTGAGGTTGCAAACCATGGTGTTCTTCCCATTCCCTCCCTACATGTATGAGGGGATATGGAGTAAATTAACTTTGACTGGAAACTGCATCACTTCCTTTCTTTGTCAGGTGAAGTGAGAACATTAAATGCTATATAATGAAAATCTATAGGCAATTATATTCTAGCACTTAGTGTTCTGCTGTATAAAAATGCAAAGAAATAACTTACTTGACCTCCAGCATTTTCACTTCCACAACTAAACTTTCTTTGTCAGTTTAGGAAAATGTCAGATCTTGCAGAACAGAATGTGGGCCATATTCCTAAAGAGCCAGACAAGTCAGTATTTCACTGAAGATAGCTACAGTTTTATATGGAGCTGGAAAAAGAACATAAAGTCACTTTGTTCCAGAAAGACTTCCAAAACCTCCAACCTATAAGTAAAACCTTTTTTTCTTCTTTTTGCATGTAATTACAGAGAGTAGAGATGTACAATTTACTGTTGAAAGAAATGTCTTCCTCTCCCTGACTCTCTCTCTTGCCCTATCCTGCCATTCCATTCAGAGGAGTGGCTGCTCCAAATCTGACAACATGAATTTGATTTGAAATGTCACTGACATATATAACATTGACCTTCCACAACCAGTGTTCCCTGGTCACTATTGCTAAAGCTGTTTCACTTCAAATGGGATGTTCACCAGACTAAATGAAAGAACTGGCAGGCAGAATACTTGAAATCAAACTAATTATATTTAAATTTTAGATTAACAATTAGTTGGGAGTCCTCAAACAATGTATACAGATAACCAAGTTATGCTCTGCTGGTAAAATGAATCTGATATTAAATACAATCATACAGCTTTTGGCAATATTGTACAAGTTTCACACAGAGAGTAATGACTAACATTGCTTTAGATAAGTGCTTTGAAGGCAACTCCATTTAAGAAAGAAGAGAGCAATACAGTCCTGTCCCCCATGTCAGCATACAATCATGTTTACAAACATATCTGGTGTCAGGGCACTGGCTCCCGAGTGTTGCAAATAAACGGCATTCCATACTCCAAAGGCTGTCTGTCTCATAATCCCTGAGGTTGTGGCTGGTCAATAATGATGATGACAGGAAAAAAAGAATTGGGTTATGGATTGGCCCTATATGCCTGTGACTTTGTAGAATAGATTTTAATTTCAGTGACACTCAGAAAAAGCACAGAGAGTGGAAAACAAAATTATTCCCTTGTCTGGTCAGTTTTGCTCATAAGCCCTATGATCCTATGTATTGAATAATAATTTTTTTAAAGATCTCAAGGAAACTTTGGTTACAATATTCTAATTTTTCTCTCTATTTATCCAGAACCCATGCATTCATCTTATTCCACTTTCATTGCTTCATACCATTGCCTTTCTCACAATCTCATCCTTCAAAAACATGAATACAATACCTCATTCTTTTTTTCCTCCTGCTATTCCATCTTTAATGTCTTCTTCTTTATTTTTACTCCACAAGTGTAGAAAATGCAGTGCTTACTTGCACTAAACTTTCTTGTTCCAGAACTCCAGAAAGAACCTGCAGTCATTTCAGGAGCTTCTCTTTTCCACTAAGAAGAAACAAAATTTACTCAAAACCCTATCATTCCTGCCCCATTTTGTCACATATTGGATAAAGCAGGAATATCCTCTTAACTGCTGTTTCTGTGAGGGCTCTTTAATGATAATATTTATATAGCTAAATGACATTTTCCATAGTACTTCCTTTTGCTAATAAGAAGTAATAGCTTTGTTATTATTTTCTGATTAGATGAGTTGGAAAGATAATGGAAGTAAATTTTATAGTGTTGTACATAAAACGATGAGAGTGATTAGGCTGTAAAGTGACTGCTAAATCAATCTTGAAAATGCAGCAGATTTCCATCTCCCTTTGACATTAAGAGTTCCATTTGGGTAATGATGGCTATCGGCACATGCCAAGACAGAGTGGGAGCCTCTTCGTTCAGTTTGCATGGCTTGACTCTTGTCAAGAAGACAACACTACAGACATCTGTGTAAATGATAGAGCAACTCCAACACATTTGGTGAGATAACACAAATTCACACGTTTTTCTAAAGCAGAGTGAGTACATACTGTGTTCTCTCTTGCTCAGTAAGGACAGTATGGTGTGTTTGTTCATTGATTGATTCCTTTATGCTGATGGCTTTAAGTCTAGCAAAGGGACATCATCATCACCTCCTCCTCCTTCTTTTCTTTCCTGCTTAAGAACAACTTCTGGGAGAGTCACTCCTATTTCAGTTGACTGGGACACACCTTTTGTTGCACTATGCTTGTCTTTCTTTACCTTAGTGATCACTTCTGTGTAAGAGATTTCTTCAGTGAAGGGCTCTGCTGCTGCAAGCTCAGAGGCAATCCGTACACCAGCTTCCTGGATCCCCTCTTGACCTTCGGCTCCTGTTCGCTCTTTACTTTTTTTATGGATCTTGAACATCTCCTTCGCTGGGGCAGCTTGTGAAATGGTTTTCTTCATCCTTATCCCAGATTGTTTCAGTCTCTCTCCCGACTGCCTGATCCTCTCTCTCCTCTCAGGGGTCACTATTCTAGTTTGAAGCCTGTTTACCTTCTTGCCGAAACTTTGTCTTGTCTTTTGGATATTTTCTCTTGAAAATGCCTTTTTGATGTCATCAATGCGCCTCATGCCTGATTTCTTGAACTTGGTTGCTTTGCTTTCTTCAATATAATATTCTTCATCAGAAGACAGATCATCAGGTGGGAAGAAATCGTCCTCTAGAGTTTCACCCACTGTCATCTCTTTGATAACAGAGAGAGATGAAGGACACTCGGTTTCCTCCTGTGAATGAAAGCACAGAGTCATCTTCCAGCAAGTGTATTTCAAAAGGATGGTAATTCATGCATATTTTTTTCATTGGCTTGCAGTTAGTGCTAACTGAAGTATAATATTGTAACATGGTAAGCTAGGCTTGTACCATCGTACTTATCTATACAGAATTCAAATGGCAAAAGAAACCTTTGCCAAGTTCTGTAAAGACATTATATGCCTGATTAAAGATTTCTTTTCACCGTGGTTCTACATGAAATTAATGAATGTAATGGTCCTATGAGTACTGGCCTCTAACGGTTTTCAGAGCAGACTTGTATAGTGCAAATTTTTTTGGAGCTCATTTGCTTCTCTGGGATTGGACCTGGATCCATTATTCCTCACCAATAACAGCAGACACCCTGTACACAAAAGACGCCCTTGTGCTTGTATCAGCTGTACTCTCTCCAAACAAGTATCTCAGTGATATCAGTAGCTTCTGTCCTCTGCTGTTACCAAGACAATTGTCCATTTCTGACTATTTGAAACTTAGCACACGTTTCTGTTGCTGCCCAGAAGGAGATGAACTCCAACATATTAACTTAAAATACACTGGCTCCACAAGGGGACAGTCAGTAAAGGAATGAGATGTTATTCAGTAAACCCAGTTCCATGCAATTCTCTCAGCACCTGCACCATTGCTGAGGTGAACGTGATTTGTTCCATCAGAAACATGATAACCCTGAGCAAGCACCTGCGGTGAGTTTGGTGGCCTGTATGAGCATGCAGAATTGCATATTTGTATTATTCATCCAACATGTATCAGCTGCATGCTTGGAAGTGGTGACTATCCTAGATATCTTAGCAGTAGGAATTCATGCAGTCTCTCCAAAGAAAACTTGCTAGTGACTCAAAGCTCAAAGACACAGGATATTTTCAAAAGCTGTCTGCAGTAAACAAAAAATTTACCTTAGTGNAAAAAAAAAAAAAAAAGTTGAAAGAAGCTTAAGGCAGTGAGGGATTTATCTGAACAGGGAGAATCTCCTAATACAGTTGTTTCCCTGATCTGCAGACTGTTGTCTACATGGACAGTACAGATGTGTGGCTCAGAGTCAGTGAGTTACTTGTATCTAGAAGTACTAGTGTATGCAGAGTAGAAAAATCATAACAGGTAGGAGGTGTATGAGATGGACCATGCCACCTTCTTCTTCCCTGCCAGCTGTTTACGCATATGTGCTCTTCTCCCAGGAGGAGCAGCCCTTTGGTTTGCACAACAGCTATATAAAACTTCTCTAAGCTGTTTCCCATTAGTAATAACTACACCAGCTGATTTCTGAGGCATGACAGTGCCAGGACTCTACCCTTAGTATTACCATCCTAATGCAGATGATAGGAGAGATACTAGAAGTTGTGAACCCATGAACAGCAAGTCAGATTTATGTACTTCCAGTCCAAAAGATGTCTGTCATTTTTCACAGTGACTCATATAGTAGTGAGTCATGTTATTTTACAGAGTACTAGCAGTACATAAAACAACATACACTGAGCTATCTGACAGATAAAACCCAGTTAGGAGTCTGTCATCATGCCTTGGCTTCATTAAAAACTCTCTAGTAAAATAGTTGTTAATGCATAGAAAAAATAGGAACAAATTATGTTACATTGATTACAGTGGAACGTTATTCAACTCATCTGTCAAAATCAGCAGGAACAAAACTACAATGCTTTGCTAATAATCATCTTCATTACCATGTGCAAATTAACATTAATTATATAAAGACTTCTATATATAAACAAAATCCCTTCTTTTCTGAAAGTTAACTAAAACACAGCTGGGTAATAATTCCTCAAAGTTTTTAAATTATAGTGCACTCCTTCAGCTGAAATGGTAACAAAAATGTTTGTAAAATGACTATTCTGAAACTTCAGTAAATACAGAGATGAATACAATATGGTGAGAAGATTATGCTTTTCATATGAAGATTACTTGTTAAAAAGAGGGAATTAGACTATTTTCTATGCAATATTTGAGCTGTCTTCCTTTGGAAGAACAGATTTTTCTGTACTTTTTGGCAATTGCCAGATTTTTATTGTATTTACTAATTTACTATTAGCTAAAGAAGACAGTGCTTTATAACTTTCATACAAACATGTTGAATTAAAAGTTATGAACAATAATATGTGGAATGAAGGTCTGGTAGATGAGGCACAGAAACTAGAGCTGCGGACCCTGAGAAACATTTTCATTCTCCTACAGCATCTCAGAATGATCTTTGCCAAATCTTGGATTTTCTCCTTTTCCTTGGTTTCTGTACACGTCTTGCACACTCAAATATATCAAGGCAAAAAATTAGCATGAGTTTCTATCTCCTCTCAAGATTTCTGGATGTTACCAAAGCGGAAAGTATCAGTGAACCCGTCCAGCATGTTAGGGAGGTTTCAGAATAAAAATACCGTGATTTAGGCTCAGTAGGTGAGCTTTCTCATCTACTTCCTTTCTGTCTCCTGCTTCTACCCATCTCTTCTTACACTAGATATCAGCAGGGCAGAGAGAAGAGAGGAACTCATCCTTCCCAAAGCAGGAACAAGAACTTTTAGTACCAGGTGGAAAACAGATGGAGTCAAAGCAGAGAGCTACCAGCTCCTTTATAGAGTAAAATCAAAGACCAAACACCTACTGATTTCAGCAGCAGAGAACAAAGCCCTAAATTGGGTGACAGCTTTCTCCTCATCTGGAAAGCAGATGGAGATGCAAATAGCAGGACCGAGCAGTCCCATTTTAGGGGAGGGTGAGAAGGGAGTTGAGCCACTGATGATACTGCTGGTAAGCTTTTAGTTAAAATTCTGCTTAAGCATTTTGCTAGGAAGGACTCATATCTGCTACTACCACCTCATGGGAGGTAAGGGAGGATCTAAACTGAGGACAGAAGATTATTTTACAGTAAAAGATGATGCCAAACATTCAGTTATTTTTAACATGATTTCTTGAAAAAAGAAGCATGCATTCACGTGGTCTGTCTATTGATTAATACATATGTGCTCTGCTTGCCTCACCTACTGGCAAAAACCAAAGACATGCACAGGCCAGAATCAGAAAACAAATCTGTGGAAGCTGAGCATTCCCCTTCCCTTTCATCACTCCTCCTACATGAAGCACCTGCAGAGAGTGCTCACACGGGTCCTGGTGTGCTCATTGGCCACAACTGCTCATAGGCCATAATATCCTGATAAGTTATCCACCGTCAACACACTGAAAACAGACTTGGACCTTTTAAACAAAACAATTTTTTTCCCTTCTCTTCCCAGAAAAATGTTGGTATATCTGTCATGGAAGTGGTTTATTTGGAAGTTGTCTTGGTTTTGTACAAGAAGTGTAATATATACACTAACAGTATTCATCTCCCATCTTCTCACCCTTACACCACCTTTCCACTAACACAGAAACATTTGGGCATTTTTCACCAACTTGAGAATGGAGCTGAGTTCAGACACAAAGAAATAAGCTCTCTGCTGCGAAGCTGGCTATGTCTTGAGCCATTCTCTCTGCCCCCTCAGCTGACATCTGTCCTGAACAAAAAAAGTAGGCATAGGAGTAAACCTCAGCTTTGGTGAAGAAGATTGAATAGATTGCCCCAGAGACGGAGAATACTGAAGCCCAGATGTTTCTAACACTGGGCTCCCAATGAAGTCTGACTCCATCACTGACATTTTCACCCTCTGCTCTCATTTCAATTTAATTCACAATTAGAACATTTTCAAAGGGACGTAGCCCGTGTCCTTCACAATCTCCTTTCACTCTTCAAGCTGTTCGCTGCCTGCCAAAATTCTGACTGCTCTGCACCCACAGAAGGGGGTACTGACCAGTTTGCAGGCACTGCTGGTGTCTTCTGAGCTCATGGAAAGGATCACAACAGTAGCATTTTTTCCCATAGGATACAGCAAGGCATTTATGAAGGAAGGCTTATGTGCCTGCTCCTTAAACTGCAGAAAGTGCAAGGTGCTGACTCTTTCACCTCACAGAAACCTTAAAACCAGTAGATAAATAATCTTAAATGTGGCAATGCCTTTAATCAACACTATGAGACTCTTGAGGTGGTGATGCTCAGATAATTGAAACCTGCAGGGGAAAAGAGAGTGTCAAAATGTGCCTCCTTGATAACCCTGCCTGCACAGTCAGGCTCTTCTCATCTCTGGGCAGGGGAAGGGGGGAAATGGCAGAGCAAATTGTTTAGCAATGTCTCAGGTATTTTGCAGCAGTGGTGTCCTGGCAAAGATCAGGTCAGCTCTAATAGCACCTTTCCCTCTTCCTGCTGCACTAGGGAGCAAATAAACCAAAGGGGGCCACTGAAAGAATGTCATGCCTTTAGCAAGGACAGTGAGGCTGGGAAAAGGAAAAAGAGATGTTGAAAGATTCTCTCACAAACTTCCCAGCTAAAATTCCACTCTTTGGAAGCACAGATGGGATCAATAATTAATAGCAGCAGTACTTTTATTTTCCTTAGGAAAATGCATGTTGCTAACTTGGAGTTCACTTGATTTGTGATGAAGCAGTGACATAATGTACAAAAATATTTAGGCTTCAAGTACCTTAACACTTTTAATGATAATTGCAGTAATACTTTTACTATGTCATTTGAAAATAAAAAAACCCAATGCAATATGAGGGCATTTTAATGGATGAAGCCAGTTCAAGAGCTTTACCTTCCCTTGTCCTTTCATGTTTTTTGGCACCTGTATTTTAGGCGTGTATTTCAAAGTCCAGACTGGGCTTCCAAACTTGGCAAGGAGAAAAAAGCTAATACATTGTCTTACATGTAAATATTTGCTACAAATGCTATAAACTGGTTTTGTGTTCTCTTTTCAAATAGCTTCAAAGTGTGACACTCTAACGAACTTAAATAAAGGCAACTGTTATCAGCTCTCAATTATTATCTAATTTCAACCACCCTTTAGCAGAACAAAGCTTTTGAAAATTAAAAAAAAAAATAGCAGAGAAAGCCAGAATGACCAAATAAATAATTCAATTTTTATATATAAAAAATTATGCATTGTATATATGCATATATAAAATGAAGACTCAAAAAGATCCTAAAGAAACTGCTCACAGCATAAGTAGGGAGCAGACACTGATGAAACTCCATAACTTGGAGTCATTGTGTGGCACAGGGAAAAGGTCAGAGCAACTATCTTTCAGCCTTGGGATGTGTGACAGGGAAGGTGCAGGTGGTGATTAACATCAGTGCATATAGGACTGACTGTTGATCACCTGACAATTCTGAAGCACAGTATGAAGCAGCAAAGTGGTCAAAGGCCATCCACCACCTGGTCTGGCACCACTGTCATGTCTATGACAACTGCTGATGCAAATGACGGGCAGCTTATGGGCAGGAAACTACATTGTTAAAAAAAATCTTCAAAATTTGCATGCTGAATGAGTGATTTCTCATTCAAACTGGTAGCCAAGGTAAATCACTAAAACATCTCCTTGAAATTGCCCTCTAAATCAATATGAAACCACTGATGAATAACCAATTACAAATCTTTCAGTACTTTTACTCATATTCTAACAGTTAAGAATGAAGCCTTATAAATCTCAAGTGATCCCTTAATTTCTTCTGCAAACATGTCAATTTAGAATTTCTTCCATCAGGCCAAAAAGCTGCTCAGATGAGAGAGAAATAGGATTATTTTAAAAGGCCACCTAAGGAATTTTATCAAGTAAAGTACACAGAGAATAAACACTTCAGCATATAAGACTATATGACCATGTGCAATTGCTTGCATTTATTTTTACATAATGGAAAAGCAGCCTGGCCAGAACAGTCAGCCCCCATCATTTCTCTTCTGTGAAGTCTAACACACATACCTTTTATTTAAATTCTGATAGAAATTCATTAATTCAACCATCAGCATACAATGACTACAAAGAAACCCAGCTCACTCTCTCATTATGCTTTTCTGTAGCTCGCTGCAGTCAATGAGCAAGCAGTCCCCAGTTACACATCAGTCGGAGAAGCCCTTGGCTCCAGGCCACCACATGCTGCATAAAAAGGACGACTGCAGCTCCAGGGGAAAACAAAAGCTTCATACTTTCTTTGCTTTGCTATTGTTTTATGGTTCTAGACCAGGAAATAACTCTGCAGGTCAGTCTGCAGGTTTGCAATCAAATGAGTGAAATTTCTCACTTCCAGTTTGTCTGGAAGCCCTTTGTCAGCAAAGGAGAAAAATCGTCACCAGGAGTGAAGACAAAAAATGTATTTGATAATGTTTTGATTCATTCCTTCATCACAAGGTGACTGCTCCTGTAAGTCAGCTAGACCAGGGAAGTGCTCTCAAGTACAAGTGAAAGCCAAAGAGTCATCAGGAGCTGTTGAACTTGTCTGCCCAAGCAACTGTCTCCATACAAACTCATTTCTGAACAACCTTTCAACTAAACGGAGGGAACAGACACTTGTAATGTAGAAACTTATGGATACTTATAATGTATGCAGAAGAAGACATTTATAACAGGTCAGGTGAATCAGGTTCCATACACTTCTCTCTGCCTGCTTGAAGGCCAAGTGTACAAACATCTGCATTACTGATGTCAAATGCCTGGCAAGATAAATCCTGTCCCAGATTCTACACTTGCTGTTAGTGACTTCACATATTCCTCATGGCTGTGCCTGTGCTGTTCTGATCAACTTTATTCCTGTTCTAAAGGGATAATTGCAAGGTTCAGCTACCTTCAGTAGTGCTGAGAATACGATTCCCAACTGCATGTTCCCAGTCAAGTCCATTCCTGAATCTGCCTCAGGAGTGACGGGTATTGCTGAATGGCTGGATTTGATGATCTTTAGAGGTCTTTTCCAGCCTAAGGGATTCTACGATTCCATTCCAAGATACGCATGTGCCCACAGCAGCAAGCCACAGCTCCTGATGGTAAGTCGCTCCAAGCAGTCTCTAGGACCATGGAGAAAAGGGCCAACGCAGGAGGCTCATGGTGTAACTATGCTCTTCTGCTGGCTTGCAAGGCAACCACAAGCAAAGCGCTGAACAGCTGCATCCAGTGCAAATGTAAATTAGACCAGTTGTTTCCATCACTCAGTGCTAAGAGGTGGGGAAAAATCAGTGGCAAGCCTGTGAAGATGAAAGCCTGTCCACCTGTGACAGTCATTGCAATAGAATAGGTCTAAGGCCACCAGTTCAAACAGTGTAGAGTCGAGTTTATAATCCGCTATGAACATAGACCTGTGAAATATGCAACTCATTTCATTTTAGGAACACATAAATAACCCAACAGATTTTTTATAATTTTTGTTGGTTTTTTTTTTTTTTTAAGATTTCCCTTTGTCCATGTTCCTTGCAAACATATCAATAAAAAACAGTTTTTCTTTAGCTGGTTGAAAGCTTTTGATTTTTTTCTAAAAATCACAGGTAATTTATGATCTCTGGGCTGCCTCCGGTATACCTCAGGACTGGTCTTACCTCTCCACGAGTGGCTTCTGCACAGCATGAGGCCAGCTCTGCACTTTGAACTGGGCCCAACACTGCAAACAAAGTTGCTCTTGCAACACTCTCTTATAAAACCATTTGGTTTATTTTATTTCTGTATTCTCAGCAAAGGCAATTACCCGTCCAAGTTGTAAAAGTATTTATAAGGTTTCCTCTACAAGACTCCAACAAAGGCCCTGTGTCACTGGGCTGCTGAGGCCAGTGCTCTGTTGTCACAGGTAGTTAACTTACATAGGTTTTTTTTCCCATTAAGTTTACAGGCTCCACTTTAATAGCAATTCAGGTTTTCTTCTCTCCCCATGGATTCTAAAGGAAGGCTTTGTCCAGATCCTGATGTCTCCAGGGCTGGAGACATCCATTTCTGGTTTCAGACCTGACATGACTCATGGAAAATTTACACCTGTTTCATCTTTTTGCCATTTTTCTTCACTGGACTCTTCATCTGTGCCCAAATGTATCTATAAATGACAGCCACAACCTCACTTAGCCTCTTGTCTTGCTGGACTAAGACAAGCTAGGACCTCGTGGTCTCCTCTTATTTACCAGGACTTCCCATTCCTCTGAGCCAATTCTTGATAGCTGTTTTCCAAAGCTCTTCAGCTTGAATGCAATTTACTTCAAGAGAGGCGATCAGAGCTGTGCATGGTAATCCAGGTGGGCTCTGAGGTATTCTGGGCTGGGGCACTGGGCATTTCTACCACTTCTGGAAACATCTTGTCTAAATCCTGTTATGTCCACATTTAACTTTTTGAAGAGCCATGACATCAAGTGGGCTCTCTGTCATTTCGTGAAAAACTAACACACCATTTTCTGTTCTTTTCCAACCACAGGGCTTCGGAACACAAACTAAAAGGGGCTTCTACCGAAGTACAGGAATTGGCACCATGTGCACTCAAATAAGCACTATTACAGCTGTAAAGATAATTTGGTTCTTGTCTATATTTCTTTCTATGAATTGACAGCTCCCAATTTTGAGCATCAACCCTTTTCTGTACCAAGCTTCTGAATGACAGTATTACACAGTTGACAGAATGGTCTTAAAACCACAAATACTTCCAGAAACCATCGCAAGCCTCACTTCCCATTGCAACACAAACCACTGCCTCTGTTTTCTGGATTAGCTGTTATGAGGTAAAATACCAGGTACATAACTATGAGAAAGAATAAGACCTCTCATGTTTCTGCAAAACAGAAAAAAATATCAAATATGAGCTACCTAGCACAGTCTGCTCTTGGTGAGCTATTTAACTCCATGCTACTAAGGATACTGTTCTGCAGAGTCCTTTTGAGCCTGCCATTCTTATGCCCAAATGGTACCAGATTCATGGCAATGGTTCATGTTATTTCCTTTGTCTGTTTTTAAATAGAAGTGTTATATTTGCTGCCTTTCCTGTCATGGTTACTCTCACAGGCTTAGCTCAGAACAGCTGCAATTAAAACTCTGTGCTGATGGACAGCGAGTTCATGAGCCTGGTCTCTCAGCATCTTCATCTCCTGAGCTCTTGACACTCTGATTTCTACTGCCATCTCAGATGAAAGGGCCTCCACTTCTGGTTTCCAGATTGTTGTTCCCACCTTGATTTCACCAATTTTACTGTCCTTGTCATTATGCTACAGAAGGACACTGGCCAGAGGAAGACACCTATATTTAAAATTATTTATGCACAATATAAGCAGCATACACAAGGCTGCTTCTGCAAGCCTCTCTCCGTGCATGTGGTGGAGCAATTGCAGGGCAAACAAATCAGTTGTAGCATGACTGTGCAGGACGATCAAGACATAACCTTACTTGGTTTCTGACATGTCCACTAATTTTAAATGTCAGTCAGCAGTGAGTGAGAGCGAAACAAATGCATGTGTCCCTTCATAGGAAGTTGTTATGACGGTCATGTGAAGCAATAATAGAAAATGGTACAGTAACCATAACATGGACTTTCTGATGTCTGTACACTCCCATTCAAAGAGGGATTTGCAAAGCATGCAAAAAAGCAAAGGAAGAAAGTTCTTTCAGGATAAAGAAAAAAATCTCTTTTAATTTCTGAATAATGTAGTCAGAATCATTTCAATTGTTAAATGCTCTTTGATTGCAGAGAAATGATAGCTCTCACAGCTGGTTTCTCAGACTGACCGGAACACAAGCGAGCAGTGACCTGTACAACCCACAACATCCTTTGTATTCCCTGCTATGGTCTCAGGGCTCATAGCACTCCAGGGTCAAAGACCTCACTAGAAAATCTGAAGTAACTTGGCATTTTTAATCATCCCATCAGCCTGGGAAGAAGCGCTGCCTGTGACCATATCTCTTCCTCAACCACAATGACTTCTAAAAATGAATGTGCTCTATTCCCTAATCATTCTGCTCAAGGATGATCACTTTGTCTCTTTTTAATGTGAGGATATTGCCAACTCTTTTCATCATTGCTGAGGTCTCTTGGGACAATCTCTTTCAGCTGATGATCCTTTTCAACCTGCGTATTCCTTCTATTAATGATAAGATCAAAGCTATTCACTTGAGAGAAAATCTTTAGTATTTAATTGGTGTTCCCTTTTTCCTCCTATGCCGATGTTCCAGTAAAAGTTAAAACTAAAACCCACATGCACTCACTCACGCAGGCATTCAATCCCAGCTACACACAGGACACTGCCCTCATCACAATGTCCCAAGTGGTTCATCAGAAAAAAATCTCACTACAGAAGAGCTGTCAATCACAACAAGAGAGTAAACAACTTGGTTATAACCATTTGTAACATATAGTGGAAGGAGTACACTGATTCTGTAGCTATTAACAGACTCCCATTCACTGTAGCCAAGCTTCAGTCACTGAGGTCCTGGCACTGTAGCAGTGTGCCTACACTGGCATAAATCAACAGTGTGAAAATCACTGCACTTGTGTGCAAGAGACTTTCATAAGTGTACCCACGCCTTAAAGCTTCAGTGCACTCCTGGCTACCTGGTGTGTTCCAGTTTTTGTGAAGTGATGCAGTTATCCTCCTCCAGGAAAGTGTTCAATGTCAGATCCTAGAGGGATAACATATCTGCCCCTCCTCCGCGCAAGAGGGAAAAGATTCTTCAATCTACCTTTCAAAAGGAATGGAAGTTAAAGAAGCAGTCATTCATATTCCTGCTGGCAGTTCTCAACTACAGTAGGAAGAGGAAGCTAGAAGAAGAACAATAAAAAATGCTGGTTCCCTGCCTGAAAAACACACCTAAGACTTAAGCATACATAATAGGGTGAGCATCATTCTTGTCCAGAAAAACCTGCAGAGAGCTCAGAAACTCTAACTGAAGGTGACAGAGAAAATACATATTGTGAGAGCCATCTTTTGTATGAAGGACCTAAAAACACCAACAGCTGTTCTTTATAGCAGCACGTAAATAAATTTTCAACATATTTTACTATATTTTAAAATAAACAATAACTCCTATCTTGCTAGCAGAAAAATTTACATTATGTAATGAACACTGTTTTCAGAACAAATATTTTCAAAGCATTGATTCTTCTGCAGTCATTATGGTAAAGGCCCATCAATGAAATGGCATTATGCCATTAACCAGGGAGTTCGAGATATTTATTACCTTTAGCTGGGAAACGATTTGCAAGGAAAAACTGAAAACGCCTGTTCTCTGTTCCACCATGATGATGCAGCTTGCAATAATTGTAATAATAGGCCATACTGGGCTTGTACTTTCTCCTGAACATCCATAGTAAGTAATTCAGTTAAAAAATCTGGGAGGCACAATTTGGCTGGGGATGGTACTAACATAACATTAAAGAGGTATTATTTCCTACCTTCAGCTTTTTCTTATTTTTTTTAGCAATTTTTCCCAAGTAGTAGAAAATGAAGCTAGATTATGCAGAAGAATTTGTCAGCTGTACATGGTAGTGAATACACCCAGTGAAACACAGGGCTCCATTCATTGCAAATGATGTTATTTATGTACAAACAGATGCAAGACCAGGGTGTAAAGCTGAGCAATGGAGGTGCATTATGTTACTCATGAGGTGTGGTATTTTCAAGAATGCCTAGTGAGGAATACAACTCATTTGAAAGAAGCTTTGGTGACTTGCTGGTAAAAAAGGACCAACTATGCTTCTGGCAAAAGATTAAACGCTTTCTACTGACTTAGGTAACATGACAAATGCAGGATCAGAACATTAAACTAATGGGTTTCATAGCACTCACTGATAAGACCTCATGAACTGCCTGCACTATTTGTATGGATCCAAGCAAGACCATGCAGTTTCATGAAACTTCTCTTGAATCTTCTCCTGAAACTTCTTTTCAAATGCAATTATTTGAAAGAAAATAATTAATTTCATTGCCTGATATGATTGAAAGAACAGTGCTGTGTTAAAACATTTCCAAAGTAAAGCACACAGGAGAGTACTTGTTGTCATGAAGGGTTTGTGGGTCTGAGCTTCAGTTTGTGCATATACTCTTATACACTGAGATCATGAAAAAAGCCCCACTTTGTCAGCAGTAAAAAAGCCTGGGCAATGCTGCAAGTTAAACAAACCATGGCTTGAAATCATTGTTAGACAAAGTCTGTGTACCAGGGAGACTGAAAACTTTTTTGCTATTTGCACTTCTACCTAATACGGTGAAAAAAATAACAGAGATGAAAGTCAGGCACGGTTTGTATGACAAGACTTACAGGGCCTGCCTCATATTACCTTTCAGAGAGGCAGCAAATAGTCCTTGCTGATCTGCAGTTAATCTTACACGACTGGCTCAGGAAGCTACCAACACTAATAATAGACTCGGTGTACTGCCACCAGTAGGTTCATGCTGAAAGACATTGCGGAGCACAGCTCAGTGTTAAAGAAAGCACAGAATAACGCTTATGTTGGACAGACTGCATCTTTTGGTTTGTTAACCAACACCTACCAGCAGCTACCAAGGAGGTGGCAAAGAGACAGGACTACAAGAAATGAGATTTATGGTTACCTGATAGATTACAACCCGGAATTTGTTTTTGTTCAGCATCTCCTCTTGTTTTGCTTTCACCTTCCGCACGCTGGTGTTCTGCCTCTCCACGCGCGCCCGCACCTCCTTCATGGTGGAGCTGACTTTGCTGGTTTTCTCCAGTAACTTGTTCACCACGAAGCCTGTATTGCCGTGAGCCTGGGAAAGCTTTAAAATGTCAATCTGTATGGTCTTGATGGCGTTTTCCATCTCCCTGTGCTTCTCCTCTATCCTCTTCTGGCTTGCCTGCACACTGTCAACAATGTTGGCCACTTTGTCCAGCACTGTCACAATCGTGTAAGCTGCATCTTGTTCTTCTTCCTCCTCGATGACACTGGAGAGACGATTTTGGTGCGTTCTGTCCGCGTCTGAGGTGATTTCACGGCGATCCATTTTGCCTGCCTTCAGCCAGGCTGGAGGGAGGCGAAGTTTCGGTGATCCTGCCAGAGTGACTCTGGCACTGTTGCAGGGAGCCAGGGCGACAGCTGGCTCCGGCGATGCTCAAAGTAGGGCGTGAAACGCCGCTCCTGGAGCTTGGTCAAATACTTCTGACTACAAAATACCCACACATGATTGTTCAGATACTTTCAGCAACATGAAACCCCTAAAATTAGGAAGCAGTATCTGGAAAGGAACATACGTTTAAAGGGTCACGCTTCTGTACTGATGAGGTTATTAATGTTAATCCAGGAAAGTTAAGTAACTTGCTAATTAAGCAGGAAAGCAAACTTGCATATTTTAAAGATCTACTTTTGTTTTCGTGTTACTGGAGTGCTTTCCTCTGAGGGAATTCAAAAAGCGGTCGGAAAAATTTGCATGGTTTTTTTTTCTTCCAGCAAAACAACTTCAGGTTTTCAGCTTGCTGCAATTACCCCATGGGGTAACAAATAAACACACTAAACCAGAGGCAATATAGTGAAAACGTTGTATTGTGACATGCTTTTCCAGTTCAAAATGTTGAAAGCATTTTTTTTTTTATTGAACAAATTATTAAATCCTACATGCAAAATTCTGAAAGCCTAAACTACATGTTAAAACAGCTGAACACATCCTATTCACATTTTATCTTGGGATCTTTCAAACGACAACTAACAGTCTATTAATATAACTATGACCAGCAGACTAATTTGGATGGACTTGTTTAGCTCTTGAAAATACTCTATACAAGGGCAGTAGTAATTCTTTTATTTTTTTTAATTTTAATCACAAACACTATACAATCCGTATTGTAGGTGTTAAAACATGTATTTTCCTTAAAAAAGTTTAAGAAGTATTAAAACATCTTTCAACAGTGATAAAGTAGGCTTCATTCCAATTGTTTGTGTTCAATTATTCAACACCAATTTTTACAATACCTAAATCTACTAAGACCTACTTCTTTTGGACCTGTGCCATCTGTTCTACCAGGTAACTTCCCAAACTATGAAATTTATAATTTTCCTCTTTAAAAATAATTGGTTGGAATTCTTTATGAAGATGGCAGTGCTTAGACCCAGCCCACACATTTTATAAATATGTTACAACTACACACAGCACACAGCTTCACAGTTCATGCGATAGGCAGTGTCTAAAAAATCAGTTACTAACTTCCAAAAACATTTAAATATCTACGGTATTTAAACACAGTGTTTTCTAGTTCCTCATAAGAAAAGTAAGATGTAAACATTTTTACCTTTAGTTCATGCCTTGTTTGTTAGGTAATGTGGATTTTTTTTGTTGGTTTGTTGGGGGTTTTTTTAAGTCTACAACCATTGTTGGAATAAATCTGTGTTCCCAAAAATATTACATTCCATGGATAAAGCACAAGTCTATTATATAACCATGTGATACAGATACAGAAAATTAACTACTGTCTTCAAAAACATAAAAGTAAAGATACTAAAACAGTCCATAGCTGTTAGAGCTGATGCTTTCAGAATACAGACCAACATTGTTACACTAAAAATGTTCAAAAATAAGGCCTCTGAAATAAATATTTCCATTCTTTAAAAAAAGATATAATAAAAATGTACATCACATGGTCAATGTAGGTATAAAAAGCACTAAGTTAAACCATTCTGGATGATGTATCTGAAGTAAAATGGCCTAGGTTTTGCTTCTGCCGACGTCCTCTATTGTTTTTGGGGCATTTTCTGTTAAGAAAAACAAGAGGAAGAAATAAAAAAGGAGGGCTGATTTTACATACGCCACATAAAATTAGGCCTAACAGTACCACGATGACTTAATTTTCTGCACTTAGCAATAGCAAGGAGTCTGTGAGCTGTGCTGACTGGCAGGATCCCCCTGCTGTTCCGTACTGGACTGGGGATGTCTGTAGGACCCCACATCATCCAGACAGGAGCTCTACTTCAACTTGAGACTGAAACCAAATGTCCTTCAGCCTTGATCCAGCAAAACACATTCCATGGTAAATAATTGCATTAGCTTTACTTTACACATATTTCAAACTTAAAACTCAGTGGATGGTAAGACTGGATCAGTCAGCCTTTTGAATTGCTGCACCTCCAAGTGCTTGGCTGCTCATGACAGCCTGTGAGAGAGGGATCATCTGGGAATCTCTGTGAAGTGACTTAGGTTATCCCTTTCTTGGGGCCAGACATAGCTAAGGAAGACTTCCCAAAAGCCAACAATTCTCTAAGATATCATCAATGCTTCAATAAGTCCAGTGAAGGTCTAACAGAGTAGCTGACCTTTTGGATGTGTCTCAAGGCTGATCTGTTCTGCTGTGTATTTGGTCTGGAGATTCAAAGTGGTTACCGGTGGTTTCTGATTTAAACAAATCTGTCTTTTGTGACCAAAAATGAAAGGGGGAGATAGGATGTTACATAATCCTTCTGCTTCAGTCATTAGGTAGTTTTTATGGGGGTATTTTAGGATATATGCTAAAGCAAACAAAATGTTGGGCATCATACATTTAAATACAGAAAAAGTATATCCATACAATGTGCAGGTTTTCACTGCTTTTGTCTTTACCTACCTTGTTATGCACATGACAATTGCAACTATAATGGCAATCTGTACAGCTCCAATTATTGCAGCAATAAGGACATGCGTAAGCTTTTGTCTACTTGGGACAACATAAAGAATACTAAAGTCTGTCTTTTCACAGTGTTGTCCAGTATATCCTGATTCACACCTGAAAAAGAAAAGGAATTTTTCATGGAATCTGTAACTTGACAACAACCCTGTCATTTTGCAGATGAAATAAGAAAAGCAAGGTGACTCCAGCTGAGAAGCAGCTGGTGAAAAGGTGGAGGTGTGGTAATGCTTGGGTTGGAGAATGGTTTGGATTTCTGTGACATGAGAAGGGACACAAACAGATAAGCTCTGCTTTTTCTGGGTAAGGTTACCCATGGCCCTCTGAAAAGACACCAGCGTGGTGAAGGCCCTGCTTTGTTAAAAGAAATAGCTGGAGACATTATTATATTGGTGCAATATTTACGAAGAATGAAGCAACTGGGTGAAACAAGTAGGCAAGGCTAACTGAAACACAAAGAAGCATGCTCATGAAACACAAACACCATACTCGTTCAGCTCCATTGCCAATAATAGAAATGACGAAATGAAACCTTGAAATATGGGGGAAAGCAAGTTCCCTTTTCAAGCTGAAACTTAGAGAAGTGGAATCTTGCAAAAACCTATTGGACAAAACCAGCTTCAAACTCCCTCCTGCCTTGTCACTGCGCCAAAGTTTGATGGATATTGGGTTAGAAAACCCAATGGCTCACAACTGTTCAAGTGAGAGTTCATGAAATAGTCCTAAAAAAGTGACCAGGGGTGGGGATGAAATAGCTGCAGACAGAAGAGAAGTAGCTGCTCCAAATGGTAGCTTGCTTGAGCAGAGCAGCAGTTAGCTCAATGAGAAACTCCGTAGAGGCTGTTCCCGACCAGTGACAGTTCAAGCAAAGAGAGATGTGCCAGTGGAAACTCTCTGGAGCAATTCATGTCCCTGGGCAAAAGTGGCTGAAGTATAGCAAGAAAAGGCAAGAGCCACCCAAGACACTGATCTGAAGTCTGCACAATCAAAGACCACCACTTACAACCTTGAGCAAGTTCCTTGTACAACTGTCCTTTAGAACTGACGGATACAAATGCATCGTTATGGACAGCTGAATCATACATTTGGCCTCCAGCTCAGTAGTAGCAAGCTGGAGAAGAAATACTCACATGCAGGCAGAGAAACAATCCTTTTGTAAACTGGATCTGACAAGCCTGAACGCAAAACGGATTCAGACTCATCCATTCAAAAGCTCTGTGCTAGGGTAGGAAATAATTCTGTTTGGAGCAACAAAATAATTACACCAAAGACCTTTCTACAACTGCTAATGCAACTCCTAATCCCCCTCTGCATGCAGGGATAATAGTCGGGGTTTATATGTTCATAATCTTGTGACTCTACTTTCTCCAGCCATGACCTGCTGTGTAAGGAGTTTTGGTTCAGGCATGAATCAAGTTCCAGTAAGAGTTGTTCAAGAAAAACCCCCGTGTACTATAAGTATGCTCAGTGGTAGTCAGGAAAGGAATAAAGGGAACTCTGTATAAGGATGCAAGAAGAATGAGGACAAGGAACATGTTGGTAATCCTGCAAGAAGAAACAAAAAGAAAAAGTTGTCCTTGCTAGTCAAGAGGACTGAATCCTTATTATTACTCTGCTTTTGTTTTCATTAAAGAAGGTAACAGTTGCAGTGTTATCAACGTGAGAGCTGCTTTAACTCAGAGGAGGCAAAACAAAGCCTTCAGGCATGTAGCATGTACAAATAATTCAAAGATGCTTCCTCAGAAATGCTGAACTGACAAGAAATTATTTCTGAGAAATACTGGATGTAGATTCAGGTAGGATGAAGTACTACACGCTAGTTTAAACTACCTTAATCAGAACAGATTTTAAAGCACTCTGGTACATTAATATACAACAAGATAATATAGCATTAGTATAATGGCAAGATCAACAGAGGTCAGCAAGATTTATCAAAATAAGCTGATCAGTCAATTAATTGAGTTAGCATAAAGTAGCATAAAGAAGTTCAGATTTCTTTGTAAAGGGTTGAAGTGTGCCTCCTTGATGCATCCTGCCATACAGACAGGGCAGAACTGCCCTACCCAAGGAGGGCAGCAGGAGATAGACCAGATCCCAGCTGTGCAAAGGACAGTAAACTCAGTACTATGCAACCGACTGCTACAAAACCTTCCTCCCACCTGGCTGCTGGCAGTCCTAGAGGGCTCCTGTACAAGAAGCAAGAAGATTCATTGCCCCCAGTGAAAGCAAAAGTCGGAATTTTCTCTGTGCAGGTATTTTCAGCAGTTTTATAGGTCATCTCATACCTCATACATACCACTACCAGGAAATGAGAACCAAATTAAACAATGTATATGCTAGATATGTATGAGAATGGAAAGCATTTGAAATAACAATTTGCTCCTAGCATTCATCATTACGTTTTCCTTGCCAGAGAAAGAATTTTTTTCTTTGATAGAAGTACATGATTACTATGGTGGATTGATATCTGATGTAAACTGTTTGTTTCCTTAATAACTCTGCTTCAGGAGGAAACATGCATAAAGTATGACACCATTAGTATTTTAATAGGCAATAAAAATCCAAAGGAGATCTGATACTGAGGGTAAAGAACTGATAGTCACAAATTCTTGACTGGAACCACGTGAGTTTTGCTAGGTCTAGTGCCGAGATACTATTCAGGCTGTTTAAATAGCTGAAGGTAGAAATAGTAATTTTAACTATAAAATACAATTTAAAGGGACAATACATTAATTAAATTCCTTGAAACACTATTAGTAAATACTAGACTAATAATAAATATATAAATTAATATATACATTGAATCATAAATAATAAATTACTAGAAGGTTAGCACCTTCCAGAAAAAACTTCTGAGGGATTCAAGATCAGTTAATTCAGACCAGAATGTTCTCCATGAAATACGTCTACTTCAAATATTTTGGGGACCAATACATAAGTTGTGTTAAATACAGTTCCAGATCAAAAGAGTACTGTAATCAGATAGTGCTGCCTAATGCCTATGAAGATGATATTGGGGATGCACCCAGTTTCCCAAGAGAAACAAAGCCATGTTGAGTTCTTTTGGTTCCAGTTGAAAAAAAGAGAAAAACAAAACAATCCTATTGGAAATTTGAAAATAAACATGAAAGGGTCTTGCATGGGAAAATAAATACTACAAGCTTTCAAATGCTTAAGTTGGCAACTGTACTGGCTCCGCCTTTTGGGCTTCCTGCTCTCTGATCAGTCTCTCTGATCAGACTGAAACCCTTCAATCTTGGCAAGTGCAAAGAACACCTAAATATCATCGATCAATAAAGATCAAGGGAGAAAATGTGAAAGTATCTAATGGATTTACAGATGAAGTTTCAAAGGCAAAGGAAAGCAAAGAGTTATAGTATCTTCAGCCACATTAATCTGAAAGTTCAAGCCTCCAAGATAAAAGTTCAGGAGTGAAACCTTCAAATAAGTAGGGCACTGCATCTTATTACCAAGAACTGGCCTTTTTCTACAAATAACTTTAAAAATAAATTTTCTTTTTGGAGGAAAACAAATAAGCTGAATTTAATTGGTGAAATCTAAAGGAAAAAAAATAACTGGCAGCTACAGAACATTCAGATATCCTGAGTGGTTTATACTGAGTGTACTGAGCTGCTGAGGTATTGTTTCAGGGAGTCCTTGTATCTCCTCTTTGGGCCTCCTCTCTTGTGGCAGCCGGTGGCAAGTTCACCATAGAGCACGATCTTAGGGAGGCGGTGATCCTCCATCCATATTGACTAACATCAATGGTCCACTCTGGCCTTCAGTCCAGAGGCATGGAGACACACCATCCATAACGCTGCTGATTCCTTTGAGAACACACGCAGAATCAGTCTCGAGGAGAAAAGACAACACAGAAAGAACCGTGCCTTGCCAACACCTCCTATGGAGACTTTCTGCTGTGCCTTTTGCAACCGGACTTGCCTGTCTTGCATCGGCCTCTTTAGCCATCAGCGCGCTTGCAGCAAGCGTGGGTAGAGCCCTTCCCAAATCTTCGTTCGCGAAGCCCAGCCATGATGATGACGACTGAGCTGCTAGATTATATTGTGGACAAAAAGTGTGTGCTAAAGAATATTTTGCAACTCTATATTCTCTAGACGAAGTCTATTATTGTGAAAAAGGCCAATAAATGTTAAAAATAAGATATTGATACTCTACAGGGAGCTTATGACAGGAGGAATATAATATACAGATGGCGTAAGAACAGACTGAGAGGTCAGTGGGGAAAGCAGAGTCATACAGAGAAGCCATGCAAGGCAAAGGCCTTTTTAATGTGTTTTGTTTTGTTTGCTTTGGTTTTTACTCCAGATAGGATTTAGCAGCTGAAAATAAGAAGACAACACCAAGGCTACACTCCTCAGAGGGACTCAGCTTCTGAACCACCTGACTGACTGAGCCTCTCCTCTGAGCACGATCTCCCTGACGACTGGAGCAGCTGGGTGCTACCCACAGCAGAGAGATACAGTTCCTGTGCCACTGCCTGGATAACTGCAAAGCAATACATCCTGTAATTATGTCTAGAGAGCATTTTGATTAAGCTTTACAGCAATTTCAATCACATTTTGGAAGTGTGTAGGACTTACCGGCAGGAAGCCTTCTGAGTGGAATAAATGAATTCACATTTCCCATGTATACAGTAACCATTGAAGCTTTCTGAACAAGGTATGTGGTTTCCAATGTAAATGTCTTCTCTTTGATCACTGGCATCTTGAAAAGAGATATACATAAACAATTATACATGGCTATATGATACTAATTAAAAACTCTAAACCAAGAATAGCATATCCTCAAAAACTTGCAGTGCACAAAGGAATACCGAATAATAAAGCAGAGGCTTAAGGGGAAAATTTCAGAGGCACCTACAAAGATTTGCTAGAATGTATTGCACTGAGAAATGATCCTCAGAGACATCGAAATATGCTTCTTATATAAGGTTTTCTCAAAAATGAGAAAAGTATTCATGACAGAAATAAGCCAAAGCAGGAAGATCAGCAGAAGGTTTGTCAGTGGCACTGGGGCAAAGCGTTAATACACAAATCCAGAGAACTCTCTCCCATGTGTAAACAGAGGAAAAAAATCCCCTCTTAAAAGGGTTAGAAAGAAGCTGAACCACATTTTGTGATTACTGAATAGAAAAGTACTCAATAAAGCCCAGAATTGACTGGTACCACTGGTCATTAAAGCTAAAATCAAACACACTTCAATAGCAGTCTTCCTCAGAGAAACACTTTTATGGAGAGACAAATCAAAAATATTGAAATGCGCTTGAAATATCCATTCCTTTGGGAAGTGTGCTGGTTTTGGCTGGGATGGAGTTAACTTCCTTCATAGCAGGTCATACTGTGCTGTGGTTTAGATTTCTGGCTGAAATGGTACTGATAACACACTACTGGTTTGGCTGTTGCTGAAGGGTACTTGCACAGCAACAGGACTTCCTCTGCTTCTCACTCTGCTTCTCACTCTGCTTCTCCCCTAAGCAGGGAGGCTGGAGGGGGGTGAGAGCCTGGGTGAGGACACAGGCAGGACAGCTGACCCCAGCTGACCAAAGGGATATTCCATACCATATGACATCATGTTCAGCAATAGAAACTACAGGTTTGGTATCCCCAAGGTGGCAGCTGCTCAGAAACTGGCTGGTGGTCATCAGTCTGCTGGTGTAATATTTTGCATCGCATGGGGTTTTTCTTTTTTTTTTTCTGTTTTACTTCTTAAACTTCCTTTATGTTGACCAATGAGTTTTTTTCATGTTTGCTTTTCTGATTCCCTCCTTCATCATCCTGGGGGAAGCTGGAATAGGGCAGGTGGCTGGCGGGCACTTAGTTGCTGTCCAGGTCAGCCCAGCACATGAAAGCAGTCCCTTCTGCCCCAACACCTTTCATGTTTCTGTCATGTTACCAAAACTGTCCAAAGCTGTGTTCATTTTCAACTTTATTTCCCCCCCAAATTTCTCTGTAAAAAAGTCCTAAACACAGAAGTTGTGTTTCATAATGAACTTCTCTAAAGTGCAGGGATCTTAAGATGTGAGCATAATTATGGAATTACGTTCATTACCATGGCAATAGACTATAGGGACACAAATAAAAGACTGTAATGAATTGCAGGTGCAAAGCAAAAGGGACTGTGAAGAAACAACCTCTTATACAATTGCAGATACTTAAAATAACACCAGCAAGAAAGAATTTATTTGTACAAGACAAAAATATAAGGCATGCTGCTTTATTAGGTTTAGCCTGAATATTTCTGGAATGTTTTTTAATTTGTTTCAGGAGAAAAAAAAATCTCAACCATCTATTAGAGGTTTTAGATATAAGGAAGTCTGTTCATTTAGACTATGTTTTGAAGATACAGAGGACAATACAAGGGAAGAATGTTGCCTTATACTGACAGTATGTCCACTACTGCCTTGATGGAATAGATTAGATCATCACATGTCTAAGAGGAGAAAAAGTGGGGATGTCTCATCCCAAAACTATCACCTCTCTTCTCCTCCAAGCAGTTAATTACTGTCACATCTGGTCCAAATCAAAGGCTTGTAATAAGTTACAGATAATTATATTAGTCTGCTCAGAGAACTGTGCCATGTCTGGTTTTAATATATGCACTGACACAGAATGTGAGGCCCGGTGAAAGGGTGAATGATCCATCGCCTGGAAGGTGGCCAGGTAGCCACAGCCACACAGGTCGGAGGTAAAACTTATAATAAGCAAAGAGATGTTATTAAATGCCGGAGGTGATTCCTCGTGTAAAACAGACATTTGCCCTCCCATTGACAGGAATCTGTTTCTAGTTTTGACAGAGCTGCTAGACTGCTTCAGAGCTTCCAAGTGAAAGATTTAACTAGTGTAGGAGCCTTGAAAGAGTGGCTGAATATGAGCTCAAATACTTCAGCAGAAGGAAAAGTCATGCACAGAAACTGCAACCCTGATGCTCATCTTGATACAATAAAATGAGCAGGCCAGCTGAACCTGGGAGGAGAGACCTTTCTGATATAACTTTAGGTAGTCACTTGCACTGCGAGAGGAGGAGACTGTCAGGGTTCTAGAGACTAAAAGGTATTACACATTCAGAGAACGGAGTTTAACAAGAATAACTCACACGAATTGAAAGCAAAAGCAAACAGACAGGAGTGTGGACTGTTCTCTTACCCTGGAAGAAAAAAACTTAATTCAAAGTAGTTTGCTTCAGGCTGTCACTATCTAAAACGACCTGACTACTGCATTAAAAAATTCAAAACAGCTTATTTTCAAGAAGCATACTCCCTTCATGCACATCATTTGCTGAATGTGAGACCACACAAGCTATACACATTAATAACAATAATTATAAACAGCGGTTTTTCCACTAACTAGATTTCAAGGGCAATTTATATGCAATGAATAAAAGGCTGTTACTTCTTTGGAATGGGAACCAAAAGTGGTGTTTCATTCCATCACATAATAAGATGTATATTCCATTTGGTGCCTTTTATACCTTCATAATGCAAGTGAAAATTGACATTAAATCACTCCAACTGGTACATCACATGCAGCGAAAATAAGAGAATTTGTGGAAAGAGAGAAATACATGAAGCTTTATGGCTCTAAATAACTTTTCAGGAAGAACATAAGGAATGTTAAAAGCCATAGTGTGATGGCTATACTCAGGCAGGCCCTAGGAGTGCAAAACAAGTATTATGACAGAAAAAACTAAAGACCAGAGCCAACAGAGAAGATAGCAATCCCTTGCAACAAAACTTGCATTAAGATCAGTGCTGAGGAGAAAGAACAGTGAGTGATGTCCATTAATGATTCCTTCCTGTGCAGAATGGAAGCACCCATTTGCAGACTGGACTCTCTTTTCAGGGAAGCTTGCTGCCTCCCTGGGGCCTGAATTACGGATGTCACCAGAAGACTGAAGAGGTTATTACAACCTTCAGACTACTATCCACCCCTGCTCTTTCATGTGGCTACTGAAGATGTAGCAACAAAAAGCCTGAGGTTAATCAAATGAGATTTCAGAAGCCTTGAGGACAATGCTAAAAAAAATTGGGAGCACTGGTAATGTTTCCCCTCAATTTTCCCAATATTGTGGGGAGACCTGAAAGAAACAGGTGAGCCCAGGATATCAATACCTGTCTCTGGGACTGGTGTTTCCACCAAAATATTGGGTTTTTACATTATGGAACAGGCTTTGAGACTCCAGGTATGCTGGGACCTGATGGGACCCACCTGTCCTGGAGGGTAAAATGCCCTTTTGGTCATATGCCAGCGGGACTGATGGAGAGGGCTTTAAAAAAGAACTGATGGGGGAATGGGATGCCAGCATCATTGCAGTAGGGAGGACATAGGTTGGTATGGCATCTCCTGAGTGTGACAAGTGCTCATGGGAACAATTGCACTGCCTTGGGAGCATGGAAAGCTCAGGAGCGTATCTGAAATGCTTGCACACCAACACATACACTATGAGAAACAAACAGGATGAACTGGAAGCATTGGTCAGCTCCCAGAGATACAATATAATTGGCATTTGTGTGCCTTAGTAATATGAATTCCACAATTGGAGTGTTGGAATGGAGAGTTACAGGCTATTCAGGAGAGACAGGCAGGGCAGACAAGCTGAAGGTGTCATGCTGTATGTAAGGGAAAAGTTTGATTATACAGCACTTACAATTAGTGCTGACATGGTTAAGAGCCTCTGGATGAGGGTTAGAGGGATGGAAAACAAGGAAATGTGATACTGGATGTCTACTACTAAGCACTCAGCCAGGATGGAAGTTATTCTATATGCAATTATGAGAAATTTTTGGATTGGTAGCCCTTGTCCTTGTGGAATATTTCTAACTTCCCAGATATCAGCTGGGAATATAATACTGCTGTGGTAAACAGGTCTTGGAAATTCTTGATGTTTGTAGGAGATAATCACTTCTTGTCACAGGTACTCAGTGAGCCAAGCCCTCTTAGACTTGTTATTTGTGAACAGAGGACTCATGGTGGATGTAATTGTAGGTGTTTGTCCTGGCCATTGTGATCATGAAATGGTTGGACTTAATGGCTGAGTTTTCAGTATAATGAGGAAAAAACCAACATCAGAGTTCCTACCCTGGACTTCAGGAGAAAAAAATATTCATGGAGCTATTCATGGAGCTATTTAGCAAAGTACCCTGGCAATCTGCTTTTGAGGGTTTAGGGCTCCACAAGTGCTCGTCAATTTTTAAGAAGCACCATTCAGAAGCACAGGAGCAGACAATTCCATTGTGTTATAAGTCAAGAAACTGGGGCAGAAGACCAGCTTGACTGAACAGGGAACTCTTTGTGGAGCACAAGAGGAAAGAGAATTTGTATGATCACTGGAAGCGAGGTCAGGTCTACAGAGGGAGAGCTGGGGTTCATACATGCAGGGAGAATACACAAAAGGTCAAAGCTCATTTAGAGTTGAATATGGTCAGTGTTGTGTAGGGTAACAAGAAGGGCTTTTTAAAGTGTGTTAATAGCAAGAGCAGGTCTAAAGAAAGCATTGGATTGATACTTGATGTGGATGGTCATGTGACTAATAGGCATGAAGAAAAGCTGAGGCATTAAAGGTTATTAAGGGTAAGGTGAGGTTCATATAGGTGAAACATTTTCAACCAATGTGATTCAGTGTATTAGTTTACTGAAAACATTTTAAAACAACCTAGCAAATATAGAATCGTCCATTTTTTTCAGAAGTTAAAAGAAAAATTGGACCATGGGAAGGAGACTTTTTTAATGTTATTCCCTCAGGAATATCACATCTTGGTGTCTTCCAGTACAGTCATTTTCACAGCACTTGAAGGGAGTCTAACCCTGTGGCCACTGTGCAGGGTAGTGAGCGGCTGGGCATCTTAGAGGAATACAGCAGGCAAAACTTACACATCATGCACAGCTTCTTGCCAGCCTGCAATATACTATAGGAAAGAAGCTATTCACAGGTCGGTCCTAGTTACAGAAATCAAAGCTGTAAGGCAGACAAGAAGGGACTTGCATGCTCTGTTTGCTCATCTTGTCAAGCCACAACCAAATATCACAAAGTCTGCACAGTACCTTTCACTTCTGGCCGATACTGCATGCCATCCTCTTTCTTTCCAATTGCATTTGTGTCATCTGTTTCTAGGTGATAAATACATGCATGGTTAGTTCTCATGAAGGCTGTTTTCCAGACCACTACACGTACGTCATTGAGAAGCCAGAATAATATTCAAAAACATATTTTAAATTGCAGCAAAACTGGACACATTCCCACATTGTTCCTCCCATACAACCAGGTTGGTAGCATATGTGGTCAGTAACCCTGGCATCCAGACCAACACAAAGCACACCTCAAGCTGTAGGTTTTGAACTAAAAAATTTTCTGTGGTATGGACCTATGTTATTTTGGTGACAGTCTGTTTTGGAATAGTCCAGGTTATAGATCTAGATGTAACTGGCAAAGAGATGGTGGAAAGCTGTTATTCCCATGAGAAAATAATGACTGCAAGTCCCCAAAACCAAAGAGTCATGCACATGATTAGCTACAAGACCACAGACAGAGGGTTTCACTGGACCATTCCAATACTGGAAAAGGAAATCATAGAATCACTTAGGTTGGAAAAGATCTCTAGGATTTATGGATCAATATTTGTGCAATTGGGGCCCAACTCAACTCACCCTGGAAGCATGTTGTACAGCCCACAGCAACAGGAGAGAACATTTCCCACACACCCCTATTCCTTTCGCTCTCCTACCTCCTACTGCCCCCTCATGTAAGAACCATTGGATAATGGCTTAGATTTTCCAAAGAGCTTTTCCTGTCTTTCCAGGTAACAACAGCCAAACAAAAGTAATGTAAACACAGCACATATGTATACAGTGTGGGAAACCCTAAACTACAGGTGGGCAGTTCACTGATAAGTGGATCAGTGACTTCTGATCAAAAATGGAAAAGGGAAAGCTCTAGCAACCCCATTTATGTCAGTATTTACATTTACCAGAAAAACAAAATTAAGACTACCTGAGCAGTGTCCAAGATGCCTGATGTCGATCTGCTCTTGCCTCAGACATGACGCTTCTCTAACAAAGCATGGATTGTTATAGGAACTTCCATCAGAAGCACATACAGGGTTAAAACTGTATCCACTGCAGTCTATATTACATACACACCTGTTAATTGAAACATACAGTAAAACAAAATTGACATCCAGCAAACAAAACTTAAGTCATGGTGAGCCCTTGGTAAACAGTAGCTCATACTCCCAGTGCCAGGAGAGAAGAGCGTGCTGCATGAGAATGCTGAAGAAGTCAGCATGTCTCAGGCTTCCAAGCAGAATGTACAAAATGAATAGGTGCTTCAGTGCACTTTTTAATAATGTGTTAATATTTCTTGTGGTTTTACTATGATATCAATCTCATGGAATAGCCCCGAAAATTGATAACACATTGCTGGGAAGATTTGCTACATTAACACCTCCCTCAGTTTGTCATGTCTGTTCTCTGGTGTGAACAAAACCAGAAGAATATTCTAAGTCTTTTTGGGATGCTAGGATCCTTGAGGGGGAAAACAAAAAGGATTCCCATATCTATTAAGCAGTAAAAGCAGTTCTATTTCAGAGTCTCTATAGAGTCAATATGCTTGGTTAAATGTGTCATTTCAGCAAGACATTCATTCATACCTTTGAAAGTTAACAATGGGTCTATTATGTTGTATTTAAAACAAGATTATGCAATCTGAATTATTTCACATTGCATTCCACTGACACTTTGGTTGTTTAGGACAAAGCATTTTCCACATAATTTGCAACTAGGGACTGTAAAACAAAAGTTGGGAAAATGAAAACCTAGCATGTAGCTTGTTCCTAACCACACAAATGTAGGACAGCCAAAGACTCTGTGACTTAACCTGGTTATGGTTAGGTAGTTCTGTAGCCCCAACAAAAACTCCTGAAACTTAACATGTGTGAGTGGCACAGCAAAACTTTCCAGCTTTCCAAGCACTTCTTGTTTATTTTAATCAATATTCTGCTTTCTAACTGAAATTCTATTTTACAAAGAAAGTTTCTGTGTATGTTTCACATTGCTCTGCAAGCTCCTCTCCACCTCTGGGCTCCATGAAATAAGGAGTGTGGCTGCAGAATCAGGGGAAGGACAAGGTGGGCCCCAAGTCCAGCTCTCAGTGCAGCTCCTCCTGATGTTGTGGGTGTGAGAAGAGCCACTCTGCATCTTCTGAGAAGGTGGCAGTGGGCACAAAGCCCTCTCCTTGCCAGAAAGCTCTGTGCAGGGGGCACACGGTCTGTCTATCAGGAGCTGCCAGGAGCTTCCTCTCAATTCCCTCTTTTAAGGCACAGGGTGGGGAAAAATGTGCAAGCTACCAACTCGTCAGGTCTTTTATGTTCTTTCCCTCTGTACCAGATAAAATTAAAGTATTAGACAGACCTATGTGTGCCTCAAGCCAGTAACAAATCTTGCAGCAGAGCCCAATTCCATGTTGCAGAAACACTGAAGATGGCCAACACACTTTTCGATCTTCCTCTTTTCCCAAGAATGTCTTTCGTTGCTTAATTTAAATATGCTAATTTCTCCAGTAATATTTCATGCCTATGAATTTCAGATTGTTGCTAGACAAAAGAACATCTCAAGTGCAAACAGGGTTTTAAGTGCACCTATTGAGAGTGAAGAACTGCCCCAGTAATAAGACTCTACACATCTTAGGGACCTACCTCCAAGTACTAATGAAGCCCATAAATATCAATGTGATGAACGTATGATAATTTTTCTTACTAGAAATGGCAGTGGTTGTAAACCTTAGAACCAGGATGGAAATATTATTTTGTTTACATGCTCCCTCAAGATTTTAAGACTAATACAGGGTTTATTATGATTTACTATATACAACTAAAAGGCTGATGGCACAGCAGTCGTGCACAGTTATTGACACAAACTAGCAGAGAGCTAGTTCTAATTTGTATGACACTGGCTATGTGCTTACAGACACCTTTGCTCAGCCTCAGCATTCAGGCAGCACCACTACCTGTGAGCAGCCATCCTTGTCACAGCTGAGCACATTCACATGTGTATCTCCAGACTAGTTGCATCTGTGTTTCTATGTACGGACAAATATAAATCTGTCTGTAGTCACTATCCAAGGTCTGCAGAATCATAATTACGGTTGGGTTTTGTCATTCCTGGTGACAAATTAGGTGTGTTTTGAAAATATGTTTTTCTTCCTCACAGAGACATTATGGGCTAGAGTTGAAACTGTTTGGAAACTCCTTACGTTTCCATGACCTGCTGTGTTTGGATTTAACATCTAATGTTAAATGCTTATTTTTTATGACTGTCAAATGCTTGTTTTAAGGGTAGTAGTGAATTTCTGACCCTGGTTTTCTGAGAAACACTCTCGCCATCTCTTCAATGTACAAAATTTCAGATTATCTGGCTGGTGCCATCAGCTCCTTCTTCACCTACAGCCATGATACCAAATGGTACAGCCAGCCTTCCCTATGCCACTTAGTTACTGGATGCTCAACAGAGCTGTCTGACCTGTAAAAGCAGGTGATTTAAATACATTGTGAGGTAATGAACAGTTGAACTGGACTAATGTAGTTTAAAAAATTTGAAATTATTATTCCAACATAAAACACTGAAGCCTTTCAGAGGGGTGAAAAGGAACAAGTTAAGGTGAGGACATGGCTTGAGCACGATATTCTGAAGGGAGAAGCACCTCCACAGATGCAGTAGTGTGGCAGCGGGAGCCAGTAACACATGTTACAAAACCTGCACTCATCAGAGAGTCTGTGTAGGGTGCAATGAAGTTGTCCTTGCTCACAGACGGTTTCCACTAGACCAAAAATACAGTCAGGACTGCGGGAAGTGACAAACTGTGAGAAGGGAGCAGTGACATATGGGGAGGGCTGCTCTTGACAGAAAACATGAAAAGAATGTTGTTTTCAGCTGCTCGGTGTTTGTGAAGGGACGTAAAACCGTGGGAGAGCAAGTTGCTGCTCTGATGCTGCACATCAAACACACTGAAACCAGAGCCTGAGTCCCTGTGAGAGGACAGGACCACTACAGGCTGAAACAAAAGAACACTCGGGAAAGTACTGGAAGATCCACAAATAAACTCGCTATGAAATACTGAAAATATGTTACATCCTGAAGTCAGAGAGAGACAGAGGGTAGACAATGGCTTGATCTTGAGATGACAGAAAATCCAACAGCCTGAGGGGAGCCAACTCTCCCCATCAGCCAGTCTGAGAGCTAAAGCTAGGCAGAAATTGAAGCTCAAGGCTACGAAGCACAGCCCATGGGGCTGAACCATCTCACAGACCATACAAACAGCACACAAAGTATGTGAGAAGACACAGCAGACAGTGTTAATGAGCTAAAAGTCTTATCAGAGGCTTTTGCAGGCAGGAAAACCCGAATGAGGCATCATTGGCTGTGGGCTTTCTTTTTCTTCACAGCTAAGACTGAAACCAAACATAAAATTGCAGACTCATACTGTAATCCATTCCTGGAAAAGTCTCTTTCATGCTGGGGAGAGAACAGCAGAGGACAATGCAGAGAGCTGCTCATGAAGGGAGGGCAGGAAACACCTGAGATCATGATAGGGGAGGAGGGCCATGTGGGCCGAGCACAAGAGGGGCACTCAGGAAGAAAGACCATAGACCTTAACTGTAAGATTCCTAATATCCCATCTTTTACACACTGTTTCTCACTTCTGCCTTAGCTCCCACCAACACTGTGTCCATGTACAGTGCTCCAAGACAGCAGTACCACATGCAGCTCCCTGAGCCTGGCTATGCAGCTACGGACACCTTCCAGCATGACTTGGGCTGGAGGACTGATGAACGGCAACCCCACTGTGAGGCTGAACTCCTCTGGCCACCAACCTGTTATGGGCACTAGCCTGAAACCTGAGCTTCAGGCACAAAGGGATGCAAAGGTTTTGATTGTATTTCTAAGTTCATATACCCAGATTAAAAATGTTAGGCCATGCAATAGAGATATGATTAAAATAAAAAGAAAGAAGAATAGAATAGTACCCATCACACAACAGCATTTGTAAAACAGAAAACTACTCAAGATATAAATCTTAATTTCTTATGTGAGAAGCAATCTATCTAGGACCTCTGAAATACTGCTAGTTTGGCACCTCAGTGTATTTTAAAAAATGCTAAAGGCTGAGTTTGGATGGTTGACACAATCCCATGTGATGATGTCAGTCACAAACAACTGCAAAACAAGATCTTGTATTAAAAGTTTCTAGTGTGGAATGCATGAGGTTCAAACCCAGGTCTGTTACTTCCATGACGGAAGCAGACCAGGAAAGTGAATATGGAATAATCACAGCCGGCCTGATTCCAGGGGTCACACATGGGACGTCTCCTGGGTAGGTAGTGCTTCAAACCTGTCTCTCAGGCAAATGGTACTTGGACAGGTATGTTTACTCCTTAAGAGTGACCCCACAAGGGAATGAGGAAGGATCTTAACAAAGGCCATATTGAATGTGCTTGATACTTCATACCAGAAAGAAGTCAATGAATGCTTCAGATTTTTGCTGTAAAAGCCACACTGGAATAAACACTCGATTTGGGAGCACTACAAGCAATTTTTTCACTATAACCTTGCTATTGGTTTTTACCAAAAGGATTAAAACAGGTAGTTAATTCTCCAAGTTGATGTCTTGCTGGAGGGCATTGCTGCTTAGTGTCCTCAGCAGACCTTTTCTCTCACTTAGCCTGGGAAAGTCAACAGGACATATTCAGATGCATTTCTGATGTACGAGGATATACAGAAAAAACCCT
This sequence comes from Grallaria varia, assembly GCA_013396735.1. NCBI lineage: Eukaryota > Metazoa > Chordata > Aves > Passeriformes > Formicariidae > Grallaria > Grallaria varia. Next base: position 117,174 of record VWZG01008035.1, on the reverse strand, counting down.
TTAATTTTGTCACCTGTCATCAGAGAGCTGACACCCTAAGAGAAAAGGCACCAGCTTGCTGTGAAAATGTGCTTTTATAAGTTGCATGTGTATCACTCATTAACACCATCAGTCAAACAGAAAAGCATTTGAATTTCAAGAAAGTACAAAGCGACACAATTAAACCACACAAATTTTTCAGGTGGTTTTAATAAATAAGAAATGAGGATGTACAACTTATTTTTTAGGGGCTACTAGGTGTAACAAAGAAAATGTGCTTAGTAAAATGATATGACAGGCTCAGGCTGTAAGAGCACTTGATGCTATCAGTAAATTAATTAGATCCCCAGAGATCAGACCACATTTCAAGGCTCCCTTTTGTTTTCAGGCTTCAAGGTGTATGCAGTCTGTTGCCAGTTCTGTGTGCTTAAAAACCATGGTAGGTTCAAAGGAAAGAGAGGGGAAAAAAGGAAAGGAAAGCATTACAGATTTGTGGAGTGGGCTGACTTGGTGGCTAGGGGAGACTGGTGTTTCCAACCAACAGATCAGGCTGCCTCATTTGTGTCCATCTGGGATTTGCTCACCAATGCATTTTTCTGGCCTGGCCTCACAGGGAGTGCTGCTTGCTACCTGACAGCAACAGTGAGCTTTCTCAGGTACTCACTGATTTATTGGCACATCTGCTTACAAATGTAAAATGGAAACACTAGAGTAAAACAAGGTGTGTGAAATGCACACAGATGGATAAGAGTATGATTGATGGAATAAATTTAGGGGAATTGAAATATCAGGGGTGTTGCAATTGCAGGTAAGAATATAACCATGCCAAATGAAGGATTACTTTTCATTTGATGTTTCTTCCCTTGTGTGCAATTCTTCCCAGAGGAAATCTGAACTAAGACAATCGGGATTTACAAGAGATTTTTCTACCTATTTGACTAAAGTTGAATCTTCATTAGGTTTTTGGTGCATTTCTTAAAATCCAGTTATAGCACAAAAGGAGTAGAATTCAATTCTACAAGCTTCTCTGTACCCTGCTTGATCACTGTCAGTCTTTGCTTCTGCCCAGCAATGCAGAACACCCTTTGAATACCAAAAGCTACAGCTACTTTCCAGACATCCCTACATTCCCATTTTTAATTTCATGGCATGGCTCTCTCTGACCATTGTAGAAATGTAGCCCTTACCTGCAGTGAGCTTCTCGCAGTGACCTAACCCTCCCTTCACCCTCGAGTAACAGGAACCTTCAAAGACTTGGCACACACTGCTGCAAAGATCACTAAAAATATACATTAAAAAAACAGGCCTGGATTATTACCCATCTAGGATCTATTCAATTTCTTAATAGTTGGTATAATGAAAAGACCATTGTCCTATTCCTTTCATATGAGAATATCCTGAAGCTCATTTTTTCATAGTTCAGTAATCCCACAACACAACTTTAAATGCCTTGTTTAGGCTGACTTTCTCTGTTGTCTGAACGGTTTGTTTTACACACAAATACTTAGGAGGGTTTTTTTTATTGCTGGACCAGAAAGCTGTGAATTACACTTACACAGGACTAACATATCCTTCTTTATGAATACCTACATACAACATCATACCCTAAAAGGGTTAATTAAAAAAAAAAAAAAAAAAAAAAGGTTGGTAAATGAGAGAAAAAGTGGTCAAAAGAGAAAAGTATAAACTCGCATGCCGGACTTCAAACAGGCCAAATCTTTCCCTGGAGTACAAATTATACAGACATGGCAGAGACTAGGACTTTGAAATGTCCACACCGGTATTCCTAATCGTTAACACTTATACTTCTGAATTTCCAGTTTGGCCATTGTGAAAACAGATACTGTGTAAATTATAGGCCAGTTGAATCTATATGTTGATGAGACACATTTCCTTTCCAAAGTAAACCGTTAATCTCAAAAGGTCTTTTGGGGGATCAGTTGTCAATCTGTCCTGAAAAATCTACATTATAAGTCAAAACAGATCTTTGACAGCACAGTACACTTACTAAAAAAAAAACCTGAATGCGCTCAGAATCTCATTTCCATATTTCATATGTTAAAAAAATAGGTAAAACTGACAACATGACAAATGTGAATTTTTAGAGTGAGGCTATTTTTAAGTTACTGATTTCCTTGTCAAAGAATAAAAAACATGACCAATACGACCGCTTCAGTGGGGCCTTGACAAGGTGGAGGAATCTCCAGAAGTCTGAAAATGATGGGAAAGCCACAGGACAGATAGAGGCTGGACCAGCAGAGGAGAAGCTCTGCAAGAAAGGACCTGAGGGACTAGCGGAGCAGCAGGCTGGGGGTTGCATCACACGAGGGCCACCAACAGAGCAAGGAAATTACCCTTGTCCTTCATTCAGCACTCATGAAGTCCCATGGGGAGCACTCTGGTTTGAGGATCCCCCAGTAACAGCAAATACTTTGAGAAACTGGAGAGGCTCCAGTGGGCAAGACATTGTGACAGACGGAAGGCCAGAGCATGGCGTGTGAGGAATGGCTGGGGTGCTGGACTTGTTCAGCCTGGAGAAGAGGAGGCTAAGGAGGGGACTGCTGTCACCAACAGCATGAGGGGTTATCAAGAAGACAGAGGGAGGCTCTTCTCAGAAGTGCACGGTACAGTGAAAGAAAACAGCTGCAAGTTGTGGAGAGAGTAAATCTGATTGAAAATGGGGAAGTTATTCCTTAAAGTGAGAGAAGGTCAGCACTTAAACAGATATGCCCAGAAGTCAAATTGTCCTTCATGGAGATGGTCAGATCTCCCCTGGAGAAGTCCTTGAGCTCACATGAATAAACCATCCCTGGTTGCAGAACAAGGCAGGAGCCCAGACTAGATAACTCCTTAGAGATCCCTTCCAATGTGTATTACTCCACAGTCCCACCTGGGACTGCCTCGCCCACACTAACATTTTGCGCAGAGGATTTTGGGGCGGTCCCACATGGCGGTGCTGTGAAGTTACAACACACTTTTAAAAGCCTGTTAAAGCAACATTCCTTTTAAGACTTACAACATGTTGACATGTTGTTTTATTTGGGTATCTAGCAATGTTTTGGCATGCAAGGGAAAAGGGACACCCCATGCAAAATACCAAAAGAGCAGAGGATACAACTCCTCATAAATAATACTACTTTTTATGTTGGAAAGATACTTCACTTTAAAAGATAATAATGAGAGATGAAACCCCCATTCTTCAATTGAATCAGTATATTTTAAATGTCTGTATTAAAGTAGTATAAATATATAATTTTTATTAATATAAAAATTTGTGGGAAAATTGACCAGGTAACAGTAAGAAGACTTAGAAAACAGATGAAGATCAAGACCATTTGAAAATTGAAATCTTATGAAGAAATATATGTACTTAAGAGCCCACCTTTCTAATCACAATAGTAAAAAAACCCAGCTCCACCAGTATGTTTATCTTACCAGTTTCTTGCCAGTGTTGCAGTGGCCATTGTAAAAAAAAAAAAAAAAATTAAAAAAAGTTATTCAGCTCTCAAAAGACGCTAAACAATAATTTCTGTTTCAGTCATATGCAGTTAATGGAGGCATCATGTTGTTTAGATGCTTTATAAAAATTACACTGAAAATTATTTACCTGAGTTTTACAAAAATTCACTTGGAGTTCTTAAAAGCCTAAACAGTATCACAAATATTAGACTGCTTTCATTGAAGAAAGAGTTGATTTAAGTGTTACAATGATGAAAACTATTTTGCAGTAACATCTGTTTTAATTTGCTTTGCATTCATACCATATTTATTAATACTACTGACTGAATGGTTTCAGGCATCAGCTTTTCCTAGGACATATGCAACCTGTTTAATTTTGTTGCTTAATGGGAAAAAAAAACACAGCCGAGCCATGTGAATCCTGACCACAAACTAGCAACTCTTTAAAATACTTGCAAGTTATGTGAGAAAAGAAGAAAAATATGGAGAAATGTATTTCTGTGAGGTTTCTCAACCTGATTCTTTTTTTCATTTAGATAAAGAAATAATGTACCAATTTGCATACAGCTGAATACAAATTTTCTAAGTATACTGTTTATGATCACACTCTCCTCAGACTATTTCTGTGTCTCAACCACCCCACTTCGAATCAACAAGGAAATCTTTCGTAGAGGGAGATATAGTTATTACATAGGTGTGTATATTTTTACATTTAGCTTACTGTACATTGTTACCACCTCTGGTTTAGATAGATAATGTTTCTGTGAAATCAAACAAAATGAAGATAAAAATCTAAACCCCTGTGGAAAGCCTGAGCTCTTCAGATTACGTGTGATCTAGCCTAGTAAAAGCCCATGTAGCATCTTTGATCAAAAGACAGCCATAATGCTTTAATACCAAGCAAGAAAACTAAAAATCTCTAAGTTTTTCAAGGGGTAAAATACAATTTAAGAGCATCAAAAAATGAACGTCATTGACTTGTAATTTGGAGTGCATCTCAGCTCTGTACAACTGATCGTGTTTAAATTAGCTTTTAAAAAGCACCAAGATTTGGTAATTACACAGATTCATAGATTAATTTAGGCTTGAAGGGATGTGTAGAGGTCATCTAGTCCCAGCCCCTGCACAAAGTTGGTCCCGAGGCTATGTCTGATCAAGCTCAGACCATCTCCATGCATGACAATGCCAGACACTGTGCTTGAGTGTCCAACCATGGTCATGGTGGAAACGTTTCCCATTATGTCAAACCAGAATTTCCCATGGTTTGACATGTGCCCATTGCCCATCACGATATCACTGTGCACCTCCTCTGTTGTAAAGGATCATCCCACAGTTTGCTCTGAAAGTCTCAAGTGCCACCATTTTTTGCATGGAACTCTCACAGCTTTCCAGGCCCAAAAGGCAGAACACAGTTTGTACGGAATAAAATCATCTTTAGCAGGATTTTTCCATTACTGGGAGAAATTCTGCTTATTCCGTGCTCCAGGCTGTTGTGGCTGGCCTCTTGGCAGGTCCTGGGATTCCTCATTAATGCCAGCTCATTTACCTCAGACCACTCAACACTTGATGGCATGCATCACCAATGCATTAAACATTTTACCTGTAATTTCATTTCCCTACTCAAAAATCAGGATTAAGGATTACAGATACTATTTTGATTCTCAAGAGCACTCAGAGCAGAAGGAGATGAAGTTTGTAAGGTCTCAGACTGCACAGCTTGGAAAAGAAAATGAAAAAATGCACAATTGCATATTTACTGCATGTATCATGAACATGGCTTGGGATTATCTACTGAACATTAGGAGACAGTTCAAATGACTCACCCAGTTACTATGATGAAACAAAATTCTCTTGAAATGCCTTCTGTAATCATGTAAGCACTCTATTAAGTGTTGCAACACCACAAGATACAAGCAAGGGCTACCCAGGCCTAAGAAATCTACCTGAACAGAACTAAATGCACTTCTTTTTGGCGGCTCAGTAGACACTATACCACTATCCAAGAAAGTTTCAGCTGCCATTCTCATGTCTGAAAAAGGAAAATCAAAACAGAACTTGATGAAATTAGGGTATTTTGTGATTAGCTAGAATTAGGGGTGAGAGTGTCTGTAATATGGTGCAAAATTGAATTAAATAATAATTCAGGCCAGCAATGTTTATACAAGTATAATGAAAGATACTTGTGCTGCCAATTTTATGTTATGATATAATTTTAGGATGTTAAAACCCACATTGAAACACAGTAGGAAAGGCAGTAAAAATTAGATGTAAAAAGCATTCATGCGAGATGCTATAATAGAGTTTTCCAAACAGAAGATTTCAATCCCATCTTGCTTCTGCCAGGTAAATAACTGTTTTGGTTTGAGGAAAAAAAAAATGAGCCAACTCCTAAATTCTACTTCAGCAAGTTTGTGACTTGCTATGTGACTTATCAAAATCAACATTGTGAAGGAAATCTGTGTTAACAGAGACTGATTTAATCTATGTTTGAACAGTGACTATCACTAAAGTCTATTTTAATTGTCAAAGGTACTGGGGGAAAAATAAATTATATAGGTTTGAAAACTGAAAAGAATTGAAAAAAATTATCCAATAAATTGTGAATAACCTGTATGGGAATATTTTCTAACTTTTGAGTATTTTCTACATAGAAGGTTTTTTTCTATTTATTTTTTTAATGAGGAGTCATTAAAGAAATCTCAGAGACAAAAGACCACTCTCCTTCTGTTGTCAAGGAGCAGGAGCATGGCTTCATTTTATATGAATGGGATGTAGGAAATAAATCTTTCACTCTTCTTAACTTTATCCTAACTCTCTTATAGATAGTATAGCTGCAGGGATGCCAGCTCCACAAGTGCAGAAAGACTAGGCAAGCTTTTACTGAAGTTGAATGTTTCAGGATTTATTTTCCAAAGCCAAAAGCACATCTCAGTGCATATAACAAACACATCTATACCCATCTTGCTAGTCGTAAATGAAAGACCAAGGCAATATTGCAGAAAATTATTAGTGTTATAACAACAGCTACAGCTCATTTTTCTCTCCTAGAAAGAGCAAGCCTGCTTTGCTACTATGGCATTTTATGAAATGTGAAGTATCATGCTAGTATTCATGAGTGCTATTACCATTTTGGTTTCACTTGTATGTTATGATTTAATCTTGAATACACATCTTGAATATTAGTGCTAAGCTGCTTTACTGCCTGAGATGTCTTCATGCTGATATCCCGTAATACAATCTTATGCAATTAAGACATATTTCAACATTAAATGGATTTCAGTTGGAAGACAAGAGAAGGGAGAGTTATGCTTCCTCCTGTTAGTGATGTTCAAGCACTGTTATTCTGAGATGCTGTTCCCTCTGTGTACATAAAAATGTACCATTCGCACGTCTCTCAAACATGTACCATGTCTGCAGCTGCAACCCCAGGACCTGCCATCAGCCCAGACCCCAGTCTTTCTTACTGGTGGCCACTGCCGGAACAACGGCTACAGGAAAACAAAGCCTCATCAGATGGGACTTCTTTTACCTCCCCAAAACCCTTAATGCCTCATGGAGCTGTCTAAAGAAGCCCTTTCCTCCAGATGCCTCTGCCCTGTCTGACAGCCAGGGTATATGTTAATCACCAAGTACCCTCAGTGGAGAAAATGGGTGCATCTGCTTCTGCATTATGGATTGTCTTTTAAAGCTTCCTGTTTCTTGATAATTTGTTTCGAACTTCGACAAGTAATTAATATTTCTCACTGATTTTCCTTTGGGTGTCATCTTAGATGTCAAAAGTCACAGTGAGTTTGGAAGACTGGCTCAGGTTTCCTGTTCAACTTAATGTTTAGGTTCAAGCTTTGCACTGATGGAAATAACTTCCTGTAACACTTTATGAACAAGCAGAACACAGAGAAAAAAAAATCTCAGGGATGAATTATCAGTATTTAGTTCGCATTCCTGCTTAGGTTTTTAGATTGTTTTCTTGGCAGGATAAAAAAAATCAAGGTCCTTTTTTTGAAAAATATTAGACAAAGATTGTCCAGTATAACTCTTTGTTGTTTTCTCCCTTTACCTCACAAGTGCAGATGGTTTGTTCTTTACAGACACATATCAAACACATTACTATGGGACAGCATTAAAGCTTCAATTAGTAAGAACAAACATAGTGAAGCAGATTATAACGTACTTTTTCTTTTCTTTCAATATTTTCCCCCTTTTGTTCAGTGATATTGTTAAGGAAAAGATTGCATTGTTAAGGAAAACATTACATACCCAACATTTTCTGCATCTTCATCACACTCAGCCCTATATTTGCAAACTCCACATTTTGAGTGTTTTCTCTGAACTTCTGTCCCAGATCCTTCATACTCTGAAAAAAAAAAGCAAGGTATTGTTAACAGAAGGCATGACTTTCAAATTAAGCTCTGATTTTGCTTACCTAAATCCATTTGCCTTCAGCAATACTGTCAACACAAAGCTATCGTATACTGAAGCTATTAACCTTAATAGTGCTCCCTTTTTCGAATCAGTCAATTGGAGGTTGGTAGAACTGTACCAGTGACAGAAAAGCATCCCTGAAAACACTAATGTTTCATTGATTGGTTCTTCTTTTATTCCTATTTCAGTCATTTTTATTTATTCCCGCTCCACCAGACACATAACTGGCATTGACACGTCCCAGTCACACTTACTCTTAACTGCCACTGATAATGCATAAACCCTGTCCGTTTTGATGCCCTTGAATATTAGGTACTGGGGATTTCAACAGTATTTTCTCTGTTAGTCTTCAATTATAGATATCCCTACGCAAGGTTACTGCTTGCATTTTTAACCCTTTTTGATCCCCAACTATGAGATTAGTCACCGATCATATGTCATATATGCTGTAGTGTATTTTCCAGGTTACTCTGTTTAGTTCTACAGGAATAAAAGAAAAAAAGTCATCTTAACAAGAAACTGGTAGAAAGGCTATGTATCTTAAAAAGTAAAACCAGTATCTCAAATATTCTGATCCTAAAAACATCTACACCAATCTTACTGTAGCCACAGACATCAAACCTCTTCACCAAGTAAAAGAGAAATAAATTATACTCTTACTGTTTCACTACCATTAGCCACTTCTATTTCTGATTTTTAACAAAGTGATAAGGGAGAGCTAGATATTTGAAACGAAGGAAAAGAACCACAGCAAACTGCAGAGGGAGTTGAGAACCACTCAAAGTATCACAGTACCGTGATGGTATATGGCTGACTACACAAGGCTGTCGGGTGGACAGAGATCAAAGCGATTCCTTTTCTCATAGCAGCTTTATGTGCTGTAGCAACAGTAAATCAAATTCCACCAATGAAACAGCTGCATTTACATTCTTTAAATGTAAACAGGAAAAAGAAATCCCCCGCAGTCCTTCCTAATTTTCCTGGATCTTGGGTGAAAGCAATCTCTCCTTCCTGCCTATGGGGCTGGGTTTCCATGAAAAATAGTGCATGTAAGACTCTCAAATTGACTTCTGTCTAAAGTATGATGTGCATTTTCCAGAGAGTAATACATATAAAACCTTATTACAAAATTCCCACTGTAGAAATTCTATCACCACTCTTATTAAGTTGCAGTAGAGGTCATTTGCTTTTATCTTTACAAATGTAAATCTTATTTGATTTCTCCTTCTTTCTAGATATGACATTCCTATGCCAGTATTTGGTATTTTGAAGTGTCATTTAGAGTCAGATTTCACTTTTGCATGCCAATAAATCATTCCCTATGGTTTGGACAAGTTAAATAAATGGCACTGCCCATGGCTTTAATTTGTGGTATTGCCACTTCTTTTCCTTTTTTATGACCCCTGATGCCCTTTATCAGCATATTGTCACCTTCTAGAGTTACAGGTACAAGAGCTGGCCATATTGCTCCAGAAGAGTGCCATCAAAGCCAAATACCATCGACAACATTCTTCAATTTAAACATCTCACAATCATATTACTTTTTAACCGTTTTTCTACACTGATAGTCACTATTCACATCTACTTTATTATCCACCTAATTCCCCAATGAGTCCTTTTCAGGGTCAACAGTCTGTAGGAGAGAGGCCAACATCAAGGAAAAATCACCTAGACTGGATTTGCTACATATAAGTCTGTCCTCAGACATTAAAATCCCTCCTGCTTACGCATCCTGTTATCTCTGACCCATTCTCTGTCAACCACACCAAATGAGTACTGACTGATTTTCTGGCAGGTCACCAATGGAAGGGGTCACAAGGCCAAGAGCAGTCTCTAAAAACACACCCATTTTCTAACGATTTCTTAACATTTAATGATCTCTGGATTTGCAATAGTTTTGCACATTAGATGTGCACTAGTTACTTAGATTTGTATGAGATTAGAGATTGCATTGGACTGCGAAAGGTTATGGTTTTGAGGCGGTACACTCACCTAAAATGTTCTGTAGTACAAATGCTTCTCTTGGAAAAATAAATTTTAAAAAAGGTAGTTTTCTCAACAAAGATTTTCCATGAACACATGGCAACTGGCATCAAATATTTCCCCCTCTGTTATTTCTGTACTCACTTGATTTTTCCACCTTCTATTTCACTGCTGTGCTTCTGATATGTGCCAGAATGAGAGGCTGTTGCCTTCCAATCATCACATTTATCTTTTCTGAAAATATTTGTATATTATTTATCATTATTCTATTGAAGAGAGACAAAAAAGTCATCAATAGCCCAGAGAATTCTTTACCACCCCTTTTTAAAGCTTTCAGGTGCAAACCAGACAGACCTATGGATTACATACCATGTCTCCAACACTTGGTGCTTAATAAGCATCTATGGTACTGCTAGCACGGAAAATATTTCATCATACCCTATATATACCATCTGACTTGACTACAAATGCAACCAGAAGGCTTTACTGAGCACTTTCACTGCACTATTAGCATTTCAATTTTGTAAGGGAGCGAAAGAAATAGCACATACACACACATACACGTACATGCACATGCACACCGGTCCTCTTGAGTCTCTACCCCTGCTCCCTCTGAATGCCCCAAACATTTTTATATTTTCAGAAATAGTACCTCACAACTACTTGTTCATTGTTTCTATATACTATTCGGTGTAAAATTCTCTCTCTCCTTTCCTCCCCTCTCTAAAATTGCTCTCTCTACCTTTTAAAATTCGGTTTGTTTTTTTAAAAAGTGTGGGCTTTTTTTTTTTTTCTTGATCAGAACTTGCTGGACCTCATGTATAGAACTATCTATCTCTACAGTAATTTGTTCTCCTATAGTAAGTATGTGCACGTCAAGAACACCTGTACCTCACGTACTAATAATTTACACACATCAGGATTGGGTGTAATACAGACAAATGTGTAGCGATGCCACATTTCCAACTTAGGTGATAGTCACAATTTTCAGAAGCAGCTTTCCTAACTGTGTCCCCTCCTGGCTACTGCAAAAATTAACCCTGTCCTGGCCAGAACCAAGACAACTTCTTCAAGAAAATACAGCTTTTCTCACCAATACAGAATAGATGAATATTGTTTTTCAGAACAATGGTAGCAGACCTGTACACCTGGATACTGTTAAAGTAAGTTAACCCATTAATATCTGAGAGCATGTTTCTCTGGTCTAAATGTGTTCAAATAGGCAAGGTATCCCTTGACAGACTGCCCCTCCCTTATCCTTTCTCCCCCACATTTGATTGTTTCTACATAGGTTGCAGCCATTAATTTTAATATTCCAATCGATCACATCTTTCCAGCACATTTCAGTAATAACAATTAGGTCAAACTAGGTTCCCAAATGAACAATTGAACCTCCTCTTGTTTATTATGCAAGCTTCTAAAACTGATGAATAGATGATTACAGAATTTCTTCCCCTTGGCTTTGTTGGTGTCTTGATTAATTCTATTCTTTGACATCTTAATTTCACATAGAGTGAAGGCTCGTTTTCCCTCTCTTTTCAGCTTCCTTACATGTTTTGGGGTAGCGCTTCATTTATAGTCTGTCCTTCAAAAGAAACGAGGCACAAGGATAGGATCAGTGACTCCCAGTTGTCGCTCTGAGCTGCTGTGCTCCCTAACGCTTCTTGAGTCATTATTCCTCTGCAGAAGATGCCCAGCTATATCTTAGGAGCTGCAGGGTAGGAGCCTGCAAATGGGCAGCAGCTCTGGAGAAATTGGACAGCAGTAAATTGCTTCCCTCAGCAACTCATTTGTGTGTTTCTACAATGGTAATATGGCTCGGTTTCTGCTGAGGGCTTTCAATCAGGCTTGAAGCAAGAGCATCCATCTGTGTCAAGGTGATGTTTGGTCTGCCCTAAGGCATAGCTTGGAAAGGGAGCTATGCTGTATATCTGTATTTATCACTGCTCACAGTGAAGTGGGGAGACCTTGTGCAGAGCTGCAACTCCTTAGTAGCCATGTGCAAATAGAATAAAGATTCCTTTTTCTGGGAAAGCCCCTCTAATCTCAAAAGTATTTCGAAAAAATAGGAATGGCCCCTGCAAATCCTCTTCTGCAATACAAAGGTCAGAAGAACCCCCACCCTGTGATCAGATTGTGATTCCCTCAGTACAGCTAGCACTGGAAATTCCTCTCATAATACAGAACCACACATTATGGACTGCAATTCACTCAACAGTTCAGCGACTTCCCCTACCTTCCATTAGCTTTTAGGGCAACTTTAACGACACATAGTTAAAACAGAGATTGTTCCCATAATCTGAAACAAAGCTGCAAACTTCATCTTTTGTCTGTAAGTATAGATTTAAAGCAAGCTATCCCAAATATTTAGCAAGTGATGCCTTGAATTTTCTTGACCCCGCTGGTCAATCATATGCAGAAGCAATATTTGTCTGCATGGATGTTCCTGCTCTCTTACCCAACCACCCAGCCGGCTTAAAAGCAAAGCAGAGATCTATACCTGGCTAAAAGATCCTCTCCCTGCACAATGTAGACAACACACTGCAGCTCTAAGGGTGCTCCAGTAAAGGCACCAGCCTTTGGAATTTGACTGTGCAAGAACGGACATTATAGGTTTAACATAAGGATGCCAGGTCTATTTATGACTGAGGTGCCTGGAGCAGGGGAATTTGAAGTTTTATTCCCTAGTCACAACCCAGTCATGGTGATAAGCTTGTTCAGTGGTTATGATAATGATGGTGTGTGCACTTACAAGCAAAGGACATGAGGATGTGCACTGAAAGACTCCCTACCACCACTACCCTTGTTATGTGTTAGGTATTTTACACATCTGAGGTCTACAACTTCTGGTTTGCTTCTGTGCATAAGATACCATGGATAATGATGGGAAACGGTGACCTGCTGCAAGACTGGATCAGCTTTCACTCTGCAGAAACCTCCAACCGGAGAACTCTAATAACCATTCACTCCAGTGCCCTGCTTCAAATGCAGATAACTCCTTTTTCTCCAAAGGAAGACACAACAACTTTCAGAGTAAGCACCAGGGAAATTATGCATGAGCCGATGAAGGTGGAAAAGAGAAAGGACAAGAAAGTCACCAGATGCCAACGGAGGTGTCCCACAATTTCATGAACACACTGAATGTCTTTCTGTAGGTGCTATACAGGCTATATGAGATGAATATTTGCTACCTGTCATCCTGCACAAGAGGCAAGAGAAATCTGTCCTTATGTGCCTCTGGCTTCGGCATCCTTCCAAACAAGCTCCAGCTCCCTTGAAAAATCTGCTTAGAATAAGTGTCCACCAAAAGGATGCCTGAAAATTTATGCCCTTTGCCTCTGACTTTATGAACCTTTGCTGAAAACATAGCAATTCTTGCAAGTTTTATTTCGGTGGTAATTTTACCTACATCAAGTAGAATCTTGACAGAAATAAATAGGGCTATTTGAAGCTAGAGTGATACTCAATGACAAGTCACATGATGAAATCCACACTTAAATCTTTCTAAGTCTCACACCATTACAAAAACAGGTAAAAGGCGTGATGTTACCTTCTATCCACAGTGTTAATCACCATCGAGTTTCTGCAGACATATTAAAATACGTTCAAACAAATCAGTAGCACTATGACAAATTAAAATGAAAAATATTCGAGGTTCTAAACTGTGTGTGTTTATTCCACCCTGACTGTGTGACAATTACTGGATAAGTGTTGTCCCCAGTGAGGGAGGGAACAGATGGCAGCCTGGTAAAAAGCACATACTGTATATCAATTTATTAATTACTAAATTCAATCTGCTAGACGTTCATCACAAGATACTTCAGCTATTAAATTTCAGAGGGATTAGAAATTCAAAACAAATTATTTTAATAATAATTAACTTTGCTATATGTATTGCAAGCGTGTTATTTTCTTAGGTTAAAAGCCTGAAATGATTGGGCGCCATCTGTCTAACTACCATTACATCTTTTTTAATATCAAAAGTGCATTTTGCTCAGGTACACAGATAAACACTGAACAAAAAGAATTAAAAATTAATGTTATGGGCATAGAAGGACACTTAGAAATCTTACCCTTTTTGGCTGATTACCAGAGCACAGCAACTGCCTCTTCTAGGATAGTGATTTGTTTCTGAGAAGTTGGCTTGAAAAGTCAATGCCATTTGTAAGGTCTTTGATTGTGCACATAACAAATGCAGTTTTCAACACATCCTTGCAAAGGCCTAACTATATGGCAAAGTCAACATCACAGCTGCAAGCTAGCAATCCACCTTTTTATGTACATGTGACAACCTCAGGATCATTTTTCTGCCCCAATCTACAAGTTGTGGAAGTACATTCAGCAGGTCAAATAGTGTTGCAATTTACAACTGGCAGAGATGAACACAAATCTGAGCCTGTACCTTTTCCTTCACCAGTTCTGCCTTAAACTCCAACAAAACAGTGTTTAAACAAAGTGGATCAGGACCTACTTGTATGACTGTATCTTCAGAACAGGGAAATTACCGAATGATTCATATGAGAATACAGAGAGAAGCCCACGTCTTAAATGCAAATTTAAAGGATCCCATCATCTCCAGCTGTGACCCCAACTAAGCAACTCTTTTGGGTCTGAGACCCCAGTCTCTGGCATTGCCTTCTGTAGGGGTGAAACATAATGGTAGAGTCACGAGCTCTTTGAAATTTCTCTAATTTCTGAATTAACAATCATATACTCTTCTTAGAAGTGACTTCAGGATATCCATTGCCACAAGTGACCAACTGACTGGTTTCATAACTGCAATTTTTATGATGCTAACTGAAGGTTCAGACTTCTGAAATTAGCAAAATGGGTAATCTTATTACAACTCTTTATTAATACTGTGCTATCAGATCATAGAAAATGGAAATAGCTTATTCAGAATGTCAGAGGGCACCTAGACAATTGTGTCACCCTTAAAAAATGTATTATTTCACCTCGTTCAGGCGTACTGAAAAAATTCTCCCACTTCTAATCCTCTTCCTAAAATCTAGTACCTTTGTAACAATAAATGTGATTTGGGAATAACCCAAAACAGTAGTGCCATGGTCTTCAGCTTTTTTTGTGGCACATGACAACTTCTGAGGAAAGATATGGTCAGAAACAGTCTTTCAGTCTTTGGGAAAGAGGACTTTTGTGGGTTTTTTAATTGGTTCTAAACATACTTTTTTCTTTTTTTTTTTTTTTAAACACAGAAATGAATGCATTTAACATCATACAGTTTGGGAGTAGGAAGGAAAATCTGCATCAAGTCAAGTTTCAGAATCATTAATGAGCTTTTCTGTGTCTGGATAATGAAACAGAACAGCATGAACCATCAGCACAAATCTTAGGTGCACATGAGGCAAATAGCTAATTTCAGCAGTGGAGGCTGTGACGGGCAGAGCTATAGCAACTGAAGAGCACAACTCAGACTCTTTCTTCATGTACTTTTCTTCAAAGTTAAAAATCTCCCAGCAAATCCATCTGCACAGCAATGGCAATGCTTCCTGAATATATGCAAGCAGCTGTACTCATCCATTCCGTGTGTGCAAGCATCACCGGTGCATACACAATCACACTAATTGCATGTTTCTTAAACACAGCAAACACTGATTCTTTGATTAACATCTGGAAATGGAAATCCTAGGAAGAAAACACAAATCTCTAAGCTAGCACATTTGCTCCTTACTGGCTCTCTCTCACTTACCCTTGCATATTTCCACTCCCATTGAAGCTTCCTTGTGCTTCCAAGCAGTAGCTGTACCTAATCCACAAGGGCACAGAGGCTCCTCATGCAATTTGATTCCCATTTGTGCACCCTTATCCAAGAATATTGTATTAGTCAGGCACGGGTGATTATTTTGCCTCAGCATATCCTGACTTCCTCCAAAAGAAAATGAGGAAAGCTGCGGCAGGAAGGAGTTGTACTGCAGTCAGTCCCACAGCTGGAAGGAGGGAGGCAGGACTGTGGAGTGCACCACAGAGAATCTGTACCCTGTAGGCGACTCTCTGCCTGGGTTCCTACCCTTTCTTCTTGTCCGGATTCCAAACAACATATATCCATCTTCAATAGGTTCACTGCTCTTCTAGAAGTTTGGGTTTAATTCTAAAGCCCGTTAACGTTTAATAGCTTTTAGGTTTTTAATGCTTCCTTGTAACAGTTTTACAGTTACTTAAACTATGGGACAAAACCAATTCCAGAAACAAAAATAATGTGAGTACAAAAATGTCCTTGAATTTTCAGCTGCAGCAGAGTTCAATAACCAAAGCAACAGTGGACTCCATCCTTTGAAGGACTGTTTTCAGACACAGCAAATGACTCAACATGCTGAAGACTAACCAACTGTTCTGCCCAAGTATTACCCAATACTCAGTTTAGCAAGGAAGGTGCACAGGGACAGGAATATTTCACTTGTGTCACAAATATCCTCAATGTATTCCAAAAAAAAAAAAAAAAAAAAAAAGAAAGCCAATTTCTTGGCTGTTGTATTCATTTAAATCTAAAATTAAGAACTAAACCTAACTGTTTTAATACTGAAAAGAAGCAGGAACATTTCAGTTGGCCAAAAGGTACTCAGAAGAAACCCAAATAAATGAAGGGCTAATGTCAGAAAACTGCTGGAGGACATAGTGGGTATGTTGTTCCTTCTTTATTTAATACCCAGGCAGTGCAGATACTCACCTGGGACCAACGGAACTAGATTCAATTCTTTCTGCCTGAAGTGAACTGAATCTACATATTTCTCATCCCAAGACAACCTGGCATCAACATCTTCTGCAAGGTACTGAGGGATCACCAAATCTCCTAAGCCAATGCCATTCTTTTTTGCATAAATAATTCAAATTCAGTGGCGTGCTGAGTGCCAGCTAACAAAGCCTTTCCATAGCATGCATCCTTCCTCCCCATCTCTTTGTCCCAGGCTCAATGAATATTTCAAGTGAGAACAAAAGAGCAATGACAAAGAGACCCATTTGGGCCTCTCTTACGAGGAGGTGATGGACTTGGGTTCACTCTCCTGTCCCAAATCAAGTAATGAGTATATTTGAACACAGACCTTTCACCTCTTCAGTGAGCAGCAAACAAAACACAGCATGTTCTGGCCGGCTTTTCTCCAAACTGCACATAAAATTACCTAAAGAATCCCGACATCTGTCAGTTGGCTGCCAATCTCTTCCAGACTAACACAGTAACATTTACAGGGGACTTTAATGCGGCTTTTTGTATACAGTTGGCAAATATTACACAAAAAAAATTAAAAAATTCCAACAGCATTCAAACTTTTCTAAAACTGTTCTAAAAATAAAAGTGAAACGTGGACTAAATTACTGTCATCTGTCTCCTACAAGAACTGCACAGCAGTACTGAGGCACGCAGGGAGCAGCTGTAGCAGAATAACAGTCTGGGTAACAAAGGGGGAAGAAGAAGCAAACAGAGCTGCAGAAAGAGCGTGATGTAATCTCAAGAGCATCAGAGAAAAGTCACCTGAGAGAGGTAAGAAGAGGTAGTGTTTGAGCAGAAAATTGTTCCTTCAGACACTGCCCCAAAAGGAAACAAAGGTGAGAATGGCCATGTGCTAGCAGCAGCCCAGGAATTTACCAACAGCATCTCATCAAAAGAGAGGGAAATGCCTCTCCTTCACCTTGATATAGGAAAAAGGAAGCAACTAGCTCCTGATTTTTGAAAGTTGCCTGTTATGTTCAGCTACATAGTGATGCCTTTGATGGTTTTCCACAAAAGTGCATTTTCATGTAGCTATACAAGATTCACAATATTTCAAAACTCAGTCCCATCAGTATGAAATGCAACATCTTCTTAATGCAAGCAAAGCCTAAAAGCAAAACAGTTTTGCTGTGTCTGTATACATCTATAGTCACATTTTTTATTCTGTATGTATTTTTGCTAGTAGTATCAAAGATAGAATTAAGATAAAATTTTTATTATTTTTTTTTATCCTTGGAAGAAGATTAGGATGTTCAAAGATAGGAACACTTCTACTAGTACCAGCTGTCCTACATCCCCTCTTTGAATATACAGCTTTGAACAGAAACCTGCAATATATTTTATACAAACAGATATCATAATGTAATTAATACACATTTTAGGCAGTAAGTTTGATGATGGGTAATGTTTTAGACACCAAGGAAGTGAATGCAAGGAAAAAAACAGTGAGAAATTTATTGTGAATGGACACTTTCCAGAGAGAAATACAGGTGAAACAGAGATCTAAATATTGTGCTATATTGCTGGTAACAAATGAAAAGTTATATAGGTCAAATCCGAAAGAATGACATTGGTAAAATGCACACAACAAATACTGTTCTGAGATGGTCCAGTAACACTGCAACATTAAGGCTTATTTTAAGTGTCATAATTTTTATTTAATTCATGTGGTATACAGCAGCCATGTACATAAAACTGACACAACTACAGTAAAAAAAGGAGAGACCAAAAGCATGTATTAGTGGAGTTTGGTACTCACCTCCTTCCCCTGAGCCAGAGCCATTATCTGAAAAAGAAACAGAGGGGGAGGAAAAAAAGAGAAAGCAAATGAAAATATTGCTCCAGGAGCAGCTGTTTGTTCAGGAACTTCTCACTGTAAAACATTACACAGATGTTACATTTCATGAGCCAGCTATAAAAACAAACATTCCACATAAAATCTGGCATCCTTTAATACAGTTTGTCCATGCTCACTGTGCCCTAGTCTTTGTCTTCCCTGTCAAGACAATTTTACTCAAGCAACAGCATCATTCAGTGCTGAAACGAAATTGTTTTCTTAGCCTTTTTTCAACTGTCAGATATTCAAATTTGTTAAACCCGAAAGAGATGAAGAGTACAAAGTCTGATTTTGGGAATGTTTTGTTTTTTTCTTATCCTCTGACCCTGGAA
Source organism: Grallaria varia (assembly GCA_013396735.1). Classification (NCBI taxonomy): domain Eukaryota; kingdom Metazoa; phylum Chordata; class Aves; order Passeriformes; family Formicariidae; genus Grallaria; species Grallaria varia. Next base: position 98,441 of record VWZG01008035.1, on the reverse strand, counting down.
ATGGTATTGCAAGGAGTAACATAAATAATCTGACTGCAGAAGTAGCTCCAGAAGAAAACTAGTCCTCAGAGTTGACTTAAGTCACCTAATGACAAAATAACTCCTCTCAGCTGAGTCAATCACTTGGTATAAAGATGCTCTAACAGCACAGTTATTTCATTGACATTTGACTGACTGGATTAGCATCTGATGAGTGACAGCTTTGCGTTGGATCCCATTTGCATGAGCAACTAAAGTGTCAGCAGGACTTGAGCTTCTTCACCAACCCAGGCCAACTAACTCTACTTCAGAGCACTATGGAGCTGGCTAGGTATTTGGTATGTGCATCCCGCTGGGCAGCACTCTGCACAGCCTTCAGCTAGCACAGCAGTAAAGGCAAGCCCTTAAACGCATGTTCTGAGTCACAAACCTCCCTCAGCCTTTCTTGCACAAAAGAGGAGGAGAGGAGAGTATGGGATGGCAACTATTGACAGTGAATCGTTCCCCACCCCCATCAGTTTAGCTTCTCTGGAAGACGAGGAGAGGAGTAGAGCAACACTGCTCATCACACACCTCTCGTTTCATGCCTGCTTTGGTGATGGAGAAGGCAGATGAATTTATTTCCACAAAGTAGAAAGAAGAAGGAGGCCAGACAGAGAGAGAAGCAGGGTTCTTAATTCCACACATGAGCTTGTTGTTCACATCAGAGGAAAGAAAGAGCCCTCAATTTGCCCAGTTCCCTCCCCCACTTTTCTTTAAGGAGCTAAATTTCTAAGAATAATTCTCTCTAGTCCATGGATGAAAGTGTGAAATTCCACATTACTGGGTCACTTCACACATTAAAAATAATCTCCTGTCACATGGGGTATCAGGAAGAGAGATTTGTCTTTCTTTCGCTCAAATTTTCCTTTCTTTCCTCCTATACCACTATTCTGTGCCTAATAGACTGAGCTTGGTATTTTACAGAAATTAATGCAAAAACCGGAAGGGTTTTTCTTCCATCGATAGAGACCCACTTTACTGACAAAGCAGACAATCCCATGTCAAATGTCACTGTTTAGTCACTGAGAAATATGTCTTATGGTGTGATACTGCTTCATTAAGAAATTTGAAGGAGCATAATTTACGTATATGAGTTAAGTATATAGGCTTATTTGTAGTGGTGCAATTGCATCATAAGCTGCTTTGGGGGAGAGAAAGCTGACATACAAACATGAGCAAGTTCAACTTCTAATCATATGAGAAACAAAGGCTAAAATGTCTCAAAGAAAGTCAACTTGTTACACGGTTTTATTTCCACCTCTAACTCCATGACTGCTTCCCCCGAGTGTTCAGTGCTGTGTAGAGAAATGTTGCTCAGCCCCAGCATGAGGGGCTCTGGTTATAGCCCATGTGCTGTGGGACAGGAGAGGTGCCACCACACAGACAGTCTGAGCTGCAACAAGAGAGCTGCGGACATGACAGAGCTGGTGCTCAGACCACCTGTCTCTATAGACCATTGGCTTGATATACATGAAGTCCATTTGGCAGGACATCATAGCAACAGGATAGATCCATTCCCACTTCTCAGGGCTTTCAGATCACAAGAAACAAACAAACAAAAAAAAGTGTCATTCCTCTATAACACTGTCTCATTTTCAACTTTTCCCTGGGAGCTGTGCTAGGACTCTCATCTCCCGGGTAACCATGATAAACTAAGCTGGTGTTCCTGCTTTTTTCTGAACCTTGGCTGAATTTTCCCAAGCAGCTGCTGGTTAAAAGAGTAGCACTTTTTTCAAATTTACTTGGACAAGCAACCCTGCTCTTTTCAGACCCTTGATGAATTGAAGATTTCAAAAAGTGGTCTCCATGCACCAAGACCTGCCAAGAAAGATGCTCATGTAAGTGAAGATGCTGAACACAAACAGCATTCCGTCAGCCACTGGTCAGTAATTAGAGGAGTGTCTGACCTCTATCTTCTCTTAAGCCATCCTTTTCCAAGTAGACTTAAAAAGATTGAGATTAGCCCTGACAAGAAGGACTTGGGGGTGCTGACCTAATTGTGGCCTTCCAGTACCTGAAGGGAGCCTACAAGAAAGATGGAGAGGGTCTTTTTACAACATGCATGTAGAGGCAGGACAAGGCAGAATGGAGTCAAATAAAAAGAGAAGGTTTAGATTAGATATTAGGAAAAAAATTCTTCACTGTGAGGGTGGCGAAGCACTGAACAGGCTGTCCAGAGAAATTGCAGGTGTCCCATCCCTGGAAGTGTTCAAGCCCAGGCTGGATGTAGCTCTCAGCAACCTGGTCTAGTGGCAGGGGGTTTGGCACTACATGATCTTTTAGGTCCCTTCCAACCCAAAGCATTCTATGATTCTGCAATGCTATAAAAATATGCTTATACACAAATGTAAAGGCTTCTGTTGTGAGCTGCTTTTAAACCATGAACTAGTTTCTGGAGAAAATACATAGAGAAACACTTGGATCAGACATAGCATCTGAATGCTGTAAGCACTGGGCTACAGTCAGAATCTGCCTTTTCTTGTTTTTGTTTGTTTGTTTGTTTTTTGTTCTCTCTGAACAGGAGCCATTTCTGTACTGTGAGTCTGCTTTGGTGCAGAGGCAGAAAGAACTCCCCAAACCCAAAAGAGTCTGCAGTCTCTCTCGTTGAGGAGGAATGGCTTTTAACTCAAACTAGCACGAAAATTGAATCCATCTTTTCCCCATTTAGGGCAACAGCTCCAAATTGCTAAGTACAAACAGGAGGGCAAACAGTCCACTGACAAATTTTAAGCAAGCAGACCCTTCCATGAGCCACTCCTAAGAATAATTTCTTCAGTCTAAAAGATACAGCGCTTGTTTCTAGTTCTGCAAATAGCGTTTTTCCCTCTTTTATTTATTTTTTTTTTAAACTTAGAAATCCCAACAGAAAGCAATGGACTGTGGGTTCCAAATATACACACTACACTGAGCATCTGTAAGTACAATCAAGCGCTACATCATTTTGTGGTTACATTTTCATGTTCCTATAATATAAATCTGGAAGGAGTCAAAATCAACATTAAGACCTGAATATGAAGTCCCAACATTTCAGTCATACATTCTCTTTCATTTCTCTAAACCACCATTTTTAATGACAAAACTTGCGTTTTGTTTATTCCTAAAGCACCTATAATTGGCTCTTTTTAAAATATTGCTTATTTTAGAATCTTGGAAACTCTGACAGCCCTCAGACAAAAGAAATAAATGTATAAATATGCTGTTAAATCACTCATGTCTGTAAAAATTTAATCAAAATATTACCTGGCAAGAAATAGAATAATACTTTAGTGACTAAATCCCTGTGTATAGTCTGTTCCAGTGCTGTAGCTTCAGAAGGTATCAATCCTTAGCAAATGGGAAGTATTTCAGTCTTGCATGAGATTCAGAAGTCTGATGTACTTTAAATATTAAATAGTTGCTACAACACTAGGGGGGAATTTCATCCTGTTGTCTTGGGTGCATCCTACCAGAATGAAACTCCGCTTTGAAAAAACAAAACTCTGACAGGAAACCACTGAGTCTATACTTGGCTCCCAATGATGTCCTAGAACAAAGCATTTTCATAGCAATTTCAAAGGCACACAGTGAAAATTAATGGGCATCAATAAAAGATTTTTTAATTTGGGTATTTGATTCTCCACTGTACGTGCAACAGATCAAAAGCACAAATATATTGCCATCTTGGTGACCTACAGTCCAAGGCAGTGCATGGAGAGGTTCCAGATGATGGCTTTTATTATCCAATATTCTCACGCCACCCAAAGCACATCAGACACTGGGGAAGCAGCAAGTACCATCCTAGCAGAGCTCTGCTGAGGCACTTAGGACTGTTGTTATAGGAATGTGTGAGTGCTCTATAACTGTATTGCGGTTTTTTTCCTATTTCTGCAGCATCTGGAGATAATTTACAGATGGGAGATTGGGAAAGAAGGTAGACTCAGTCATCTGCCTGAGGAATACTGGAATTATGCTTCTGTTCTGGACACAAAACACAGGTTTCCTTCAGTATTAGCACCAACCATACAGATTGTTTGGGACCTTAGAAAACAAGAGCCAAACCTCAGTACAGGTTTGTGCTGCTGTCAGAGTCATTAGAGCAGCTGGTGTGAAACATAGCCATGCTGCATTTAAATGAGGTACCTGTAGGTCTGGCAGCAGCAAGGACTTGGTCTAGATCGAGTGCCTGTGCATTTACCCTAATTTCCAGATAGAAAAAGGGAGTTCCAAATTGTCACTGATAATTAACCTACACAAAGCTAGCAAAAAGAGTGTGCTTCTGACCCACGGTCATGCTTTTGGCTGCCACATACACATAACCCTGTTTAGGTCAATCCAAGTAAGCATCGTGAATCCAAAGATGAGGGATGTCCCACAATTTAATTTCTTGTGTGTTATTTATGTACCAAACAATGCAGCTGTTGATGCTACTGAGTCATTTAATTTGACTCAGAGAAAGCCAGCCACGTGTCTGGTCTCACCAGCTTGGAAACTATCCAGAGGTTTAGAAGACCTTTGGTGGCTAAAGTTTCTGTGTCCAAGAGCAGGCTGCAATACTAAAGAGAGTGAAAATCTGTTCCATGTATTTTAAACATGTGGAAAATCTATGCTTTAAGTATATGGAAAGACAAAAAGGCCAGTCCATTAGAAATGTGAGGTAGAACGATTTTTTAACTTATGCGTATTTTCAACATAATGACCCGAATTTGAAGATGATACTGTGGATACAGGTAGAGTGGTAATCAGGATGATCAGTGTCATTTGATGGATGTCACACTAATTCTGTATATCCAAAAAATAAAAGCCCTAAATAAATTACTAATTTGGAATCTACTTCAAATTTGTTGAAAGCCTTTTGATGAATATCAAGGCTCCTCTATCAGCACCCCAGAAGCATTCACAATCTATTTTCCAGATAAAGTTTTTCAACTTTTAATGTTTATTTATTAACCTGTTAGCATATCAGAAGATATATCAGATTCCTTCTCCATAAAATATTCCATTGCTACAAAAGACTTGGGGTTTCCACATTACTTCATTCCATGAAAAGCATAAAAATTATAATTGCTGGAATTAAGGGCAAAACTAAAGAGCTAACCATAAAACATCATTCATTAGCCGCACAAAGTGATGTTTTACATACCAGAATAACAGGGTCCTCTTGATACCACTGTTATCTCTTTCTGATGCTTGCAAGCAGCTCTCCTGAGGAAGCATTCATTTTGGTAAGTGTCTCCATTTGATCCACAAACTGGAATGTAGTTTGTGTGACACTGAAAAAGAAATTATAAAGTAACCCAGTCACACAAAAATCAGATGATTAGTCTCAACTGCATATTAACATATAGGAAGATAATTTTGTTACTAGCACTAACTTATAACCCTTTTCACAAAAGGAAGATTTGAAATATACTCATTTTTAAGTATCACTGTATGTACTCCTCTTGGGTCACTGAAATAATAGCCCAACTCCATGTGGACTCAACACAGGAATTCAGCAGGAAAGATTAAAAGAGCAAAAAACTATGGTGGGATTTCATAATTGCTAGAGGGAATATGTCAAGCATCTAGAAGTATTTGAAGGATAAACACCGAGGAAGGAGAAAACTTCTTCAAGATAATACAAGAAAGTATGACTAAACACAGGGGGATGAAACTGAGCAAAGGAAAATTTAAGGAGAACAGTGCTTAAAGGCAGATTTGTTGCCCTTTTTGGTCAGAACAGTTTTACAAAGGAGGTGAAAAACAATCTTACAAAGGAGGTGGAAAACAATCACCATTCTCATTAAATTCATGAGCATCATGAGTCTTTTACTTGGTCAGCAACTCTAATAATGCTTTTGTATGACTATACTGAAAAAAATTAAGCTTAGCGTTTGATACGTTTAATAAAAAGAAAGGTAGAAAGGAAAAATTTTCATTCAAAATAGCTTTTGCAGAAGTTGCCTGCATGTTACTATTTTCTTATATTCTATGAAAGACGGATTACAAATCACTTGCACATATAATGTGCATTAAAATGCTGGGACCACCAATGTGCCTAACAGATCTGTGAGTGCTCCACAGCTTCCTGCTGGAGATCCAAACCCTGCTTCACTGTGTGGAAAAGGAGACGTTGCCCTGTAATGTCAGACACCTTTTGCATCTACAAAACCCCAAGGCAAAAAGAACACAACAAAAACCAGAAACAAAAAGCCATGATCAAATACACAGAGTAGCCACCAATACCTTAACCATAAAAAGTTTATGATTAAACTGGCATAGTTCAACCAGTGAGGATGAATGCAGAAATAGTAACATTTGTAAAGCTAAACTGCCCCAAAGGACAAGAGTTTCTCCTCCAAACTCCAAATGAGAGCCTCTCCCAGAACAGATTCTTTGTGCTTTGACATACACAAAGGTCAAAATACTCAGTTTTTAAAACATAATTTTGAAGGGTATTACCCTCCAATCTTTTGCCATGCTGCCGTAGATGACCAACTGAGAAAGGACCAAGCAGGTATGGACAGAAATAAACCATGCTCCCAACTCTGAAAATTATTTCTAACAGTTTTGTAATACTTTTCCATAGTGAGTAGCTCTCAGACATTCAACCACAGCCATCAGTCCTGCCTCATCTCATACTGAACAGTCATTTCTAGGGAATAATTAAGAGGTGACTCCCAAGGGGGACAATACTTTCCAACTGATAATTCTCTGTTCAATCTTAATGTAGCTGTGTGATGCTTTAAAGTTGCAGATTTGTGTCCTGAGGATAGAAAATGAAAGGAAAAGTGATTTCTTTTTTACAGTTTGGTAAGCCTTTAGTGACTTGGTACCGTGCAGCCAAAAGTTCTCATGCAAACATCCTTTAGGAGTAGGGCTGTTTCCTTGTGAGGAAATTCTCTAATACCTCAAATGATGAAAAGGGAGAGTATCTCTTCATGGACAGGATGGGCTCTGGCACAGTGTGCAGTGGGAAAATCCATCCAGGCTCCATCCAGTGTTGTGTGGTTGCTGTGGTTGCTGAGTTCCCAGCATCTGAATGGGTTGTAAGGTTTGCTCACTATCTATATTCATTGTCCTATTCTGTCTTATTAAAGCAGTGATCTTATTAAACTGTTTGTTGTCAAGCCTTTCTTACCGAGATTGAAAAAGAGTCCCATGTTGTTTCCCTCTCTCTCATATCACCCCACCCCACCTATTTCTACCAGTTCATAACACACTCACTAGGCATTGATCAGTTTTTCATTTAGGTTTTGTAAAACTCATCCAAAATACAGCAAAAGACCTTTCCAAAAATTTGGTGAACATGTGATAACTTCCTTTTTATTACAATGTAGGGAGATAACAGTATCTCACTTTATTACTTGGCAAAACAGAGAAAGCCTACAACATTTTCAGAGGGGTTGCAGCCTGCAGAGCTTTTGCTGTCAAGACATTATAGCTGTTTCTATGACAATGCTGAAATTTGTTGGTCAGTAATCACCAAAGGGGTCCTAGGAGGAAAAACTATGACTCCTGGAAGTTTTAGAAGACCGAACAGTTCGGAAATTCTGCAAGGCCAGGAGGGGTGGCAGATAAAGAGGAAGAGGAAAGAGTGGTGATGCCTGGAAAGCAATCAAAATCTCTATGCATTTTTCTCAGTCTGAGGGAAGTTTGTGCCAGCCTTGGTCCTAGTTCAAGGATGGCTGTGAATAGCTGTGTCTCTCTGCTCCCCAAATGCCCTTCTGTTGGGCAGTCAGGGCTGTGGCCTCACACCCGGTGGCATTTCCCCTCTTGCAGGAACATCTTCATCTGACCAGAACCTAGATCCCATACCAACTTAATTATGCAACTGCATTTTTTGGTGCTGCTAGTTGCAGATAAATAATTAAGGTTGGGAGTTATAGGAAGAATTCAACTTGCTATGTCTGAAGGACAGAATACCTTCTCCCCATCCTCAGACTTCTTTCGTTAAAGTATAGGATAAATTTTTCAAGGAGTACAAATAAACCTGCAAGTAGCTTAAAAAGAATACTGGTTTTTAAAATGGGCTTTTGAAGACAAAGTATCAGCTTATCACCTGGACTAGTTATTTTTTAGTCTTCGTGACCTGGATATTAGGAAGTCACAATATTTACCACCTACACAAAACAAATGAAACCTCTACTTAGCCTAGGGTTGCATTTCTTTTCCTTTTTTATTTTTTCCTTAATTGCTACTGAGCTTTGATTTTACTATTTTTCATAAATAAAAGTTACAGAGTGAGGGTTGATGAAAAAACCTATTCTTCTAAGAATTTTTTCTCCCTTTAAAAGACATTGTTCTTACGGCACAATGCCCCCAGCACAGGTGAACAGCACCACATCAAAAGCCAGCTCTGAAACACTGGAATCCAAAAACAGTGTAAGATCATACACACATTGTTGCTATTCTGGTTCCCCTTGATTTATTATTTATTGGAAACAGAACACACAATTATTTTTAAAACACTGAAAGAGAGTCCACTTCAGGGTTGGCTGATAACACTGCCGGGTCTTCCAGTTTTATTGTGAGTCTCATGTATCATATTTGGTATGTTTCTCCTGGCTATAAACTGTAAAAAGACAGAACTGCTGTGTTGTTTTATCCATAAAAAAATGTTGGGGGCTGGAAGAAAGGATTAGCAAGGCAGTTATAAAAACTGTAAACTAAAGTTTCAAAAACTGACAAAACAAACTGAACTTGCTATTTACTACTTTTCAAAGGTTTGGAAGATATTTTTATCTAATTTCCATACTATTTTTTCCCCTGAGTGGGACTAATTCACTACTTTAATTCATAAAATGAATTAAATGGTCGTGTTATTTTCTTATTTTCTAAATACCTCAAGATCTTTCAGGGTCTAGCCACCCCTAGAACATGGAAGAATCCTTCAAATACTGGGTATTAGAGAAAGCAACTCATAATAAGTATGGCATTTAACTTATAAAGCTTCATCTGATGCGTGTGAAAATGCTTGGCTGCCCTACTCTGAGCCACCTCCTCTATCACCTCAGGTCTTGGGGCAGCATGAGTCAAGGTGGGGAGGCAGAGAGCGGGGGTCACCTCATGCTGGTCTGGGGGCCATGGGTGCCTGGCAGGTGACAGCCCTCCCTTCCTCCCCACATCGCTTACTGCTGTTGGCTGACTTACCAAAGCTGTGCAGGGAGCTAACATGAAGGAAGCTACACTCTCCCTTGCTCCCCGAACATACCCCGCTGAAATTCAGTCACATGCCATCCCAATCGGCGCCACCGAAAAAGGAGCTTATGGTTAGACTCCATAAGCCTGTTGCTGAGTGAAATTTTTGAAGTGGTGATTCTACAAGTACTCCAATACACCTGAACGGTTTGTCAGAAACAACAGAAATAAAAAAAAGAGGTGAGCGGCCCTTACCTGGAACTGACACGCACATTTCAAGCCATCACCCTCTTCCTTGCACACTCCTCCGTATTTACACGATGATTCATCACACACTCTTACGTCGGACTCCCTTACATTTAACTCTGGAAAAAAAAAAAAAAAGAAAGAAAAAGGAGACAGAAAAGAAATTGTAAGATGAGTGATTTTGAGGACTACCTTCTTCTTAAATCCTCTGAGTCCCCTGCTGCCTTACTCCCCAGTACAGAAATTAAAGGAAAAAAGCCAGAGTTGTTCCCTGAGCTGCTCTGCACTGGCTCCATCCTGCCCCTGGGATTCTTCCCCAGGGGCAGGTCCTGCTCCCTGGAGGCAGCTTTGCACAGTGGCTATGGCTAAATGCTGTTCACCAAACAAACAGATACAGAGCAAGCATGTGCTTATACTGCGCAAATTCCCTTCCATGTCTCCCCTGACGGAGATGCTCCAGCACAAAACTACACAAAAGCTGAGTCCAGCAGAAGTCAGGACCCTTACACAAGTTATAGACCATGTTCCTCACCCACTACCTCTTTTTGTTTTACTCTCTACAAAGGTCCTGAGGAAGAAACGCTAAACCATCACAATCTCTCTGCCTGGTTTTCCAGTCTCTGCCACAGCCACATTGTTATCCTTCAGACTAAAAATAAACCCAAGTGTGTTTAAACTATTATAATTTGCTTGCACTGTAGGAGCCAGAGTAATGAACCAGAGATGTGTTTCTTAGCTGCTCCTGTCTCCATAAGCTTGCAGTAGAGGTACAGCTAGCAAGAGGGAAACCAAGGGGCTATATACACCAACTGCGTAGGCTCTAGCTCCAGCATAAAGGTCATCTCAATGGCTTCAAGCTTTTCTGGGCACCACAGTCCAAGGCTAGATTTAAAGGAGAATAAATATATTCTTTTGAAATAGGTGTTTTATTTGAACTATATATAGGAGAGAGAGTAAAAGAAGGCACCAGTAGGAGGATAATGAAGTGGTTGGTCAGTGCTAGCCTAAATGACCTCATCAGGCTGTGTGGGAACAGTGCTGGTACTATCAATTCCAATGAAAAGGTGAAAATGACACCAAGGTCTCTGCAAAAATCCCCTGCCACTGTTAAGTGTGCAGTGATATCAGTGGATATCATTAAAAGATGTCTGTGCTATGGCTCAAGCCAGAAACCTTCAGGACTCTATAGCAAGTATGATCCACTAAAGAGATTCATTCAATGTGATTTTAAAATAATGCCTGTGACTATTAATAAGCAAGTCCTATGCAGAAAACTGGCTTAAAGAGAGAACGGAACACCAGCCATTCAGAAATGGGGAAAGGTAGGTCAAAAGCAGAAGAAAATAATCCTCAGTGCCACTTAGAGTCTTAAACAGGCAATCACCCTCCTCCTCACAGCAGTGTCAGCACTTTGGTATGACAGTGACAGACATCCTGGAAAACTGCTTCTATGTGTTTATGTAACATTATACACCCACACCTAAACTTTATATAAACATATAAACAAACAATAATTACTGTAATAAATTGCACCATATGGCATATTCTTTTATTTTTAATATAGCATTATTATGTAATGTTTCATAGCACTGAAGTTATAGCATTACAGCTCAATTCGAAGTCCAGTTATAATCCACATATTTTTCATCAACAGTGAGAAAAAATTGTAAAACATATCGATTGTTTTTCCCCTATAGGCCCATCATTCCTAAAGACATAAATGAGGAGGGCAATGTGTGTAACATTGGGCAGATAGGGTAACCTGGTTGCCATCACAACCCTGTGTGTGCTCTCATGTTATTCTTAATGTTGCTGTTTATCAAGTGTGACTGCTCCGTTGCTGGCACCAAGTTAATGTGACAGAACATTGCAGCTTTTCAATTTAATGTGTTCATAACTTGCTCCTAAAGGAAATGTGTCTTTTTTCTCCTCATAAGGATCTGCTCCATGAACAAACTAGAAAAATTAATTAAGGGGAAACGATTGTCATATCTGAAAGAAGAGTCCACCTTTAGGTGATAGCACATTTGAGAAAATGCAATTATAAAAAGGAGTAACCATACAGACAAATTAGAGCATGAACAGCTTTCACAATCCTGTTTTCATAAGGTCAGGAAAATAATGAGATGTTGATCCCTCCTTCTCAACTCTCAATGGAGCTTGCTGGACTCAGTGCTTTGCAACATCCTACACAGTACAACCATCAGCAGAAGAAACCCCACAGCAGCTCAACTCCTGCTTGAATTCCTGAGGGTCTGCACAATGTTTGACTGTCTAAGCAATGCAGTGCAGACTCTTCCTCAATATCAGTGTCCCCTGGTGTGGAGAAGGGGCACACGAACACCCAGGAAGGACCCTCTTCTTCACTACAGTGGTGGGCAAGGGACCTCACTTTTGTGCAAAGGAGGGGAAGGACGCAGTGAGGTCAGAAAGAGCCCAGTTAGCAGTTCAGAACCAAGGCTGAAGCAGAGCTGTACATGTTCCTAACTTAGCTATTGCTATGACTGCAAAAGCCAATGAGAAAGGGAAAGACTTCAGAGAAAAACTGTAAGAGAGGATGTGACGATGGGGGTGGAGAAAAAGCTTTTGTGAAACTTTCCTCATCCCAAGAAACCCAGGATTTGGTTTGTTGGGATTTTTAATTCCACAGGAGGAATTAAGATGACAGAAAGAACACTGTTTTAATGGTTACTTCGTTTTAGGAGTGGACTGTTTATCTTTCCAGATAAATGACAAAATACTGATTAAAAGCTTTATGGCATGAAAAAAATGCTGAGCGGGAAAGGTCATGCAGAGACCAGGAGCCAGCATGATTTTCCAAAGTCGTAAAAAAGACAAGATAACCCTGGTGACTGGCACTTGAACATGACAGATGAACTTTATTATAAGGCAGGATGTCACTTAATCCCTTATTTAATTCAACAGCAAATTCCAGCAGCAGTGAAATCATGCCTCCAACATGTGCACAATTACATCTGATGGAGTCACAAGTACTGTGGAAGTGTGGTGGCCATAATGACTTCCATTGAGCATTCAGCTCACAATTGAATAGATGTGGATGGATGTTAAGAGAGTGAAGAGAAGCTGCAGGCGTCTTGCATGTCTGAGTGGATTCCCCACAGACAGAGAATTAAAGCAGAGTCTCTGCAACTATTTTCAGAAGAATGGAATCTTTATCATCATATGTGAGAACAGACCTATGAGAGGAGCAAGAACATGCAGCAAATGGTTTAGGGTAATTTCTTACATGTTTCTTTAATGCCTACCACAACTCATTTCCTAGACTTTAAGCAGGTATAAATAAGAGAAAGTCTCAGTGTGATTCATTATGCACAGTGAGAATATGGTAGGATGGTAGGTAGTAATACATCAATTCCCAAGAGAAAATATAATTAGCGCAATTAAATCAGGCTTCCAAATTTATGAGAAAATTAATCTCCAAGGACCTGAAATAAGGTATTAGAAATGATTTACTAGTATCTCTTCAGTCAACATGCTTGCTGGTCATGCAAGGACTGAATGGCACAGAGCAGCTTGAAAAGATCCACAGTAAGGTATTTTAGGTTCGGATTTTTTTCTCTTTTGAATAGAATATACCTTGTAATAATTTGATACATTACTGAAAACGAGGAAAGGCATCTCTATTTTGACTCCTTTCAGAGAATTTGAAGTACAGCTCGATACAAGTAGCTGGAAGTTGGCTTTTTGCCTGTGACCTCAAAGCGCATTGCTCTGAGGTTCTTGTTATAAACTAAACTACATGTGTCAAAATGCTAAACCTGAAGATAAAATCAAATTTATAGCTTAAAGTACATCAACATGTTGCTTCCATCTGGGTACCTCAAGAATAAAGTGAAATCTAAGATGGGCAGATCTGTTACCTTTGCTTTTTCAAAACCTGTGTTTCTCCTGAGGTTGGCAATAGTAAAGAGTAATGATGGATGGATATAAGAAACCAAAAAATATCTTTCCTGTGTGAAAGTGAGCATGTGGGTTTAGTAGCAGTGTTCTCAGCTTTGTCCCTCTTGAATATTGCAGCTGTGCCTGAGGAAAAAAACTTTCTCTGCCTGCCTGTCTGTTCTCTCTTTCTGTGGGTAAGACTCCAACCAGGAGAGGTGCCGGGACCCCTTATGCCTTTTGGTCTTGAGCCAAGGGTTTGGTAAAAGAGGGGGAGCAACTTCCACTATTTGCATTAGAGGGAAAAGGCAAGGCATCTCACTGCTGTACTGTACACGCACAGAGACCTGGGCAAGTTCATGCAGGGTCTGTAACTCTACAGGTTAAAAGAACCCCCAAAACTGTAAGAACGGTTGATTTGAATCAACAGTGGCTTGGGAAAGGGCTCAGGAAATATTATGTTGCAAAGGATATGTTAAAGCCCACAAAGTCTACTGGAGATAGTGGTGTTATGTCTGGATGAGCTCTCAGGACCACGGAAGAGAGTCAAAGGGAGTCAAAATCTGATGAGCAGAAAACCTATAATCTACTTAGTTTTGGAAGTCAACCTTATGACTCTGGATTAATTTTGGTGAATAATTGGCTTTTTTTTTGATTTTGGCAAATCGTTCTGGTTTTGACAAATTATATATAAATGGATGAAGAACCAAATGGGTGGGGGGAAAACCCCGACAAAATCTGTTCCTTAAGGATTATAAAGCTGAGGTGCTCACAAGTGCAGCAATAACATGAATCTTGAATCTAACTCTTAAATAAAGCTTCACCTGACAGCCACACCCTTTGCCCCACAACAAAGATGATGATAGTTAGGGCCAGGCCTCTGCCCCCATAGCTCTCAAGCCCACCTTGCCCGCTTCAGTCACGAAGATCAGTTCAAGTGGCATCACAGGTAAAGAAAACCACTGCAAAAGTGGTTCTCCAAGGGAGTATTCTGGATGTCCCTGGGACACCTCTGCTCAGCTCCAGCTGCCGGCCCAGAATGAAACAGTACAATTCTAATGTAGATCCTACCAGTCCTATGTAGACATACGAGCACCCCAGCTGGTAGTGGCCTCAGTCACTTCAGATTTCCATCACCTGCAGTGACTTTGACATTGGTTCAGACACATGCACACATCTATACATAAACATTTACATTTAGATGTCTTAATCTGCAAGCTCAGCCCCATCCCACTGCTTTTCAAGGTGCATCCAGAACAGTCATTCCTGCAGTAAGTCATGTAATGGCTTACAGAGCTGTTTCACCAAGGCTGTGGACAGGAGGCACAATTTTGGGAGTACCCATGAGGGATTCCGTTGTTCTGACACTGGATGTGTTTGAAGTGAGGCAGTGTAAGTTATTCCCTATTTCAGCAACCGGGTACAGATCTCACAGAAAAATGAAAGTTACAGCTGTGTGCAACAGAACTTGTTTTTATTTATTTAATTGCGGACCTTCAACTCCCCACTGTCTCCTTTGACACCAATTTCCTTCCTTACCCAATATTTCTCTGCAGCTCCTCCACTACCCTTTCGCTGCTCCCTTCAAAACATTGGACCACATTCACGGAACGCGCTTCTGCTTTGAAAATGGAATTAAGGACTATAAGGAAAAAAATCTTTGAAAAAGTTGGGTCCTTTTGCGGAGCCCGTTGAAGGACAGACCAAGCCCAGACCCTGAAAAGCAGTGCTTCCCTTACTGGCATTATGCTATCCTAAGAGTGAGATTAGCTAAGAATTTTTTTTTCTAGAGACTTTGTGGCTTTGTTTAAGGTAGTGAAGTTACATGTTGGCCTGCTAGTTTGCACAATAGAAATGTGGACAGGGACTCAGATTCGGGGACACACAAACACACACGTCTCAGTTCTTTGCAAAAGATGGGATGCAAAGTTTGTTTCCATGCTGGACACAGAAGGGTACTTTTATCTTCTACCAGCTTCAGACTGGCATATCCACCAGCATCAACCTGACATCTCTTACCACAACTTCTCTGCTCTGTTTCTGAAGCAAAAAGCAAAACTAGGAGCCAAACTTACCTAATGTACACCCAATAGTGAAGATGAAGCATTCTCCCACCTGCTTTGTGCCTGTGTGGTATAGATTTGTTTATTTTAGAAAAGGCCAGCATGAACAGCTCAAATGTGCACATGTACACAAACTGTTCTGGAGGAAAGGGCGCCCCCAGGCTTTGCAGCATTTTCTTTGACATCTGCCACTGATGCCGTTGGAAGAAAGCACTGAGTATTCACTCCTGCTTTTTTCTCACTCTCATGGTCATAAAGTGTTCCTCTGAAATAAAACTCATCTTAGTAGAAAGTGCATGAGCAGCCACTGCTACTTGTCCCTTGGTCAAGGAGGACAGAATCATCAAATCATAGTATCATAGAATACATGAATTTGGAAGGGACCCACAAGGATCACAGAAGTCCAACTTCTGGCCCTGCACAGGACAGCCCCAAGAATCACAGCTTGTGCTTCAGAGCATTGTCCAAATGCTTCTTTAACTCAAGACAGGCTTGGTGCTGTGATCACTTCCCAAGGAGACTGTTCCAGTGCCCAACCACCTTCTGAGTGAAGAACCTTTTCCTAACATCTAGGAAAAGTAGATATTAGGAAAAATACCATAGAAATACCTATGCCTCCCCCGACACAACTTCAGGCTATTCCATCGGGGCCTCTCACTGGTCACCCCAGAGAAGAGATCAGTGCCTGCCTCTCCACTTCCCCTCATGAGGAAGCTGTAGATCACAACGAGGTCTCCCCTCAGTTTCCTCTTCTCCAGGCTGAACAAGTCAAGTGACCTCAGCCACTTCTTGTATGGCTTCCCCTCTAGACCCTTCATCATCTTCACTGCCATCCTCTGGACAGATGCCTAGCTTTAGCACTGCAACCAAAGGAGCAAGTGCTGTTTCTTGCTTCACAGGTTAGAGAACAAGGTATTACTAAAATACAGCGCATTCAGAAACCTGATCTTCCCAAACAAGTATGTACCATTGACAAAACCTGAGACTACTATTTATTTGGTAACTAATAGACAGTCTCTACATTAGGGTTTCCAGAGCATTTTACTATCCCCATGTTTCAGCAGTTGTGGATTATGTAAATCACAATAATTTGCATTGTAGATATTATGTCTGCTGAATTTCTTCTCAGAAACTGTCAGAGGTTATGGGTGAAGAAAAAGAGAGCAGACAAGCCCCTCAGACAAAATTAGCAATTACTAGTCCAAAAAAATAATACTTGCTTCTGTAGACAAGGCAAAGTAAGACAGAATGTTCACATGAAAAATTATGTTTTTCAGAAAAGAAAGCATACAACAAGACAAACTACTGGAAAATAACTCAGGGAGAAGGAGGATGCCATTCAGACACTGCATATCCCCTTTGGAGGTAGCTGTTGTCACTGATTTGAGGTGGCATTTTAGCAAAAAAATGTATAAGAAATTAAGAATGTGGGAAGTGGAAAGAGAATAACAAGGAAAAGAGCTTCTAAAAAAAAATGCAAACAGAGAAGAAAAGGAGGAAAAAGGAAAATGAAAATATGTAACACAGGAAAATCTAAAACAAATGTGAATAATTATTTAAATAATCAAAACAGTTAAAAGTCATTTAAATGTCCTTTCTGTGATATGGTATAATTTTCTTTCACACCTTCATTAAAAGAATGGAATAACGAAGAGGTTGTATGGGGAAAAAATAAAATTAATTTACCCTAAAAAAATACAGATAACTGTAATCTAATGGAATTAAGATACTCCGAGGTGTTTTTTAAACCGGTCAGTTATTGGTTGTCTTGGGTGTTGATGGCAAATCCGCTGTTTTCAAAAAAGTCTTAATCAGTATTACAGGACTAGCACAACCTGTTTTGCTGTGTCTCAATGCAATAGTTAATGCTCAGCTGTGCAGAAAGAACAAAAAGGCTGTGCTTTGGCACTTGAGAATGCTATCTGAGTGAATAAAGCTTGAAATATTTCCCTAAAACTACTTTTGTAAGACTGCATTAGCTTTTGATTGCTTAAGTGCTGTCCAATATATCTAGGATGATTATACTCCTACAGCTCTGATCACTCTGGTCTCCTTTTAGAACAGAAGAGAATTGAACACATACATGCTGCTAAAGGAATTAGTGCTCTTGCACACAACAGGAAACCACAGCAAATTTTAACTAGCATTCACACAGCAAGGTAGGAAGACTGGTTTTGAACGTGAGAGTTTCCTGCACTGCAATATTTACATTACTAGTGTGCCTCAGACTAACTCTATTCAGTGTGAAAAAAGCAAGGGAAGTGTCACAGTGACGAATGTTTGTATGACAGTTCCGTCAAAATATTGGAAGCAGCTGATAGAGCATTTCTGTTTCTATCAAGGAAAAGAGAAGTATTTGCAGAGAAAGTTAAGGCACTCTTTTTTCTTATATTAAAAGCTTTGACAATATTTCAGAAATTCTGTATAATCTGTAGGTGAATATTTCATCAAATGGTACAAATCGACAAGCTGTGCAGTTGGTTGGAGACAGGGAAACATGCAGTGGGAACCTCAAATGATTTTCTCTCTCATAAACACTTCTGTATCAAGGTCAGGCAGTACAGCAATCTGGCCTACAGGACATGGGTCTGGTGTGCTTCTCCTGCTATCTCGGATACTGACTTCAAAACTTGTTTACAAAGCAGAATATGTCTTACTACAAAAAAATTAGTGAATGTGATTATGCAAGACCATTATCAAAACGTTGGCAAATCATGGCATAATTTTACATAAAATTAAAATAAAATATTATAAAAGAAACATATAGCTCATATAGCATATTTACAGCAAGATTGATTACAACATATATTACCGATCTTTCATTTCTAAGGAAACCAAGGCTGTGCAGGAGCAGAAACACTCCAGACATGTTTCCGTTAGTTTGTTCCAGTAACTTTTGCACTCCTTGGGCAATTCCAGCCAAATCTGACCATGATAGAGGCCTGGGACAATGAACTTCCTGCAAGTTCATGAAAAATCAGTGGTTGCTTAGAGAAAGGGGATCCAACTTCATTGCCAATTGGAGGAATTGAGGGCACATACATCGGGAAAGGCTCATTGTGACAAGATCACAAAGTGCGTGACAAGATCACAAACACATGCAATGTGTTTCTTTTCCCAAACACACATAAATAAGTGATATTGACTGTTTTCCACTCATGGCACTGTTATGGTCTGTGCATATTGAGAGTTGGAAATTCAGACTTGGATCATGTAAACGCATGGACTTTTAGGACACTGAATAACCTGTGCTACTGAATGCTAATGCCTATTCTGGTAGGTTAACTTAAAAACTAGTGTTCTTACTCTTTGCCAGCCTTTTTCAAGCAGTGGGACTCCTAGGAAATTTTTCATTTGCATAAATTAAACTGTTAATTCCTGACAGTTGTACACCATGTGCAATTACAGCCAGTGAGAAAACATTATTTGTCCTTGTTCCCTTAATCTTGCTCTGTCTCTCAGTCTGCAGAGTGGATGGTCAAATACCCCAAACATTTCCAACATTTTCTAAGAGTCTCATATCCTCTCCCCTGTCCTCAAAGCTGGGGAGTTTCACTTGCTGTCGAGCATCATTGCGTACGTAAGAACACAGCAGGCAAGCATAGTGTTCCCGTGGAAGCTATAGCTCTGGCTAATGAATACTTGTCCTGAAGAAATCTTTCTCTGCCAGTCACAAAACAATGTGAAGTCTTCAGTCCTGGTCACAAAGTACATCTGTTACTTCCCTAAGCCTGTAGAGGAATGGCAAGCTGATCAAGCACTGAAACAACAGAGCTCTCACTTATACTCCTGAAGAACCTGAAGATTGAAGCAAAGTAAAATGACAATAAAAATGTAAACTAAAGCAACTTCTATAAACATGGCAGGAAAGTTCTTCTTTGATCTGTATGTGACATACGTAACAAGTTGATTCTGAATTGCAAAATAATATTGGACAAATTCTGATCCCATTCCTGGAACAAAACTTGAAGGCATGTAGTCTAGGGACCAGCTTGCCAGCTTAAGAGCTGGAAGAGAGGTGTCATGCTCTATCAAGTCTCCAGAAATACAGTACTTGCTTGCAGGAGGGGGATGGATGGCTAATGGATCTACCTCACTATGCTGCTAAAACCTGATCTCCTCCTGTTGCCTGTTCCTCACTTTCATTTCCTCTACAGCAGAAGAGAAAGCAAACCCTGGTGTGAACAGAGCTATGATGCAAAGAAGACATCGTCTTTCCATAACCACATCAGTCCTCTCCCCTCTCTGATCACTGCCTGCAGAGCTCTGGACTGCAGTCAGAAAACGGAGCCTTCGGCCCTGTGAGCAAGAGTAAGGGAAGTGGTAAGAGGGCTTGAAAATGAGGTTTTTGTCATTGTTGAAACAAGAGCTGAAGTCAGCAGAAGCCTGAGCACATCGAAGTGTGTCCATTTAGCTCAAAGTCCATCTATTTTCTTCATTCTGACATTGCGGGGAGGGGACTGGGAAGTCGAAGACAACTATAATTACTCATTAACCTCACCACTTTCTCTTATTCTTCTTGTGAATTCAGTGTCAGAGAGACCTTTAAAGAGCTGCTGAGTCTTGATCCTTGAAAGCTCCACAGACAAGTGTGTTCACAGCTGTGAAACAGCATCCCAGGTTGTCAACCAATACATGCAGGGATGACTTGACCTTCTGGGGGCCTTTCTCGGGTGACTTATTTGAAAAAACTAAATTCAATAATGATTTTTTAAAAATAAAAGATCTCCCAAGGAGAATGGAAAACACTTAAGAGGAAACTGCTAGGTTTTCATGGAAAAGCCAACACAGCACTTACATAGATTACACAGCACAACTCAGGTTATTACACACTCTCTGCTTATTACACAGATTTAAATGATTGCCAGAAATGGTGTGTTTCATGGGAAAAAACGAGCAATATTTTAAAAATGCAAAAGAAATATATATAGACAGATACATTCCAAAGGCTGTATTTCCAGTAAAAATACCTTCAATGTTCAGTATTGGCTCCTATGCTACTGTCCTTCCCTTCCATTTTTCCATTTATCACAACATTTTTTCTTCAGAGTTAAAAAGACAGCTAAAAAAAAGCCAAAACACTATCTGGAATGCAAAGTCCTTGCATTTCTCAGTTATGAACCCAAGAAAAATAGGTGTCTTTTGGTGATTTTTGTAGAAAAATACTCTTTTCTACAAAATGGTTTTCAAAGAGGAACAACTCTATTTGAAATGATGTTTTGCCATTTGGTATATATAATTTGAGGCGTCAATTCTCCAAATGCCTAGGCAGTGACTTAACCTTGAGCATCTGTGATATCTAAACAAGCTAAATGGAACAGATCATGTGCAAGACAAAGAAAGCCTTTAAGTGCTTTAGGACCAAGGACACACGCAATTTTTGAGGACCCAATTTTTATGCAAATAATAATTAACTTGACTAGGGCTTCCGTCTATTGATTACAAAATGTGTAGAATTACAGAGTGGAGAAATATTTTAAAGCACAGTTTATTCCTCAGATTTTAAATTTTCCCTTAAAAGCAGCAGAAAATATCTGACAAAAAGTTGTCAGATAGTGCATTAATCCACTCTTAATGATTCACTCTCTACAGGGAAAATGCTGTGGTCTGCTAGATGACTTGATAGCAGAAATCTAAAATGTGGCTTCAAAGAGCTTAAATTTTAAACATTATTCATTGCTCTCAGTCACTATTATTAACTATGTGAAATATCGTAACACCTACAGGCTTCAGTGAAGATCAGATCTCCCTTCTGAAAGAGGGGTGAGAACCAGCCCATTACTTACAGCATAAGAATAGAAGTCATACAAACTCTGCTAAAACTTAGATAGTATCATGTCCATTTCAGTGGACGTGGAGAGAAAGAAGAGTACATATAGAGAAAATTATTTGTCCAAGGTGTGGAAGTTTGCCCCTGGGCAAAACCAAAACAAGGCAACACCGCGCAGAGCTTCCCAGGACCAGCACACGTTTCCCCCCCAAGCTCCCCCAAAGGGGAGAAAAACTGCGGAAAAAAAAAACCCTGAGGGAAAGGAGAGAAAACTTAAAAGCTTCAGACCATAAGGGGAACAGATATATTTTTTTTTTTTATTTGCAGAGGAGGAAAAGGGAACTTAGCACTATATGCACACAACACAAATACCAGGCAAATACAGGGAAAGAAAATAACTCAAACAGTACTATATAGGTACTATATATACACCCAAGGAAGGCAGATAAGGCACTGTATTACCAAAATACAGAAGCCTTCAGCCCTGAGCTGCGATCTTTCTCCCATAGCACCAGAACCAAGCCCGACAAGAGACTGTCCTGGCCGGAGGAGAGACTGCACCGAAGAGACTGACCGAAAAGAGTGACCGAAGACAGTGTGTCCCACAACTTCCTCTCTCACTCATATCCCACGTGATGTGAGATAGTAGGGAATACCTCTGATTTGTCAATGTATGTCACCTGATTGGTTTTCCAGGAAGGCCTAAAAAACAACAAACCTAGCCAAAGCCTAAAATTTAAACTACCACACCAAGGCTACAACACCAGGCCAAGGCAGGGTACCACAACAGAACTTGTCCCTCTCCAATTGTTTTACTACCAAGCTGTTTTTTCTCATTCTCATCACCTTCCCTTTAAGAGAAGTATCTTCAATACCACAGCTAGAAAATTATTATGATCACCAAAAACCAGGCAGACACAAAAAGATTCAGGGAGTACACGCTGGTCATTTTAAAAAGTGAGAGAAAAAATGAATATTAACTTGCCAAGGCTACTAATGCTAATTAACGAGCTATGTTGATGTATTAATGCAGCTTGCAGGGCTCATTTGCTGTATTTAAATAGCTGATAATTGCTGCTCAGAATTGAAACTGTGCCACTGTGATAGAGCCTAATGCAGACAGTGCCATGCAAACCCAGAAACGTGTCTCAAAGCCCCACTGGGAAAAAGTCCTGTTTGTTCAGGAATACAACCATGTAGGGGGGCAGCTCTTGAGAGCAACACATGAAAAAATGGAGGAGCCTGGACACGCTTTTGGGATGTGCTTTACCCTAGGGGGATAGGACAGAGGGGCAACGACAAATAGGAGGATAAGATGGGCTTGAATCAAATATAGATAATATTTTTCAGAAAGGACACTGTCTTTGGGAGAGTGTGAGGAAAAGCCTCTCTGCTTGCAGCTCGCATCTGCGTGGTGTCCTCTCACAGAGCAGCTGGTGTCTGTGTGCACCCAAGACCAGTTTTCTAATGAAGGCACCTCATCTCACCCCCTCTTGCTTTCCAGTCACCTAAGATTTTCAGGAGCTGATCCCTTCCTCAGACAAACTCTAAGAGAAACCACTCCTGCAAGTCTCAACTCTGAGTGTAGTTCAAGGCTGACTGAACGTCAGGAGAAACCTCCTACATCCAGAGTACCCAACTGACATTTTCCCAAAATGCCAGCAAGTCACCTGTCATCTGAGGATGACTGGGGTAACAAAGATCCAGAACTCCTCACAAGGTATGGAAACTGTAAATTTGTCGTATATCTTATTTCTAACTTTGCAAACATGCAAGAGCCGACCAAACTTGCACACAAATTTCTGGGAAAAAAGTAGACTTCATGTCTGGATAACCTCCACACTACAGAGACTACAGATCAGACTTGATGGATTGTGGTCACGGGATAGGAAGATCTTCCTCCCAGAACCAAATTTCAAATCTGATTGAAGTTAGAAGCGCCTGATGCTCATTTTCTATCTGGAAGTCTGACTTGCCTTCACCAGAGACAACCAATAAAGCACTTCCCATACCACAAGTACCCATTCAGAGCAACTTGTGAAAACTGTTCTGGCAGCTCTGCAGAAGTGGGCCATCATCTTCATCTGAATAACTAAGCGGATAGATGCGTTGAACACTTGGTGAGGGATTCAGCATTGCAACTGCCCATCTGCACTAGCATTTTCAATGTTAATAAAGACTGACAAAGCTGAGGAAAAGAAAAAGCTTGCACAAAACAGTCTTCTTGCAATGATAATGATTATGAATGTTTTCCATAATCTCCGTCAAGCTCTTTGGGCAATATCTCCACTGACACTGCGGATCGATTCTTTGTACACAGGATTACTGAAGGGCTTGTGAAAACAAATAAATGGAAACATCTTCCCTCCAATTCCCTAATGCTGTTCACAACAGTTTCATATAAACACAACCTAACTTGTAACCAGGTGAGGGAAATCAGCAGGGCCTCATGGCCATCTCTTACATATTATATTCTGCTCCCAGCAGCTGTAAATTCAACACTTCACTAGGCATTAAATTTACTTTCAAGAAACATTTTCTAAGAGAGGTGACAGAGTTATTGCACTGTTGCAGCTGTGGAGACAGATGGCAGTATGCCAAAACTCCAACAAAATTTTAAATTAGAAATTTGACCATCTGCTATAGGTGGGAAAAAAAGGTTTTTATGCCCAGGCTCCTCCCTTAGTCTTGTAATTTCCCTGGTACTCAAACGCATGATCTGGTGTGCAACAGATGCCATATGCTTTCCAACAATTTCTCATTTGCAGCTGATAAGCACTGGAATGTCTTAAATATTGAAGAGAATTGGGAATTACTTCTTGAATTGCATTATGCTCTGCTATTGCTCAGCCTATGACAAAGCAGGGTAGTACTTTGCAAAAACTTCCAGTTATTTTGGGATACCCACAATAATAAAATCTGCTTAGATTTACTTACTCGTTACTAGAAAGAGGATCAAAAAGCACACAGCATATTTTGCCCCCTACATCCAAACTAGCTCCTCAACCAGTCATAGCTGGTGTATGTTGAAAAATTAAGGTAAACTGTTAATCAGCTTCTTTGAGATGTACAAAAAAAGGAAGGAGCAGACTCTTCAGAGAGGAAACCATATTTTTGGTATCTGACCTTCATGTAAGAATATTACGAAATTCTCAATATACAGAACTGGAAACTTTTTTTTAATGCTTGGCATGAACATTGACTATATTGCTTTTATATAATTCCAAATAACAGCCTACAAGAATGGTAAAAAAGTATAAAAATGGACCTGAGGCATCATATTATTTCCATTCACAGATGGAAAAACACGCAATACATTTGAATAGAGAGTAATATGGCAGGTCCTGACACTAAAATCTGTACTCCAGCAGCCCATTTAATTATTAGTGAAGATGAACACTTAAAGAAGGATTCTGTTTAAGTGTACATTCTAACACTGAATTTTAATTGTATACATTATTATAATCCCCCATGTGTTATTCAAATGATCACTCTTGTTTCTATTTTTGCTATATGAAGTCAGGGGAAGACTAAAGGTCCCTGAATACATCTAGAGCTATTTACTGACTCAGTAGCTACTTCAAAGTCCAGTTCCACTTGTCATTATCAAATTTAAAAAAAAAATAAAAGCATTTTCACGGATTCTCACAGCAGATAAAACACTCGGACTTCTAGAGGATACCTGCACAGCCCACGGGCTACCTCCTGCACAATGCTCTGTGAAATACGTTTGGGGCCTCTGGGTGCATAAACTGCACATCTTTAAAGCAGTGTGGCTCGAAGGGCTCCATGAACAGGCAGAAAGAGCTTCCTTCTACAATCCAAAATGGCACCAGAGACACTCTAATAGCATTTAAACCCCAAATACCATGACTGCACCCTACCTCGACCCTTTGTGCACAGAATGAAGACATTTGCAATATTCACTGCATGAAACAGTGTTTTTTCAGAATGCTCTTTGAAATCTGAAGACATGGATGGCATACCTTCAGAATACTAAAAAGTCACAAAAACTATTATAAACAGGCCAGATTGTTTAGGGACAAAGAAGTCACATTTCCATAGCAGTGACCTTTCAGGTTTACTACAGAGAAATGCCAAAGAAACTTAGCCAAGTCTTATTTTTAATGCTCTTTTAGTACATTTCAGTAGCTTTTGTAAAGAAATCATGCCTGATACTGAAGGGAAATTATGCAGTCACTTTATCAGCTTTCTACTCCTGTTAAGTTTCTGTCACCAAGTACAGGTTTCCCACAAAAACTGATTTGGGGCTAATATCTGAGTGATCTGATGACTGTGGAAAAACATTCTCTCTACATGAGGCCGTCCAATATCATGCCACTGCATGACTTCAAAAATAATATTATTATGTACTCTGCAATACCTAAGATGTCCACAGGACTTTAAAACAGATGAACACAAATTTCAAAGGCAAGGTAAACAGTAATTCAGTTAGATCAAAATACAGAAAGAATAGATAATGAAGAGCAGTTCCAAGAGTCAGAAAAAGGATGTCAGGCATTAACAATAAAAAAGAAGAAAAACGCTTGGGAGGGGTACAGTAGGGCCTCTTAGATGCCTCACATAATAACAGTTTCCAGCATTGTTTTCTGGTCACGTTATCTTTTTAAAAGTTATTTCAAATCTTAAATTTAACATCTTTATTTCAAATTTAGACTTTAGACTTTCATTAAAAGGGCTCACAGCTGGGTGCTTTTAGAAGATTCTGGGGAAAGAGTGGGCTAGAAGTACTTGCTGTTTAGAACAGCATGAGTCTTTTATGATGTCTTTTGCTGGTGCCATGCAATTTTACACTTTTTCGTGCATTTAGAGCGTCATGCCTTTCCTCATAGTTTGTGCAGCTTTTTGAAACAGCCATTAACCAACACATTAACATGAAAACCAAACGCTTTTTGTCGAATACCATCGTCTGACACTTCATGACATGCTTATGCAGAACGCTGCTGCTGATTTCCAGGGCTGTCTCATGGTACATGCCTGAGCTACGGTTTCGTATGGAGAACAGTAAGTGGCTCTGGTGCTGAGCACATGAACCGAAGCTGTCCTGGGATCGCTCCTTCAGCACACAGGGGAGAGGAAACATGGGACTGAACTTTACCACTTCTAACGAGCTCAGAAAGCATAAAACCCCAGAGAGATCCAAAGAAATGTGTTTCCTCTCCTTATCCTATTCATTTCTTCTTTCTCATATTAACCCCAGTCCTCTTGTATTGTTCAGCAGGACAGCATCCTTCAGCAGATGGAAATTATTAAATTATGAAACTGTAACATTTAGTGATCACCTTCAGAGTTCACTCATCCTCTGTTTGTTTCCAACCCCTGTTGTAAAGTTACATGCATCTCCTCTATTTTATATACAGAGGAAAAAAACTCCTTTTGACAAAGTCAGATTTTTATTGATAAGGATGATCTTGCATAATTAAGATGACTGAAAAGATCTATAAATCAATGCTAGTCTAAAAAATACAAGTTATGAAAAAAATGGGCTGAAAAGTTCATCTTTGAGAAACATCCTGTAGAACCTATCAGCAATTTAAAACCTACCACAGTGGGGAGAGAAATTTTATTCTATTTTATCTGGGAATGATCCCAACTTTATTCGTTCTTTGTCCACCTCTTATCTGTCTTTTCTTAGACTTGCCACTTCATTTTCTAATTTCCATAGTAACTTAAGGTCAGCTTTCAACCTAGAACTTAGGTTGGAACACACTGGCAGCCAATCCTGCCTACCCTTGAATTTGGGTAGGTATCGAAAAAAGCACCATACAGATTTAGAACATGAAAAAAGAAAATAAAATCATTTCAAAGAAAGTAAATAAGAAAGAGTATAAAAATGCAATATAGGTGGTAGTAGGCTATTCTTACAGTAACTATCATACAGTTTTAAAGTAACTGGGGGACCAATTCTCCTTATAAACAAGCACAGAGAATAAAGACAGTAGCAAATCTGAAACAAAAAGAGCAACTATATGAAAATGCAATTGTGTCTACTTGATGCAATATTAAATTTATAGGCAATGATGGATCAGTAGATACGCCTTCGAAAATACTGACTGTAAACAGAGCATCAAATTTTCTACACCAGGCGGTAATATTTTTGCTGGTATTGATGAGATTTGTATGTATTATAGAATTGAAACAACTTTTCTTGCCCAAGTCCAGCACAAGTTACTTCATCTGAGTAGCAAGATGGTGACATTCTCTGATTCTGTCTCTTGAGCCCTTTTTCTCACCTATTATATAAGGTTTGAGCAATTCTTCAGATAGGTTATTAAAAATAAAAGTAACATTTCCCTTCCTCTTTCCAATATCTTCATCTGAGATCTAATTCTTTAATGGTGTCAGAAAGCAAAGACCTGTAAAACATATTACAAATCACAGATATGAAAACCACTGCTACACTCATCATGTGAGTATTTTCTCTCTTTCAGAGTACCTGAATGTTGTACTTCCTGCAGCCTTTCCTCACCATTATGGCATTCATGCTTCCTATGTCTGACATTTCAAATATCTCTTAAAGAATCTTAAAGGTCTTGTGCTCTGATTTTTTTAATGGCATTTGAAGAGGATTCTTTGAATGATGCTCACCCAGTATTACAACTTTTTTTGTTGTATTATTTATATTTTAACTACTTTATTAATATATTATGTTACCATCTTTTTGCAATAGCTTTCTACTTCATACTTTCTACGACAAAAAAATGAAACACCGCATTTTTCTATGTGAGTAGGATTTACACAATACCAACTCTCTCAGCTTCTGCCTTTGAGCAGCTGAGACGTGCCCCAAACATGCTTCAGCTGCTTAAAAAGGAAATACGAGCACAGGGCGCAAGAGAGTCTCTCAGTACTCTCTAAGCAGCCACCCAGTATAGATAACCAGGGGTTCATGGAAGCTGCAGAAGCTGTCACAAGGGGCTCTGCCCTGTTGTCTGAGCAAAAAGTCAGATGATTTAACCCTCAAAAAATTCCCTGGGACTTCTTCAAGAGAAAATGGAAATGAATACTGGTTTTATACCTGGTTGCTATGGTTCAGCTTATTTTAGATACTAAATTCTTTGATCAAGGATCCCTCCTGTAGGTTCTACATGACCAAGAATGGTGCGTTATAACAGAGGATGGGAGAAACTACAAACTGTACCATGAAGACTTTTTTAAACATTATTTAATATATAGGACCACAGCCATGTGGAAGGCAGCAGTCACACCCAAGAGCAAGAAAGAGTCTTCAGAAAAGACAAAAATGCAACAAGAGCTAAACAGCTTCTTTGCCTGCGTGTTTCCTTTGATCATGAGGAGAGGTTCAGGTTCCTTCCTTACACACAAAAGCTTGGCACCCAGCGGTGGCAAACCTTCAGTTTTCTAATTTGTGTAGGGTTCCTGTAGTGCATTCCCAAGCAAATCAGCAGAAAAGCATTCAGAATAACAAAGCTATAGTAGGAAAAACCAAACAAACCACAAAAGAAATATGGTATGCTGTGGAACAGCCAAGGAGACTTTGCAAAAGGGAACTGTACCTCAGAAGCCTACTGGACTCCTTTGAAGGAATAAAGAAGCAGGTGGACAAGGGAGATCCTCAGATGCCTAAATGTGCATCTGATAAAAGCCTTCATAAAAAACTTTCAATAAGCTAATGCACCAAAGTCCTCATCACATAGAGAAAGGGTTGACTAACCTCAACAAAATATTAGGGCATGGGTAGCCACTTTCAGATCAGCAGGATGTGCCCAGTGGAGTACAAGAGGGGCCTGTGTTCTGCCTTGATTTTAGTCTGTTCATAAATGATTGGAAAGAGCCTGGATAGTAAGGTGAAAATACTTTTCAGTGGTGTCAGGGCATGAAAACAGTTGGCTAATGGAAAAGTTGAAGAACACTTACAGGACTCAGTGACTGGGTTATAAAATGGTTGATGTAATTCAACACAGACAAATGTAAAATAAACCATATGGAGGAAAATCCAACTTTCTATACACACATATATTAGTGATAAGTCCTGAGACTATTATTACCATTTAAGAACAAAATGCTGGTGTTATAATAAGCAGTTTTACAAAAATGTCAAGTCCATACTTAATCTTGATAAAAAAACCCAAATTGAATGTTATGGTTTATTAGGAAGAGAACAAAGCATAAACCAGAGTACATTATTATGTCACTATATAATCTAGAGTGTACCCTACCTTTTTAATAATGCATGCTGTCTGGTACATTATTGCAAAAAAGGACATAGCAGAATGGAAAAAAAAGTTCAGAGACAACAAAAGGAAGATGAAAAACATCAAACTTAGTTCTTCTGTAGCAAAAATGGAGTCCAAACACAGATTTTTTTTTTTCCTTTTCAAAGATACATACTGAAACTCATCATGTTTTCCTGCAGCTGCTGTACAGTGAGACTCCTGATGTTTACAGCTGTAAAGCAATTACAGACATTTGGCTGAAAATCATCATGTGGATAATAACATTATTATCCAGTATCCTTATAGAAGAAAGAGGAAAAACTTTTCTGAAAACTACTGCGAAGTGTTAGGGTGTTGTGTCACAAACTAAATTTAAGGCACAATCTTCTAAATTACCCTACACAATTTGTGTTTCTATCCACTAAGAGTCTCACAGCATCTAAAAACGCTGTTTAGCTTCCTCATGAGATAAAGAAAAAAACCCAAACTGCTAATTCTATTCTTGGTTTACTGAATGCACTCCTAAGTCCTAGCCATTTCCATCCCCACCACTCAGTCCAACTCAGAGAAAAGCATTTTCTCAGCATGGCAGTTAAAGAGCGAAAAGAGACATTTCTAGGGATATAACCCACATTGCTTTGTGATCTCCACCTGGCATAATTTTGGTAGGAATTTTGGGTTCCTTCCAAGAGCAACTTGGGGAGTTAATTTTGTCCTGGAGGAGCACAACATTCAAGCTTGCACCACAGCGACTGTGCAAATCCCCAGCAGACTGGATCTACAAGCATTTTGCTTAAGCGATCAACCACTTCCGTCAAAGACATCTGACCAACACCCACTCCAGGTGGGTGCTATACTCTCTTATCTTCCTCCGCCTTCCCCACCAGGATCCCTGACACAACTCTTCCTGGTTTTTCACCTCTACTGGTTTCCCCAGCCCAGGCTGAGATCCTCACTCCATGCTCTAGCAACAGGGCAGATGCCTGAAGTCTGCTCATAAACTGCCTTACATTGACAGGGCGTTACAAAAAGCAAATAGACTAATTTCCCCTTGCTATGCTGTGATGTCAGAACACAGACATGAAGCAGGTCCAGAGCAGACATCACGCCTCTACTGTAGGGAGGCAACAAAAACCAGAGGACTCAAAAGAGGACAGGGAGGGAGGACTCCTCAGGCAGTTGAAGCTGCAGCCGTGGATCCTCCTGCTTCACAGCTTACCTGAGTCAGACCTGCAGGGGTCCTGGCACTGGATGGCTTTTCTCAACCTCTGCTGGTGTACTTCAAAAGAGAACTGAGGCGTGCTGCCCTGGGTTTTAAGTGTGCAACTTTACATGAAAAGGTTAAATAACCAGTCTTATGATGCACGTATCTGAATAGCTTTTTGAATAGTACTTTTAAGTTTTACTTTATGGAACACTCTTTATAAGTAGGTGATGGCACATTTGAGGAAACATCTGTGCATTTATATGTGCAAGTCAAGTTTTCTCTGTATTTCACCTCTCTAAAATTGAGCCCAAATGGCAATAAAGATAAGGTGAAGTCTTCCCTTTACCCACAGATAAACAGAGTATGATTAAAGTACTCTTCCAGCATCGTAATGATGCAGGCAATTGCAAATAAGGGTGGTCTCCCCTTCCAATGCGGGGGAGAAAGAATGCCGTTGGACTTTTCTCTAGCTTCCTGGGTTCCCTCAGGGTTTACCACCTCCAGTGTCAGGGATGTATCTCCATTCCACCTATGGCACATGTCACATTCTAAGCCAAACATGCCATTTAAGGATTTTATATGGAATAAAACCAATGGGAAGAACTGAAGGAGAAGCAAGCAGCTATTATACACAAAGCTGAAAGGTAAGTTAGTGGCAAATGTGAGATCGTATTTTCCTGAAATTTGGATAAAAGGTCTGACGTTTAGAGTCCTTAAGACTACAAATGCTTTTATTGAATGTTCGTATTTGAGGCACTACACAGAAAAGCTTTCATAAAGATCCATCAAAAAGTGTCATCAGTATTATGCTACAAATGATTGAAACTAAACCACTTCACATAAGCAATGAAGATACCTTCCCAGCATCATTTTGCTATTTAAGTTACTATTGTGACTGCAGTATGACT
This sequence comes from Grallaria varia, assembly GCA_013396735.1. NCBI lineage: Eukaryota > Metazoa > Chordata > Aves > Passeriformes > Formicariidae > Grallaria > Grallaria varia. The sequence continues at coordinate 67,032 of VWZG01008035.1, read as the reverse complement.
TAAAATTGTAGGATCAAAGAATTTTATACCGTAGGGCAGGTGGTTCAATGAGATTTTCTCAGCATAAAAGGGTACCCAAAGTGAAGCCACTTGAGAGCCTTGCTATGAGCACATTTTAGCCTAAAGGTAAATTCTCTGAAGAGTCGTAAGCACCTGAAGACAAAGGGCATAAAATAAATAATGTCTCCTCAACCATAACTGTAGAATACTGAGAGAGATACTAAAATAAAATGCCATGACAGTTTATCAGGTGAAAAAAATGCAACCTCTATGTTTTCACCTCCTTTTTCAGTCAGAGTCTTCCCTTTGTGAGCACAACAGTGGTTAACTTTCCTTGCTACCCCTAGACGAGATGCTGCTGCCCACTGAGAGCTCTATGTCATGGCACACAGAGAAAGCAAAGAGAACAACAGGTTGGTAGTTCACTGGGTCCCATAAAAACAAAGGCCTTTTAAAGTAGTCTGGAGCCTGGAGGAGGAGGGAAAAAGGAGACATAACTCATTAAGGCTGAAGCAGAACAGACAGAGGCAGAAAAACCAAAAGGGAAGTCCATGAAAGCCAGGGACATGACTACCTAGTTACCTTAAGGCAAAGATTCTTAAGAGAAGAGGAAGACAGTCCCTACTTCAGGCAGACAACTTGTAGGGAATGGGACACAACTCACCATTAGAAGCCTCGGGCCCCAGAGTGCCCCACAGCTACCCTCTGATCAGGGGCAGAGTCTTTTCTGAAAAACTAGACTCCCCCAGAAGCATTGCCTGGATATCCTGAAGCAATGGCAAAGCAAAAGACTATGGGACCTATGCTGTAAAGTCAAGAGGAAAACAATGAGATTCAAAGAAAACTACTGAAATAAATAATGCTTTGCCTTTTTGATTGAGCAAACTGTTGGACATACGCTCCATCAGGCATAACTTTTTGCAGTGCTTATGTTTTTCTTTCATTCTTAAGTTTCCATTCTTTGTTTATTTTTTATAAATTTTAGATTTTTCCAGGTTTGTTTTCTGTATATAAAACAGAAGTCACTGTCCTATGGTGTCAGGAATTTCCAAGATAGGAGAAAAAAAGTGAAAAAAACCAAACCAAAACGAACATATTGCTCTCGCAAATGGCAATGTTCACAATCACATGCAAAGAAAGTTCCATGTCTGTGTTCTGTAATCCTTGTGTTAAAAAAAAGCGTCCTCTATAGACACTTGCACTCCTTGAGCAATATATCATTTACCACACTTTCTATTAGGAAATGCTGGAGAACAACCAAAGTTCCCAACAACACATTTGTTTATTTGCATTTTTTCTGTTGGGGCAGAACTTTAATAATAATCTGTCTCTGGGTTGCAGTGGGATTTTCAAAAGCTTTCACTAGCCAATTTACTCCCAAAGATTTCAAATAAAAACAGAATGATGAGCATATCTGAAGATCCTATCTTGGATAGTCAACCTTGACTAAGAGGATAAGTTATTGAGCTACATTTGAAAGCTGTACTCACTTTTATTATGAATATATTGGACATCCTGGTAACAATTATTTCCATATTTATAACAATTTAAGATGAGTGCTGTCCTGAATTTTCTTTATGAAAATACATGACTAGATATCACTGAGAGTACCTTGAAAGCTCAGGTCTTAGAAAGACAGCCTGAAAGTGATCAATTCCAGGCAGGATGAGTGCCCTGTCTGCTCTGCATGTATTGTTACATATAAGTCAAGTAAAGTACAAATCAATAGTACCATTTTAAAGGCTCTAAGATGTTTTGCCTTGAACTCTGTTTTTTTCTCTCACCTGGCCAAATGTGGAAACAAAGCCAAGCCTTCACAGGCAGAGATGAAATGAATGCATGTGCCTCCTTTCTCCTTCCCTCAATTTCATCCTCTGAAGGAGAAAAACCAGTAACCCACCTCTGAGAAAGCACTCATCTCCATGCCTACCACAGTACAGATGAGAAAAGTGAGGCAGAGACTAAGGAAAACGCAAAACAGAAAATGAACATATTTCACCTGAAATCTCTTACCACATAGGTAACATTCGAGGGGAGGAGGGAAATAATTACATCCTTTTCAAAAGCCCAGGAGTGCAAAAGAAGCACAGACCATCATTATTAAAAGGCTGAAGTGGATTGCACATTACTTGAAAAGCTTAAGTAAGAAATACAAATTATCACAGTGCTTTATAATTTGACCCCATCTAAATAATTCAATGTTCACTGTATCTGATGTAAAGCAGACTTCCATTAGAAATGTATTAAATCCAAATTAATTAATGCTGAAACCTGTTGTTCAGCAAAATAAGGCAAAGTCATTTAACATTTTCTTCCCCCTGGATATATGGTTATACTCTGGTTATAGAGGTTATAGTCTTCCAGTAAATTCTAATGCTATGTTACAAGACGCTGCATCTGCAATGTATGCTCCTGAGATCGGAAAGCTAGCATACAACTCAGTGTAAATGTCAGCAATTGCTCAGAATTGGTAATAACAGAGATACTTGGCTGAAGAATGAGATGCTTCTCTAAAGCCCTAAAGATTTAAAAGGAAATTATGATGTTCTTCGGAGGAAAAGATGATGTTCTTCAGAAGTTCCTGGATCAGAATTAAAACCTAATACTAGTCTTGGAATCAGACCTAGTGCTAATAGTGAGTGCTTTTTCAGAGTAATTGCCAAGTGGATGTTCAAACAAGGTAGCTTCTAGGCAACTCTGAGGTATCCAGATGTTAAAAATGGGTTTTAAAATTCCCATACCTTCTTCCAAAGACATTAGGTTCTCACTATTGTGTTAAATTATTGTTCAATCTCAGCAAAGCAGTTATTTTAGATAACTGGAAATTACTACATCATTATCTGTTTAGCTTTGCTTGACCAGCATCAATAGGAATAAAACCATGAGGCATCTTGGCCCTCTTTAATTAATTCAGTTCTCTTGAATAGATGAGGCATTATCAGCCATTCCTACGTCCTAACTACAGCCACAAATACTCCGGCATTGCTGCCACCATCCAACACTGCAGTTTGTAGGCTTGCACAGAAGCCAGGTCGCTTGGAAACGCTCCACCCCAATGCTCTTTTCCAACATAAAGTAAGTCACTTTTCAAACCCACATACAAGTTAAAGACTGAAACACAAAGCTTTTTTTTAAGGGTAACAGAAAGAACTGGCTGGGGTAAAGGTGTCCCTGTGTTTCCCATGGAGGAAGAATAGTGAGGAGAGAGGCCAGGGGGAAGAGCATGGTAGAAGAGAGGGAGTGAAGAGGACCTGCTGAAGGAAGGGCTGATAACAAGATGGCAGTACTGAACTGCAACATGAAAGCCAGGTTAACAGGCATGAACTTCCACTTGCATGAAAGAAGCTGCGATGCAAAGAACTAATGAGGATTGAACAAGCTGATGACTCAGTCTACTGTCCTAACTCCTCTAAAATTATACAGGACAGCACAAGCAGCATCAGTTCTACCTAACCCTGTGCTTAAAGAGTGGGGAAAAAGCTTTCAAAATGTCCTACCAACCCCTTGTTACAGGAGAAACTTAAATTCCGATTGAGAAGACACTGTTGGCAGCATTTAATGGAGACAAAGCTTCCCGGTTCTTCCTTCAGCAGCACATTCTGGGGAATTTCCAATGGGAGTAGAAGTAGGTCAGCCAAAATGCCATAAATAAAATATGACGGAAAATAAAAATCCTATCACTTGAAGGACAAGACTTAAGTTGCCTTCATTGCAACCATGATATCAAAAATTCTATAAAACAGCCTTTTTCCTTTACTTAATTATGCAAAATATGTTATGTTGGGCGTGGGAAGTGAGAAAATAGGAAATTCCTTGTGCTCATGATTTTAGTTTTCTAAGCATAGTATTTCAGTGATAACAGGAAATCCAGACTGAGGGGAAATTCCCTCTTCTCTCGACTTTCCAGGATGAAGACGGATGGTGAAAAAAGGGCACTGTTTATAAAGTAAGAAGTTTGTAGCAAAGGTCACATTTTCTCAGAAACTTATAGATCTGGGTAAAGTAGTCAGACTCCCAAATAAAAGAGTTTTTAAAAAATGAACTGGTTTTGCTAATAATAAATCACTCGCTTGTGCCTACATGGATTGTGCAGAGTGCCAATGGTTTTGAAAAGAAGAAATTCCTTTCATTTGAACCTCAACCGATCTTTCTTTGCTTATGGAATATTTGTGAGTGCTCCTGATAGTGTTTTGCCACACACACAGAGACTGGAAGCCCCTGAACTGACAAAGAGGACACTGGCTGCCTCTTTATTGCTCCTGAAGCACAATAACAGAAGCCATGAAAAATTGGTCTCCTATAAATTGTCTTGTCAAAGGCAGAGGCTCTTTCCTTTCTCATAAAGCATAATTCACAAAATGCTTTTGAACTGTAGCTTTTCATTTCCATTCACATTTAACTGACTCATCTGAAAGAACTACCTTCGAATAATAATTTATTTTCTTTCACATATATACAGAGCACTAATATTTTGGCTTGGTTTTAGCATTCTCCTCCTCTGAAAATACAAATGGAATGTCTAAATTGAAACAACTACTCGTCTATAAAACCACAGTGAAATCCATCAGGAATGCTCATATTTACCTGTAAATAAAAAGACTCGGAAAGTAATGTCTTTTCATATAAAATCTCATCATTCAAGTATTATGCCATTATAAATTGCCTCTTAATTAAAAAAGCATTCTTAGAGCTTACTATTTTATTTAAGAGCAAGTAAACATTTTTTGTCATAATCATAAGTCTGGAAAACAAATCTTGGTATTTTAAAATACAAAATTTACCCTATAATAATTACAGGAAAGTGAAAGAGATGCTTGTTTGTTAGCTTAGATAAATTACTATAATCATATTGAAAATGCAATAGGTTTTCCAGTATCTATTTTATCCACCTCTGCCAGAACATTACCTCAGTGCTAATTTGAAGTATCATTCACAAATCTCAATTTATTTGTATAACTAATCTCAATACCAAGAGGATATAATTTTTGAGGGGTCTTTGCAGTGTGAAAATCACAGAAAACAGGGTTAGCATACAAACAATACCCATATCTGTAATCTTCCATTATCATGTCAATTATCTGGCATTAGTAAATGCAACTAGAGTTTTATTCAGCTCATGTCCCCAGTGCTCAGGGCTGTGCATCTGACATTTGTGCATTATGTCCATTTGCCTATAAACTATTGAAATGTTTTTGATATAAAACACTTTTTTTTTCCTCTTGGGATGGAAAAAAGGAACATAAATTATCTGACATTTTCTGTAATAGCTATCAGATGTTTCATAGTAAACAGATTATATTAAACAATCAGTGGCTCTGAAAACCTCATCATCACGTCCATGAATAAGTATGGAGCAGCAGACATCCTAAATTTAAAGTATCAGAGGCACAGCCACACACTCTGCCAGCTGGCCATTTCTGCCGACAGCACACATTTGCATTGCGACTGTGTATCAGATGTAAAAACAGGGAACCACACAAACCGCTCTGTCTCCTTCCTGCTACTATAGATCCACCTCCTCACCCAGCATTTGCCTATCTGCATCCCATGAGGCTGTGGAATGCAGGATGAGGAGTGAAGCAAATAACAGATGACACTTTATGGTATCAAATAAGGGGAATAGTGCCAGGGCTTTTAAAATCTTCTATTTTGTGGTGCACTTGGCACCCCTTATGTCAACTGATGCCCAATGAATAAAAAATCCATAAACAATCATGTCTGGTATTCACTTTTATGTCTGCAGAGGCTCCTCTCTGGTTTTGCTGCACCAGGTGACCTTGTGATTGTGGCCAACAATATGTCCCAGACCTGCTCCGATGATCAACATGATCTTCCCACACATGGTCAATACATGGTCCTCCTGATCTGATCTTGTGGTGAGCTGCTGTGGTTGAGAAGACTGGTCACAAGTGATGGGAAAGAGATCAAGCACCCTCCCTGCTTGTCTGCCTTTTGCAAGTCCCCTGAGCTTTACAGACGAGGGTGGGAGCTGCTACATGACTCTCGTTCATCCTGCACAACATCCTTGACAGCTCAGATGAAACCACAGATGACAAGCAATGAAAGACCCCAAACCTGAGACAGTAAGGTCTGGTTCAGATGCTGGTCAAAGCTGGGAACAGCTGTTCACAAGTTGCAGTCTGCTTGGGTCACTTTGAAAGAACACCTGCTTACAGCTGGGAATAACAGTAAAAGTCATAGAATTACTTTTCTGAGAGGCATGAACAATGTGTCTTTTTTTTTCCCCCTTTTTCTCTTTTTTTAGTATTTTTTCAGAGTTTTCACATTTCTTCGTTTGGATTAAGGGCAGTTTCTGCTTCTGGTAACTCAGGAGTTCTACCACTAGCTAGCAAAAATTAAGATTCAATCCTCAGGCTGTTCCAGGCTCAGCACATACAGATAAACGTGTTTCTGGGCTTTAGTGCAAACTATTGATGCAGTCAAAAGTTAAATTCCATCTGTGATGATATTCTGAACTGGGGTAAGACTGATAAAATCATGTCAGAAATATGCCTTCACCCTTTATGTTAGTAAGGGTACACATCATGATGTAAATATAATTCACAGTGTTTGTCCTTCCTTTCTGTTAAAACAAGCTTTGTGAGAAGCTGCTTTTAAGTTTGAGATATCTCACAGTTGGTTTGGATTTATTTTCTTCCTTTTCACAGTCCAACAGCATACTTTATATTCCTGGTGAAATTACTAGTGGTCTGTAGCTATCTTGATAAGGTGTCAGATGATGTTACTAATATCACTGTAGCAGTAAAATGTTTTCCTTCTGTAATATATTATCATTATCATGAGAAATACTATTTGCCAGGAGCACTCTCCTGAAAATCTAAGTAAAAGCATGTCTTTTCATCTTGATTTTAAGCTTTCTTTGACTTTTTTCCTGCTAAGAACAGTTGATCTTTGAGATAAGACCTAAGAAAAGTTTTAAATTGAGAAAATGCATTAATGCTGAGCTCTATTGAGAGTATAAAGTGGGGGAAGAATTGTCATCATTTGATCATGCTGTACATGAGAGAACTGTAAATCCTGCATATTTTACAAGATCCAATTTAATTAGAAAAATTAATAATGCTTTTGAAAATCAAGATATGTGTCTGCAAAATTCCTTTCTTTAAAGGTCCATTTTAGTTTATTTTCCCTTCCTTTTCTTTCTTTCTCTATCACATTTGCATGAGATTTTTCTCTAACAGCTAGAAACATTTTTTTCTCTTATTAACTTTTTTATTTGTCTCATTCTCTAATACTGTGCCCTTATTAGTTGGTATGTTCTGAGTCCTACTTGTAAAGCAAATAGAGTATTAGCTAGCCTGATGAACTGGAATTCCCAATGAACGACTTTGTAGAGGGCAGAGCTGGCCTTCAGAGGTCCACATGGAGAGCAATGCAGAGAAAGGAAAGGGAAAGGAAGAGGAAGAAAGCCAGTAGGCTGATACTTAAAATGTTACCTCTGATGTTGAATGCGAACTGTATGCAATAAGGCAACCTGTTCCCTGAAATATGACTAATTTTTTGGCTGTGAAGAAACACATGGACCTTAATTATGCATTCTCGGGGTCTGAGAAAGATGGACAAATTTGAAAAAACATCATCAAGTGTCGTCGTGAAGTTAGAGGCAGGTCAAAGAAATGACATCGTATTGTTCCAAAAACACGACAGGAACTTTATTGCAATGGTGTTGGTGTTGCTGTGCTGAGAGTATCAGAGGCTGCGATTCTTATAGACCTGAGTCTGGACACATGTCCAAGGACCATTGGTTTCTCTATACATAAATAATTCCTAATTGGACACACAAACCACGCATGTCAGAAAACATGACTCATCACTTTAGAAACCGGATATCTGTTCCAGGTGTTACAGCTTTCCTTCCGTGCATATCACCCTGACGTGTGCAGAAGGTTCCTAGCATAGTCCAACTATTCCACAGAGACTTCAGGCCAGCTGAACTCTACCCATACAATCAAGTGAGATAGAGAAGCCATTATTAGAGAAGCCTTTATTTTCTCTCTCTCTCTCTCTCTCTTCTCACAGAATGTCTGGGGACTTGCTTTGCAAAAATCGAATTAACTTATATGTGCATTTAATTGCAAGCAAAACTTATGGAACTTTCCAGTGTACATCTAGATCCCATCTCATTCCTAGCAAATGTAACCAAAGCCCAGTGCTATTTCACTAAAACTAAACTATCCCTCTTTCACCTTCAAAATCAAACTCTAAAGTATTATAAAAATCAGTAGTTTCTGGAAAGTGCTCTTTCTCAAGAATTCTGTTGTGATTGAAACAAAAGGGTTTTGATTTGCACCTCCAGGAGGAGGCGCATTTATATGAATAAAATCTTTCCCACACTTGCTTGAACCAGTGGAGTTACACTTGGGTACTTTGGCACGGGTATATCCTGAAGTAACCAACACACTTCCTACCAGTGAGCCCCTCAAAGCATATGAGGATGCTGTTGTGAAATAGCTAGGTAAACCAGGCATGACAAGAGCTTGCTTACATCCATACTCCATCTGCTGTTGTCTTTAACATTGTTTCCCCCTCACAGTCCCAGCAAGAAAACTTTAATTCCCAGTCTAAACTCTGATCTCCTTGTTAATTTGAACAGAGCTGTGAGGTGGAGAGGCAAAGGCAGCAAGCCTTCTCTATCAGGTAAAGTTACTGCTCTGTTTCCTTCCAAAATGCAGCACCTGCACTTTTAGTAAAGAAATGCTGTAGCTTATTAGGATGCCATAAACTTAATTTCACCCAAAGTCTTGATACGTTGCATAGACCAACAGTACATACAGGGGATACCATGCTGCTACCAAATTCTGCTAGATCTACTTCTGATGAATAGACAGAGCTAAAGGGACACCAAACTACGTAATGCCCGGGCAATTCAAGGATAAACAACATCTCCCTGGTGATTCATACAACACCTTTGCCAAATGTTCCATCTATCAGTGAAAAAAACCCACTCCTTTCTTCCTGTAATAGAGTCATGCTCATCTCATGAATCCGTGGGCTACCCAGCAATACCTCCCTTACCCGGGTGCATCTGAGAGATTCTGGAGGTGTTCTTCACCACCAGCTCCTATGACAGCATGCTGGAGTAGAGGTTCAGCTACCTAACCAGTGGTTTCTAGCACCATTTTAGAAGTTCTAGGGTATCTGAGGGATCTGCACATGGCTGAGAGACAGGGCATGGGATTCCCAGGGGGACTGGACCCTTTCAGTGCAGTGCCTTGAACGCAGGCAGGCATCCTGAGATGGCACCACAGGTGTTACAATAGCAAGGCATCCGTTGTAATACTAAGATACCGAAATTTGCTGCTATGTAGCAAGCAGGGATGTTGTTAAAACTGCTACCAAAATAGTCACCCTGTGTGTGAGGTACTTGTCATAATCTTCAATATCTAACAGTAGGCAGGCTTCAGCAACGGAAAAACCACTCAGGAGATCCTGAAATATGTTAGAGCCAGTGCAAACTCCGTGACAGTGAGAGGCAGTGAAAAACAACTGCTCCCAGTAACAGTGGAAATACTTCATGCTGAAAAATGAACTTGTTATCACCTCACACAGATGATGTGATAGTCATCCCATGTCTCAAAGTACATTGGATACATAAAATGTCCTGTCTCCCGACAGGAGCCCAACCATCCATTTCAAGCCAGAAATTGCAGAGAAAGTACCTGCTGCCCTCAGCCAAAATGTGACAACATCACAAACATGTAGCCTAGAGACTGGCCCAACACCACTATCATCAGAACACCACCATGATGTAAATTGGACCAACAGCCCATTTCTGAACTCAGATGCTGACTTTCAGAGATACATCCTCAGCTGAGAGCCTCTCCCTCTCCAAGGATGGGATGAAACCTCCCTGCCTTCAGAGGGCCTGCCTGTGTTCACTCAGGAGATGGAAGCTTTCTTCAGAATGAAGCCTGTTGATGGGAAGTTTTTATTTCAGTTAATAATTCTCTGGCCAAGACATATGCTGTTGAGAAATACCAAATCTACAGAGTAGAAGAAAAAAGAAAAACTCAAACCTCTGCAGGCTATAGTGAGAATACGCGATATTACTTTTGCTCTTCCAAAGCTGTTGGCAATTTTTGTTGTATTTTAAGACTTTTTCTTCAGAATGTCCAAAATAAAATCAACACAGAAGGCAATGCAGGAGAAAACCATTCTGAAGTGCAGGGCGGGCTGGGAAGTCAACCCCAGGCAGAGTGCCACTGACTTGCTCCCAGAAAGTCTGTGTCTTTATTGGTATTCTTGCCTGCTCCCTACTGTAGTAACTGATCAGAGAAGCCACATAATTCTGAAAAGCAATTCATCCTGTCTGAATGGCAGGTATTTATACTGGAGAGGATCTATTTGTACCCATTCATATTCACATTCAAAATAATTCCTTCATCTCTAAAAGTCATCCTTGATAAGATCATTACAAAGCAAATAATCAATGCATAAGGCATTTACTTCAAAACTCAGTCAGAAACTACAGAGGTAGGTATTACACACCAGATCGGTGATGACTGGCTCAGAACCACCTGGTGGGGGTGCATCTCTCTGTGTGTGGATGTCAGAGGAAAGGATCAAGCCTTTAGCACAGTGTCCACATGGTCAGCCAGGATGGCAACCAAGGTTTGGCCACATGGCATGAAGGCCTGTCAGTCAATAAGGTCTGCCTGGTAACCCGCTCACCCCACACCCCCTGGAGCCCCTGACTGACTGCAGCACCCCTCAGACTGGCTACAGGGACAATGAGTGGTCACTGCACCAAAGGTCCCACCTGGAGGGAATGGCCACAGTAGCCAGAGTCAACAGGCATGCACAAGGTCTTCAACTTGCCCTGGCCTCAAAGCCATTAACATGAACTTCTAAGTGGTAACTATTTTTCTCTCCTCTTTTTCTCTCTTTATTCTTTCTTCTTTTAATCTCTCTTTCTGTATTCTTTTCTTCCTCTTGTGGGTAACTTAAACACTTATTTTCTGTAAGGTGTGGGTACCTCACTTAAGTCACATGGAGTTTGTTTGCTGGGTGTAACAAAAGTTCCTTACTATAGCAATGCTTGTTAGTTCTGGTAGTCTGTCATAATGCTTTTGTGAAATTCCATGTTATCTCTGTAAAACCCTTTTTGCCAAAATGCCTATTTTCTCACCAAATCAAAAGAAATCTCTTAGAGAAAATGTGTAGTTTTAATCCAGACGTGCATTCGAGGTACCAAAGAATCAATGGCTTTACAAGGGTTTGTGTGGGTGACATATCTTGAAGCCTGAAATTGGAGTGTAACACCCAGTAAAGTTCAACCAGCATGAAAATTATTTGAACATCTACCTCCATTTTATTTTGTTATTTGCACTTAATTCTGGCTCCAGAAACAACTTTGAGTTTTTAAGGGACACCCTTTCCTGAAAGGAACCAAGTTTCTCTTCAATTTTTGTTCAACTGCTCACCCCAAACGCAGGTTAGACTGAGCCCTTCCCTGACACACCTGCCAGATAAAAGCAAGCACTGAGGGCAATATTCATGAGTTACTTCACCTCTTCAGAGCATGGAGCAGAATGCTCAGAATTTGATAAAAGAGCACCTTCAGAGAATGCTTCACTATTCATCAATTAATTTTTACAAAGGACTTTGCAGATGAAAATCAGTTCTCAAACAGTGTTATTGTAAGTCACTCTGAGGCAAGGAACATTCAAATCCAGGAGCAGGCTGGAAAATTCTGTATGCAAACCTGAGTTAAAGAGCAGAAAACAAGAGTTTCTGAAGAGCAGGATGGAAGGTAACTGTTTTGGTAGTAGCTGCTCACAGATGAAAGTGAAAAGAAAGCAGAGAAGGAGGGAAAAATGAAAGAAAGCTACAATCGGTTAAGCCTTGCTGAGAAAAGATAAGGGCAGCAGAAAAGAATGATTTAATGCTAGCTAAAGTGATTACAGAGAACAAAAGGGGTCTTATAAATTCACTGTGGCTGTGAAAGGGGAAGAAATACAAGTGAGAAATTATGACTGTTAATAAATAAGGAGGGACACAATACAATATAGTACTGTAAAGTGGCTGAGCACATGACTGCTATCTTAAAAGTCCCAAATTTTAATAGAAGAATATTTTTCTAAGAGGTACAAGTAATTAGGAAATCAGTTGATTCTTGGAAACATTATTTCCAATAAACAAAAAAAAAGTGTGTAGAAAACTTAAGTAAAAAGCTTTACTTATGCCAGTGACTTAATTTCATCAAGGAACTCTTTTTGAATGAGTGGCTTTTTTTAGCTCTACAAAACTGGATAGCATCCATGATGGGATATTGGTTTTGTTTGAACCCTTTGGCAAAGCATAAAACTACCAATTAAAAAAAAAAAATTAAGAAAAACACTAGCTCATCAGTAGGTAATACTGAATATAATTTCGTCTCAGACAAACTCCATTACCGCTGGAAAATACAATGTTCAACTTAGTCCCATAGATCCTATCCTTGAAGGCCTTTAAATCACATCATTCAATACAGATAAAAACTAAAGCAAATTTGTCAATCTGAATTTGATAAGCATGAACATGATAATGCAATATTAGAAATTTAAAACTGACAGTAAGATTCCACTGCCCCAGTGAACACAGACAGTGGTCTCCCCTGGACTTCAAGCATGATTCTGAAAGCCAAGATTTAACCAGGTTTTGTGTCTGGCCCTTGTCAGATGCTACGGCAGACTAAAACATGCAAGGGATTTCTCCATCCAGTGGATAGCCATGCTGCCCGTGCTGTTTGAGTACGGTCACAGCCATGTGTGCCATGTGTGCCAGGGCACGGGCACCTACTGCCCACCTTGCAGCAACTCTGCCAAGCCTTCTTCTCTGCATGTCACACACTGTGGGATTTGCAGACACCAGGTGGAAAATACAGCTCTACAGATCCTCATATGACATGTCTCAGGCAGCAAAAGGATACGAGCAGTTACCAGCAAAATACTGAAACTGCAGGTGACTACTGCAGAAAAGGAATAAAAGGGAAGCTTCAGAAAAATTGGGTGCGAGGTTTTGGATTTTCTGTACTCATTCAGAAAAACCCAAATATATTAGAAATTACTTGACAGTGTTAAAACACTGAATTCTGTCCAAATAAGGAAAGAAAATGCGACCCAAAAGTGTAAGAAAATAGAAGAATATAAAAATGTTTATTTTCATAACCAAACTTTGATTTGTAAATGCAAACAGAGCAAACTATAAAACATACAACACTGTTAGCATGCTTCAAAGCATGCAGGAAGTCATTCATCAGTGAAACAAAATCCTCTAACACAGGAAACACCACTCAGATGTGACAGTGATGTCCTGGGCCAGAACTCAGTCCAGACAGTGGGGAAATCAGCTTCATCTTAGGGACAACCAAATACTCCAAAGTCAAAATAACCTGTGCCATCTGTATGCCCAAATTGCCACGATTAATTATTAAAACTCCTTTCACATTTCCTGAGCACATCTTAGAGACCTCAAAGAGGAAGGGACTCCCCTCCCCAAGGCTGCCCATGCACCTTGGCCAGGAGCTGCCCCAGGAGGGGCATATGAGTGACAGGCAAGGTGACCAGGGCAAGCCTGTGAGATCCCTCTAAGTCAGGGTACAGAAGGAAGCACAACAAAAAACCAAGTCTCTCTCCCTTTGTCTGTGAAAAAAAGCTGCTTATGAATGGATGTAATCAACAGCAACATCGAGCCCTTTGCAGCCCAGGTCAAGGGGAGAGGGCTGGGTGAGAAGGAAGGAGAGGAGTGCAAACCGCAGAAGCCTCTGAGCAGAAAGAGACACAAAGAAAGGGAATCTGCTTGGCTAGGGGAAGAATTATGGGAGGCCTGAAGACAAAAGAACAAGAAATTTAAGCTAGAGACAGTCAAAGGTGTCAGCACAAGGATTCAGCAAGGGAGGTAATAAGGTCATCATGACAGGCAAGAAAGGAGATATTGATGGTTGCCTTTCATGGGGCTTTGAAGTAGGAGGTGGAGGTGTCAGCAGAGATCACAATAAATGAAACAGGAGGCAACACATAGATCTTGATTCTTCTGTTGGAATAGAGACAAAAGGCCAGCCAGGGTAAATGTTTTCCAGGATTTTTATGTTTTATCAGGATTTAAACAGATCCTAAAGGTGCAGGTCACAGAGGTAGTGGCAGTGGTGCTGAGTTGCAGATGTAACACTAGCAGAAGAGAGAAAGGGAGCTTCACTGTGCTTCCTGAAATCAGGTTTGAGGAGGGCGTTGTGCTTAAGAAACAGGAATAACAAAGAGAAGCCCACACCAAGCCTCAACAGACCTAGATATGTGGTTGTGACAGGCTGCCCACAAAGGCTCCCATGGAACGCTACAATCCCTTACTGTTCCCCATACACACGTGCTGGCTGCTGCTGCCTTTTCAGAAAACAGCACCAGCAGAAAATGATGGAGAACAGCAGAGGAAAGACACCGCATGAGAAACAGAATTCAGGTAAGAGGAAGGACACTTGGTGAAAAAGAAAGGAAATCAAGAGAAAAAGAAGCATATTGTGCAACTGAGAGTCTGATCCCGAGTCCAAAATAGTGTAATGCTCACATAAGCTAGCTGGAAGCTGGGCGATAGATGGACAATTAACAAAAAGATACAGTATGAAGAGAACCAACAAAAGAGAAAAGTACTGGAGGGTGTGGGAGAGAGACCAAAAAAAGGCCATACTCTGAAAATACATTTTTTTAAGCAAAGGCAAGTATTACAGGGGGTCTCAGCTACCACAGTGAAGTGACCGATGGCTGGTCCAAAGCCCAGTTCAGGTTACTCGTCCAGATCATTAGAAACCTCAGTGAGAGAAATTAACAGAAAAGAAAGCAGGAAAATTATGTGTTTGAACAAAATAAGAGGGGAAAGGTGAGGCAATCATCAGGCTATCAAAGACCAAAATGACTCAGAACAGGACTATGGGAGGGAAAGAGGTTTTTTGAGGACAGTAGGAACCAGCAGGGCTTGCTTTGAAGAAAGGCATGCAGGCATATCACCTGAGCACACAGATGACAAGCTGTAACACAGAAAAGCAGGAAAAGCAAGAAAATATTTTCAGCAATGGGTACCTGGGTGGTCCCAAGATTTATTCTTTGTACGCATAGGGCTGACATATATGTCAGACATGAGCCATAGTCAAATGCTTTGAATGCACAGTGCTGAGAGAGGAAAATGGTAGCCCAGGGGTTAAAGAAAAACTGTGCAGAAATGAGAGGAGAAGCAAATTAACGAGAGCAGTGAGGGGAAGGATGGGGCTGGGAATTAGGTGTCAGGGATTTTGATGGATGGGAGGTCAAAGAAAGGCCAGGTGAGGACAGACAGGTGGGATGAGGATGGGGAGCTTCAAAGCAAAGGTGGTGGTGGTGGTGGTCAGATGAAGGAACTGGGTTGGTGGAAGGTCAGAGTGACTGCCTCCCATCCCAGAGGGTGGAAATGGAGGGATTAAATGTGTCATTTGCTCAGTATTTCATGGGCCTGTGTCAAAGGGCAGGATCCCTAATAGCACAAGCATTAAAATGTGTGACAGGTTGGGGTTTTATATGATTTTTTTTACTCTCACAGGTCAAAATAAATGACTACATTCTACATCCTTAATTTTTTCCATGTTTTGGTACAACGCTGCATTTTTTAAAAAAAACAAACTACAACAAAGCAACCAACCATAAACACAAACATTAAAGCAAGTTTATAGTTAAGTAAATAGATACAGAACACCTTCAAAAATAAAAGAATCATAGCCTTTCAAATGCCTTTAAGTGTTGGTGTGAACAAGAGTAACTTGATTTTAAGCTATCAATATTTTCAGCTTTGTTGTAGTCATTTCTGGGTTTACTGCATTTCAATTGTATTCAAGAAAAAACCTATTACTTGTCCTGAAATTTAGCACCTACTCACCTAGCACCCTTTTCCTACAAAGCAGTTGGACTGATAAAACTTCCCAATATAATGGCAAGACATGGATTCTGCACACAACCTCCTATTTACTTTAATTATAAAGAGAGTGAGTGACATGGGTATGAGGTGGTCCTCTGGCTGAGGGTCAGCAGAGATGGGGTACAGCAGCATGATCAGGAGGACACTAAGAAGCTGAGCTAGAATCCAGGAGAGATTACAAATGCTTGTAACTTGATTAAGCTGTGATTAAACCAACCTGTTAGAAAGAAACGTTCAAAGCTTCAGGAAGATATGGAAAACACATTAAAATCTGCCATTTTGTTCATACAGTTTTTGAATTTTAGTGCTCTTTTAAGGTTGAGATTTAACCTTCAAAGCCTTGTTGTTAAATACTGGCTGGTAAACCCAAGAACTTTAGATTACAAAATTAACAGAATGGTTTGATAAATGCTATTTTCTTGTTTCGTGGAAGTTAATTGCTTAACTGAACACCAGATTTCTCCAGTAATGCCCTCCGGCCTTTCTCCATAGTTGCCATCACCTTCCCAGGAGCCAGCAAGTAGATGCTCAGTTCTGTAAGTAATGTCTGAGTGAAAATAAAATGCCATGTTAGCACCCTGAGCCTCCCTGATGCACATTGCACCAGACAAAGGGGAAGATGTTGATTGGAGACTTCATGGTTGTATTTTGCTCTCATGCATTTCCATGAGCTGGACTCATCTTTCCCAATATCGTGGCAATCAGCTTGCCTGCTGGAAGAACTATAACACTACAGATACCCACCACTGCAAGCACTCATGATTTCTTATCAAATCTGTACACAGAAAGAGCTGCACCTACTACTCAAAAACTTTGTTCTCTTAAAAGTATACATTTCCCTCTGAAGATATCAGCTGCTTTATTAGGCCTATTTATAGATAGGTAAAATGAACAGCAGATGGCCTGCACAGACTAGAATTCTGAGGCACACTGAAACCCATTACATCTTGTCTTCGACTCAGCAAATGTCGACCAGGAACAGCCATCTGTGACCTGGAATCCGCATCTCTGAATTTTCTCTGTTAGCAATTGCAGCAGCCATACTAAGAAGTATCTAATACTAAGAAGTATTGATTAGAAATCTTGATGGATTATTCTAGTTTTGATCAAGGCAGAGGGAGCCATGTGACAAGAGAGTCGAACTGATTCTGGCAGGTTCTCACGTTCACTGACTCACTGATGACTCTTCTCATCTTCCCAAGTGCCTGGGCAGCTCTCACATAGTTTTTCCTGCCATTAAAATTCACAAGAATAGGCTGCTTATTGAATTAATAGTTTTAAACATCTTTATAAGCATTCCCCCAGAAATAGCTGTGAGCTTTAAAGAAAAGAACCTCCTGTCTCACACAAGTAAACTTTTTTAAAAGTCAGGGTGCATAATTAGAACAAAGGTGAGAACAAAACCATCCGAACAATAGTGTTCAGTTTTTGAAGTAAAAATTAAAATGCTAAGTCAAGCATGGTGTCTCTTTCTATTCTTATTCCATTTACACACAAAACCCCTACATTATAAATAGTTTACAGGGGAGGCATTTATAATTAAATTATTTTTGTGACAGGTTTATTCTTGGGTAATATCTAAATATTCAGGACGATTAACTTCTCTGTGCTGTATGGTATACTAAAATAGATAGATACAGGAGGCTGAGGAAGGCTGAGCCTGGACGAGGCCAAGTCACATTTTTGTTATTTGGAACAGAGAGAAAACCAGATCTGGTTCATCATTTCAGCTGGCTTTTGTATTTTTAATTTTTTTCTAGATGAATCGTAATTACCATTTAGGTGAAGAAAGTAGTATAATGGAGAACACTCATTTCACAACCATATTCCTTTCAGACACCCTTTCTCGCATTGCAAGTCTCAGATTGCTCTAAAAAGACCCCAAGGAGTTCATTTATTTACCATTGAAGCTAAAGGAAGAAAAGCAGAAGCCAACCTTTGCTTAGAGGGACAACACACTGGTTCTTTAGATTTGCAAGACAGGAGTACAGACTCTCGTCCGACTATGCTCAACTCAGATGTGGCCTACAAAAGAAAAACTAGAAATAAAGGACTTAAACAGGTAAGAAGCTATAAAAAAAAAAAAAAAATCCTGATCAAACTGACTTCCTCTCTTTGTAGTTATTGTGGTAAAAAATTTTCTCAACCAGTGGGTTTAAGCAACTCTTCTCCCCTCCCATCTTTAGTATAACGGTTTGTGTGATATTCCAGCACTGGAGATATTCAATACCACTGATCTACCAGGAAAGGAGCTAATTGGAAAATCCATTTCCCCTATTCCCAAATTTCAGATATTGTCCACTTTCCAGAAACAGAAGTACATGTTTCCTGCTACTTGGACTGGTGAGGAAAGTAGGATTTCATCAAGGAAGATGATGGCAAAGAAAAATAACAGCATGATCTGTTATTGCCAGTCTAAAGTTTATAAAAGCAACCTTTATTACATATTACAGAGAAACTAAGGAAATGTTTGGAGCTGTAAACTAAAGTTCCCTGCATTTGTTTTTGGATTTCTATTTTCCCAATGTTTCTCTTGGCCATTATTGACCATCTTGTCTGATCACTTACTTCTAAGAGCTGAGACTTTCAAAATCTCATTACTGTGAACCTTGTCAGTATTGCAGGCTATATATTAAACTATATCTTAGTTTCCTTTTTAAGCAACAGAAGAAGCAACTGAGGAGGGTCTAACATCTAAGGAGAAAATGCCTGTGGTTGTGCTTTTAGTACAGGGATTTGGTGAGGCTGTCTCTGGCTGGTTTTTTCTGAGTTAGCAGGGATCATATATTTCATTTTCCAGCCTCTGCTGAGGACTGGGCTGTAGAAGTCTTGACAAGGTGTTGGTTGCTGACTAGCTAGAAATGCAAGCTTATTCAAACACAACTGTGGAAATTAAGATGTGAGGTCCATATAAAACCTCTAGTTACGAAGACATTCAGATAGGCGGTTGCGATTTGTTTGAAGGAGCTGAAAACAATTTGTCTTAAAATTTAGGGGATATATTACCTTGCTGGGAGATTTTTTTCACTTCTGTTGCAGGGAAAGACTGGATGTTTTTTTCTTGCTGTCTGAAGAGGCAACCATGCTGCACCATGTATCTGGTTCTTATTTCGTGCTGCCTCTTTAACAGTCTCCTATCACCCCTTTCTTCTCATTTAAACTGATGATATTTGCATGGTCACTTTCCTGACCATGCTAGAGGAATTCTGCAAGAAATACTGATTTTTGTCTGCTGGGACCAGCTTGATAGCAAGGCTTTGGCTCCCCCTTTCCCCACACAGAGTATTGTGCATCATGCACCAGTTCCATCAGTAGAGATGCTGACTGGCACATGAGTGATGTGCAAAGCTGGGCCCATTTGCTTTCCAGCCAGTTGAGCAAATTTCGCTGTCGTTTCACTAATTCTGGGAAAATTTACATCAGCCTCTGATCAGGTCCTCCCTTGGCATGGAGGATTGGCTCAATTTGCTAAGAACAAGAGAGCCCCAGAGAGGAACCATGTTTCTCTCTAGCAGAAGGAAAATTAAGGACAAGACAATCAGGAGAGACTGTGTAATAGATGCAGCTCCTGATACAAATAATAGTGCATCATACGCTCCTAACAATTCAAGTTAGGCTAATGTTGTCCTGGGTAACATCACAAAACAGCAAATGGGCAATGAAATGAGTATGCTGCCATCTTTGTTTCTTAATTTATTTTTATTATCGTGACGTGACAGTTTTATGACAGACAGCAAACTTGATTCTGTCTCTGGTGAGATTACTGTTTCTTTGTGAAGGGTAACTCTATTGGTAAATAGAGTTTTTGCATGGCACTTAATTTAGAGTTGCATTTAAAAATCAGACACAGATACCTGTGACACTTATTGACTTACAAATCAGCAGTAATTGTAAATCAGGGACTGTGATTTCTGTGAGGGCATTTTCAATGAGAGTTTGGATATCTATTCTCAGCCTGACACCATTCAGCACTTTTATCAATGGTCTGAGAGAAAACAGAGAAAATATAGTCTTCATCCAAATAAAGTTCACAGGTCATACAACAGATGAAAGGGTGAATGATGACAGAGAGAGGTTGAACTGCAGAGTGATGTTTTGCCTGGTAGCTTAGGCTTGCTTGAACTCCCAAAGGGATTTTAATACCACAATACAAAGTCATGGGCAATGGTAGGAAGAAGAGAAAGAAAAAACATTATTTATGTCCATAGAACAAGGAGCTTAGTCATGGTAAAAATCCCTCATAAGAGGATTTAGAGGTCACAAAAATGAGTTTGAAACCTGTAGCTAAGAGGAACTGACACTCCTGTTCCCACTTACCCCCAAAAGGGGAATCCTATTAGAAGTCTACTAAGAGATCGGGGGTGAGTGAAAAAATCCAACCAGAATCTGCAAAGCAAAAACCCTGTTTAAATGATTATTGAGCTGTTCAGCTTACTCACTGTCTCCTAGATCAAAAGGCATGAAGAGCTTCAAGACATGCGACCTGTCAGGCTGCACTCTGGGCTGCAGTGCACACAGACATGTCCCCTGTCAGCCACCACTCCAACCTCTGCACTGCTTGGAAAGCCATCCTGCTGTGGATAACAAGCATTTCCCAGGAGAGGATCCCATGTGACACTTTGAAATACGGATGAGTGTTTGAAACATCCCCGTTTTGAATCTTAGTTCAACTCAGAAACAGACTGAAAATTATCATCAGGTACTGTTTAAAATTCTTCCCAATTATTGTTGAAAGGGAAAATACTTCCTTCTCCTTCTCACTGTTTCTTGATATGTATGTATTGTTTGGCTTTTTCTGACTTTAGAAGAAAATATTTATTGAATGTTTCCCTGAGTTGAGCATTTTTCTGTACAACTGTTGGTGATTTTCTACTCTCTCCATATAGTAATGAAAAAGTGTCTTTGTTAGGTTTTTTGTTGGCTTTTTTTTTTTCATCCTATTGTGCCTTGAAAACATTCTGTTCTTACCTCTGCTGGGCATTAATTTCTCATCATTTGTGTCTTCTTGCTTCCTTTCTCAGCCTACCACTCTTAACACGAACTTATATCAACATTCTCGTTTTTCATTTCATAATCACATATATGTGTAAATCATGGCTTGGCTTCGCGAACAAAGATTTGGGAAGGGCTCTACCCACGCTTGCTGCAAGCGCGCTGATGGCTGAAGAGGCCGATGCGAGACAGGCAAGTCCAGTTGCAAAAGGCACAGCAGAAAGTCTCCATAGGCGGTGTTGGTGAGGCAC